>JAVKLA010000010.1:22426109-22510378 GCA_034782735.1 Sagittarius serpentarius
TACTGAACTGAAAACACAGCACTGTACCAGCTACTAGGAAGACAATTAACTCTATCCCAGCCGAAACCAGGACACTCCTCTGTGCCCTGCATCTATTTAATGTTTTCTTAGTCTTCTACCTTCCCCTTTCTTGGCTTTATATCATTTTTCACGTCACCCTCTTCTGCTTGGAATAACCTCACAATGAAAGTTGGCAAGGCTGCCTTCTTCACGTCACTCCTGGAGACCCATCTGCTGTGGGATGCTTTCCAGCTGTAAGAACTCACTCTGTGTTTTTTCTGCACTGTATCAACTTCTGTCTTTGGACTGCGCACTTCTCAGGGTGGGGACCCCATTACTATCTGGTGTATTTACCCTACCATATAGTGACTTCTTTCTCATATAGTCTAAGTAATAGCAATAGTCAAGAACAGAGGAAAGTCACATCTGTGACTCAGCCCTACAGAGCAACAGGGAATACAGCGAGTGATCAGTAATTGATCATACTTTCTACTTAAAAAATTTCTGAATGGTCCCATTATAAAACTGTAAAGACAGAGGGACTCACCTGGATTTCCTCTTGCAATAGACCAGTAGATTATCGAATAGAAAGAACATTCTCTCCTGGATGTTTCCTGCTGAGATTTTTAACAAAGTCCCTTGGAGCAAGAGCTGTGTGCAGATATCTGTCAGATTTGACCCCTGAAACATCGGAGAGAGATATTATTTTTAACTACTTTTGTGCGCGTGCAATGAAGGATTTTTACTAAAATGCTGTTATTTTATCTGCATGTTATTAAACTGTGAAATAACTGATGCACTCATAAGGAGGAAGTCCTCAATTTCTTAATGTGGCTAAACACACTATATTTTCTCTGGATTACAAATATTTTTTTGGAGTCCTCATACTCTACAATAAAGCTTCCCTATTAAACTCCAGGAGACTTCTTCCTGAAGATATCTTTCACTCTCAAAGCAGCTCTGTTGTGAGTCTCTCAAGACCTTTAGTCTTCCCTTCATACTCTAAGCTATCATTGCAAACACTGTGCTAGCTGCTGTGTGCAAGCCGTTATATGCACTAGACAGCTGTACAGATTACTGAGCTTGGTGTTCAAGACACTTTAGCCTATAAGGATGCCCAGAAGCTGAAAACCACAGCACATCACTCTAAAACATTCACTCCCCAAACTGTTATTCAGATTATGCCTAGGAAAAGTGATCATACAATCCTTTAAATGGGGCCCTTTAGGATGAAAGCAGTTGGGCTCAAACAAAAAACAACTATAGGACTGTCCCAGGTTGCTCTCAGGACAGGCAAACTCCAAGTGACCTCACATTCTGAATGCACACAGCTGGGAATCTGCTCCTCAACTGCTCCATTGACCAGACAAGATGCTTTTGCTACACCTTCGGCACTAGCCTTAAATTCCTTGATCTAATATTACTCCAAAGGCACAAGATCAATAAAGGTCCCTTTTCAGAAAAACACTCTGAGGCCTTGGAAACATTTATCACCCAGTTCTGGAACACTCATTATTTTTTAAATTTCTCTTTGAGTCGGGAGGAAGAACATCTTAGAGTAACAGCAATTTCCTTCCACAGTCAGCACGTAGATAAGGAAGTAAGTTAGATGGTATGACCCACAGCCTTGAGACTTACTGGAAAAAAGAGAACTGCCTTTGCATTGCAAGACATTCATTATCAACAAGACTGCTACATTTCCAAAGGTCCATTAACCTTATATTCACAAATAATAGAAACATTTTGTAAAACGCCAATTCATCCCACTTAAAGAAACTGAAGACATCTCTGTGTACAGGCATGAAATCCAGCTCCATCTAGAAAGTCACCCCAGAAAGATCTGTTTGATTGATTTTAGACATTGCATGAGTGGGGGTTTTTTTGTGGGGTTTGGTTTTTTTTTTTGAGGAAGGCACAGTCTGGTGCCATCAAGCTATTCAGGAGAAATCACTGAATTGAAATCAGCCTTTCTAAATGCAATGCAGTCACACTAAAGGTGTGAGGGAAGTTTTGATTACATCGTTTTCTAAATTGAACCTTGCCAGCTGTGCTGTCCGTGTCTTGCTTTTAGTTAACAAGGAAGCAGCTATTTTTTAAAGGCTGCCAAGTATGCAACACCAATTTGTGTGTTTCACATATGTGTTTCTACACATTCTGGATAGAGTGATGCAGGAACTAGCTAGATGCAATAGTTCCATCTACTGTCCTGATATGTTTTTATTTTCTTAATCATTCTATAGAAAGAGTTAATACATGTCCAGAAATAAGCACATGTTAATTTGAAAATGACCTGTTGACCATTACTATCTCCAGGAGAAATCACTGTATCTCAGAATTATGACCCCAGAGGCCTACTAACAAAAACACAAATAGGAACAGACATTTACTGACTGTACAACATAAACACGTGCTCCTCACGTGGTTTGCCCACACAGAAACCTAGGCTTCAGAGCACCTCAACATCAAGTACTTAATTTTCTGAAAGATACCCAAAGACAGCAAAAGCAATGAGCACAGTGACATCAGTAATTGGAGTCAATCTTTTACTGACACAGGAATTACTGGGTAGAACTATCTGGCCTATTTTGTGCAGGAAGTGAAAGCAAATGATTGCAACGGTTGCTTCTCGCCTTAAAATCTAAGAATCTTTATTTTTCCATCAGACCCATCATGATGGTATCTAAACCTGTTGATGCATTTCCTGTTTGCTGTTGACCTAGCTGCCTCCCGTTTATACCCAGTTGAGAGGTTTTTCAATAGTAAGAAACAGAGTAAGATTTATTTGATACTTTCAGAGACAACACAGAACTTCTCACTTTTCCAGGTGGGACCAAGCTGCAGGGGATTAAAAAAAAAAAAAAAACCCAAAAAACAAAGAAAAAGAAAATGTCATAGCTGGTAGAATTGCAAATTACAGCCAATTATGACATGATTGATCTGCCTAAGCACTAACGCATATCTTACAACTCATGCTGTTCTGTGATGGGGGTTTTGCTTCCCTATGCATTTCAGACTGGGAGAATTTGGGGATATGTAGCAGTTGTTCACTAAAAATAATTCACAAGGACTCATGAGGAGGAGCTCTCCCCACAGAAAAATCAATATATAATTAACAGCAACAGCATATTAACTTGTTCTTCACTAAGCAAACGAAAAGATTGTATACAAAAGTTGGTCTTCTCATGCATCCTCTACTTTTCTTTCCCTTTTTTATAAACTAATTTTTGTTTCCCAGAAGGATTAACCAGAATCAAATTGGCCCGCCAGAGACTAATCCATAACATACATCTACAAGGATTCTGTGCATTCCAAAAGAATGAATCTGAGCAGAGTTCATTTTGATGAACAGACCCCTGATTAAGCTGCAGGCCTTCAGCATCTTCCCAGATTTGGCCTACTTTAACATGTCCCCTCATTATAATCTGTCTCAGAAAGACACTGACAGGATGATGCCAGTGTATGCTCAGTGTATGACAGTGATAGTGACAGCTGTATTAGAGAGGGAGATGCAGATTGGTGGGTGGAGATGTTGAAATAAAAATGTTGAACCAAGGAAATTGCTCTAAAAAAACAACTACTGCTCTTAGTGAAGTTACAGATGACTCTCAAGAGCAAGAAGAAGAGACTGTAGAAGCAAAATGATATTACATTGTTCTTCATGTTGGAAATATTGAGCGTGGCACTGATGGTGATAGGATGAAGATCAGACCAGGGATGGTCCATTGGGACAGTTGGATGGAAGTGCACAGTTATAGAAACCAGTGAAACTGCTGGTCTGGTTAAACAGAAACATTAGACAAGGTAGAGTCTGTTCCAAATTATGTGAACAAATTAATGCCAAACTTCATGCTGAGCTGCTTGCATACTCCCCAAATTCAGGCTACATCCCTTATAATCGTAAAATACTTGGTCATAAGTAAGCTGATTTTCACTTCTTTTTGACAATTTAGATGCCTTGGATTAAAACAGCTGGAAGCTGTAGGCCTTGTCAAATTAGTATATATGGTATATAACCATATATACAGGGCACCAGTGTTTCAGAATCCACATCCATGCTAACAGAAAACGGAAATTTTCTATTTCATAGGAGAGATTGCCATCAGATAAACTAAAAATAGGCATAATTTGCCTAATAGACTTCCTCCTTCTACAGCCAGATCCGTGGCTTATAGCACTGCATTGTTAAGCTAAAAATTTATTTAATTCAGCAATTGCAGCTTTCCGTAGATAGAAGTTAGAAGCCCTTCTCATTAGGAATAAACTGTGAAATACAGCTGAAAACTAAAACCAGTTACATAGCACTTTGCTCTAGAGTCACAATTTGTAAGACACCTAGCACTGTGAAGATACAAAACTGTCAATCAGTTTCAAATTTCTTTTCATGTACAGAAAAAAAAAAGGCCATCATGTTGAGCACTGGCCTGTATCTGTGATGTACAAAGCTAGTCTTCCTCCTTTTAATATGCCATTAAAATAATTTAGAAATGTTCCACAGCTTACTGGGAGAGAAAAAACACTTCTTCCTTTCTGAAATTTTGAGCTGAGTGACCTAGGTGACTTTGTTATAAAACAGTGTATATAAACAAATCTGAAAGGGTTTTCAGCCCCAGAATGTTGCTGTAGATTAGTTAAACCCTAATAAAAAAGGAGTAAGTTTGAATACCATTTCATTTATGGCATCATGGACACTTTAATAGTCATGCTTCTGGCACCAGAGTTCAAACCTTGCCTCTTGCCTAGATGACCCATGAGTTGCCTTGAATCTGAAATGGTTTTAACTGCTTCTAGAAGTCTTGCAATATAGAACATTATACAACTTTGTTTGCTGAGCTTGCTATCCAAAAATTACACAGCTGGATGTCTGGGTTGTTCTCACATCTTTAGCTGGATGCCAAGAACATCCTTCAGGGGAAAAATGAGCAAGGTTTAAAACATACATGACAGATAAAAAACAACCCAAAAGAGAGTCATGGAGAGCACCCGAGAGTCCGAACATGAGGAAGTTTACATGACCTCTAACAAAATGTCCTCAGCTAAGAAATCCTCAGCTGGCAATGATCAGCCTCAACGTCTTAAATGTCAGTCTCATTAAACACCAATGCCAGTCTCTCCATGAGACCATTTAACACCACTGACTCCCTATGGTGCACCTCCCAGAGGCTTCCAACTACATCGATTCAAGGGCCCCAGCTAAAGTCATCACAAGATAAACTGCCAACCCTTGCACACCATCCTGAATTCCCAGTATTTCTACTGAGTGGCTCTTTTTCCAGACATCCTCTTCCCCCAGACTTCACATTCTAGTTTCCTCCCTCTCTTATTTTTCTCCCTTCCATAGTAAATGCTTCTACTTACACAGATCCACCTACTGATGAACACATCACTAGAAACACATTCATGAGTAACTTAACTGGAGCAAACACAAACATAGCAGTTGCTTTCTAATCTAATCCTTGCTAATCTAACCTTTATCTTTTATACAGGAAATCTGTATGAAGCTAAGTGAGCTAACTTTCAAAGCCCCCGGAAAAACTAAAGGCTTGTAGGAATGTAAAGAGAAATGTCTGTTATTTAAACCAGTCCTGATTTCATCTTCTAGACCTATTTGTCTTTCAAATGAGATGTCCATTTAGAATTTCAGTCCATTCTACCTCTAACACCATCCTTTCTTTCATAATCCGTTTGTTCTACTACAATTTAGCAGCAGCATGCACACCCCAAATAAATGCTAAATTCTAAACTCACCAGAGTGATACCACCCACACCTTCAAGAGCATTTGCACATCACATAAGAAACAGAAATCCCTGTACACAGTATAAGTCAGCCCATCAAACTGCAGCCCATTAAACTGTGTAGCAAACTGCCTCCAGGGAGCTTGCTAGTCCTACATCATACCTCCCATCCTTCAATGTGGGACTGCAATTGTTCAAGGGCTTCCAGTTTCTCCATCTGTCTCTTGGTCTCGTTGATATTTGTGCAGACTGTCTTCATTGCCTGCAATGCGTTCTGGACAGCTGGATGATCAGGATGCTTAGAGGGAGTCCTCTTAGCTAATTCCTTTTAAAAAAAAGAAAAGAAAACATGCAATGTAAACTTAGAAGTGGCTCATGGAAAGTCACAAGCATTAGTGTGCAATCCCACAGGAAAATGCCAGAACCACTGCAAAATTAAAGGGAAGTTGCGGGCATGTTACTGTAGATGCTGTTCTCTGTTCTTCATCTGTGCAACGTTGCTGTTTTATATGAATGCTGCTACACGAATGAAGCTATAGCTCACATTAAATATTCCAAATTAAGAGGGCTCAAGCCAAATACGCTTTGCTGCGTCACATGTCTTTGCCTCTGGTGTGCACCAAGGCCAAATAAGTTAAAAGATTACATAAAAAACACACTGTCTGCTTCAATGACAAGAGATGGACCGTTGACCTAGCCACGATCTAGATGCTATACCAGCCCCAATGGTGTGCATTCACTATTTCAGTGATACTGGACCAGGCCACTTCAATCAGATAAAAATTCTGCCTATAGCAGGTCTTATCAGGAACCACTATAGAGCTATGGATGCAGGGTTCTCCATGAACTACAGCCTTATGGGAATAATGCTAGGCTGTATACCCCACCCACAGTACTAACAGAAATGATCAGGTGTAGATTAATCACCACCCAACAAGAAACTTTAGGACCTAGGTTTTTTAGGTCTATAACCAGCAGAGAAATGCAATCAAAGTGCAAATCAGATTTACCTAAGAGTGGAACTGCCCTCATGAGATGCCCGTCTCTTTCCGCTGACCAAAGAGGGATTCCAGTGAAACACCTCTCCTAAATCAGGTACCTCAGTGTATCAGGTGCCTGCACCGAGGCACCAGCGGGGGGGGAGCTGCAGGGGCCTGTGTGAGGAGAGGTGAGGGGCTGCCCCGTGCCGGTTCCAGCCGGCTCCACAATAGACCCGCAGCAGGTCCTGGCTGAGCCCATCGGAGAAGCCGGCGGCACCTCAGTGAAAATGTGTTAAGAAAGGTCAAAACGCAGCAGGGCAGAGAGGAAAAACGTGCGAGGAACAGGCCCGTGAGCACCAAAGCCTGAGAGGGCAGGGAAGAGGTGCTTCAGGTGCCAGAGCAGAGATTTCCCTGCAGCCCCTGGAGAGACCAGGCATCTCCCTGCAGCCCATGGAGAAGACTATGACAGAGAAGATATCCATGCTGCAGCCTGTGGAAGACCCCACACCACAGCAGGTGGATATTCCTTAAACAATGTGGCAGATGGAGAGTCCATGCCAGAGTATGTTCTCCTGACAGGAACTGCAGCTCACATAGGATCCATGCAGGACCAGGTTTATCCTGAAGAACAGCAGCTCACGGAGAGGTCATGCTGGAGCAGAGAAAAGCATGAGGATGAAGGAGCAGCAGAGAGGAAATGTTACATGCTGACTGCAGTTCCCCATATCTCCTGCATGGCTCAGGGCTGGGGGGAAAGTAGAGGAGTTAGGAATGCAGGAGTGAAATTGAGAATGGGGAAAAAAGTGGGGGCTTCAGGGAAGGTGGGTTTGTTTCTCACTGTCTAAATATATTTTAATTGGCAATAAATGGAGTCAAGTTTGTTTTGCCCGTGATGGTAATTACTAAGTGATCTCCCTGTCTTTATCTCGATTCACAAGCAGTTTTACATCTTATTTTCTCCTCCACTTCATCAAAGAGTGAGAGTGAGAGAGTGACTGGGTGGGCAGCTAGCAGCCAGCCAAGGTCAACCCACCACATGCGGATAAGCACCTACAGCTCTGTGCATGCTGCATGTATGTATCCAGAAACTGCAGGGAAATTCCCTAGTCAGAGCTGTCCCATGTTTTTATGTGTCAGGAAGTATAATAACCATTTTATGAAGGAGGAAATTAATTTACAGAAGACTAAGTAACTTGTCCAATGGCAAGTCACTTGCAGAACCAAGACTTTCTGGCACTCAGTTCAGTGTTTTAACCTCCAAGACAGGCTTGTGGCAAGCGGAAAGGGCTCCTCAAAAGGCAAAGTGGGAAAAAGTGCTGGACTGGAAAAGAGAGAGGCACGGAGAGAAGCAGGAGTTTAGCAGGGACTCTTCCCCAGATTATGTTTATGAGGTTGGGGCACATGTCTTGACTGGAGAGATTAACATAGAGATGAACAACATCTCTGCTCTGAAGGAGATCCTAAGAGACTCTGCTTCAGCTGATTCAATGCACAACAGCCCAGATTAACACTGTCCACTGAAAAATAGCAGTGGGAAAACTTGGGACCTGACAATATTAACCAGTTTGGCAAAAGGCGTAACCACTGTCAACTCACAATTAATCACCTTTTTAGACCAATACTATTTCATAGTCAGCCACAACTGGATAAAAATACATTAAAGAAACCTTAACTAAGGCTGGTAATTTCATCTTGATACATAATATGGTGTTTAAGACCCACATTTTTAGATTGTCTCAAATATTTAACTTTCTTGCTATGTTCTGGTTTGCCTCAACATGTTATTTGGTTGTTTTAAAGTCCTGCGTCTAAACAGCAAACTGCTGCTGAATTGCATCATTTTGCAGGAGACACAAGAATGAGTTTGAATATTGTCAGAGAGTCTGCACAGCACTGTGGTCTGAACACAGCTAAATTGCTTCAATCCATAGTTCCCACAGCTAAGGGCAAAGACAGCCTGTTACAGTTGTTGCTCATCCAAGATAAGTGATTACAATCCTCAAATGCCTGTCATGGGCTACAACTAGGCTTAATCTGTGGTCTGATTTGTCTTTTGCTTCTCCACATCAGCATGTTAACCTCATCAAGTGTCTCTTCGCCACACAAAGTTTTGCCATATTGGCATTAATTTTAAGATCTTTGTGCCATGCTGTCTTGCTTGGCGCTGATATACTCTGATTTCAGGTATGATCCTGAGTATTACTGGGGCTTGCCTTGCCTGAGTTAGTCGTGCAACCTGTAATACAAGCACTGCTCCTAAACTGACATGTCCACACATAATGTCTAGATCAAATTAACTGGTACTTTTAGGCTCAAGTTACATGACCTGTCAGAGAGTGGAGGGATGTGAGCTGAAGTTCAAGTTCCGCTGAAGCTTGCATTAACTTACAGTGACTATAATAGCTGCTAAACCAACCATTTTGCTATCCAGACACTCTGAGCTGCTAAATCAAGGAACTTTCTCTGTCCTAGTGTTGATTCATAGATCTGCTCTACAAGGTTCTTTAGACAGAAGTCACCTTCAGCATGTGACAGGTTTGTGCATACCTAACTGTACTTTTCTACTAGCAGGAGTAACTGTAGAGTAAATAATTAGACTATGAGATGCTCAGATACCAGCAAAATTGGAAGGCATATTTGAAAGGAGGAAGCTAGAGTTAAAAGTAGTACAGATTTGTTTCTACCTTTGCACATACCCTCTCAGTGCTTCCTCACACTGGTTGGAGCAAGACTTAATTCACTAGCACTAGTAAACTAGCTTGAGACCCAGTGTTACAGAAGTGCAAAGTATTTTAATTATTTACTTATTAACTTCTCAGTTTTGCAGAACCTTTTAAAGTGAAATCTGCATCTTGAGATTAAACTACGTGGCCACTGAGAATCCTTTAAGCAATGCAAGAGACAGGTCTCATGAAAAGCAAAACATGGCAATGGGAAGTGCTCTCATTCCCACATAGACAGATCGTGGAGACAGAAAGGCCCAAATGAATGGATGGGAATGTCAGTGTTTGTCCAATGAAACATAACTATTCAGTTCTTTGCACAGATTAACTATTTTGAGAATTTACTCATAGCTACAATTTCTTTTTTCGGAAAATTATAAATGGAGACTGACAATGGCTCTTGTCAGATGGATGACAGAGGAGATGGGTAATGTGCTGACAGCTGGGAATCCCATTAAGAGAGAGAGGAGTTAATGATCTTAAACTCTTGGTTAATGTACAGAGTAACACATTCACAGGAAAGAGGCTGGCTGCTACAAATGTCAGTTTATATCACAAATTAAATTCCCTACGGAACTTTTTACTCTGCTGTTGCTGAAGATAAGGCCAAGAAAAGTAAGTCTTCAAAAAGAAAAGGCAGGAGAGAGGTGTTGCACTTCGGTGACACTAGCCTCTACTCCATGCTTCCAAAACAGAGTGCAGAATTTTTGCTACATGACTCTCATTAAAAATCAGTGAAGTTCTGCAGCTCAAGTGTCACCCACAGTGCTTTCGAAACAGATACGTATACACTAGCACTGTCTAAATATCCCTGCCTGAAGTATCACCAAAACACAGAGAAAGAACTCTTCATTTGCAGCAGACCTCTACTGCAATAAACACAGTATCTTCCCCACTCCTGTTCGCTGCCTGCAGTTCTGCCCAAGGAGCAGGAGAGGAGGCTAGGAAAGGCAGGGAGGGTGCTGGCTGGGGCAGTCAGTTGCCTCAACAGCATAAGCAGCATGGGCAGTCAAAGAACTTGTCCTACCACTGCCTAGTCTTAAGCCATGTGAGGAAGAGCCATGCTGCTCTGACATTGCCACTCCCCAAAAGAGCAGAGCCTAGCACTTCTGAAATACAGTCAGGGAGTTCTGGGTACTTATTTATTTTAGTGACAGATTTATGATGTGTAAACTCTGAGAGCATTTGACAACATTTTGAAAGGCAGCTGAGAGACAGAGCAGATGGCAAACCTTGAGTATGACTGTCTTGTCCTCCATAAAGCTCATATATACTGTTGTCTGGAATTACTATCTTACATATTGCAACTTGTGCACTAATAGGACCAGGAAATGAGGTTGCTGCCACTTGCAGAAAACTATTGCTTGCAAAGCGTTTCTTAAAATAATTCATAAAACACATCTACTTTCTAGCTACAGACTTGTTAAGTCTTCAGACTAACCAGCAGTAGAGAACAGAAAAGCTGGTATTTTTCACAGCCTCTATCATCTTCACCTTTATCCTCTGACTTTTCTCTCTTTGCTGGGGGGAGGGAGTGGGGGGTGGAGTACTTGCAAAGGTATTCCATAGCATAAGCTGGGGGGGGGGGGAAGCAAATTATCTCTGTCTTTTAAAGAACTAAGACAGAAATGGGAACTGTGTCATGTCCTCTGGGCACACAATTTTCCTTTTATTTCACGCTTCTTTCATAGCTGCAAAGATTGAGGTTGTGCCACTCACAACTCCTACACACAGAACACAACTCATTTTATAAAGGGAGTAACGGAGTGCTCCAAGACATCTACATCCAGCTGTTAAGTCCTCCTGAACAGCATACAGAAAGGAAGGACATCTACATGCAATCTACTCAGAAATACCATTTTTTTTATTATGCAATGTAGTAAAAGGATTTCCAACTTAAATATTTCAATCTCAGATGCAGCTTTAAACAACTTAAGGCTAAAAGAGTTCTAAACATGATAGAACCTAAATATAAGAACTAAACCACATAAGTAAGACATCAGCTGCTCATATATTTGTCTATTTTCTATTTGTGTTTAACCCTCAAAAAAACCAACCAACCAAAAAAAAAAAACTGAGGAGAGAACTCAGCAGCAAAAAGAGCATTACACAGGAAGATGCAAAGAGGTGGCAGGAGGGGTGATGAGTGAACAATGCAGGCAGGTAGAGGAAACTAGAGGGTTTTTTAATGTAAACACAATTTTAATATTTCCTAGAAAAAAGGATGTTATTCTGCTTAATTGATCTTTTTTTAAAAAGCAGTCTCTGTCATCCTTCCCCATGTCCTCCCTTGCCACACAGAAATGATTGTTTGCATACTTAAAACCGACAATCTAACACGTTTTGCAGCTGAAATTTACAAGTTTCTATACTTTAAAAATTCCTTCTTCCTATCTTTATACTCCTGAGGACACTCAGGCATGGCTTAACATGGATTTTGTGCAATGGATGTTAACATTGTGCATTGGCTGGTGCAAATCTTTGCTTGCCAGGCTGTCTTGCTTTGCACCACAAACCAGTGCATGCATAAAACACGGTTTCAGAGATACATCCGTTGGTTACCTACTGAACTTCTCAGGATTACAGAGATAACAAAGACAACGTATTTCTTTGCTTATCAGTTCAAAAAGTTGTGTTAATAAACAGTTCAGCTCCAAAATGTGCTTTTTAAAAAAAAAAAAAAAATCTACCAAACAAAACCCCCACCTTTTTGTGAATATAAATGTTTACAGGAGTTTTATATTTGTATTTTACAGTTTTTAATATTTGCTTGTATTAAAATTTATTTTCCACTTAAACTAACCAGAAAATAAATGTTACACCAGGCTCTATTTGTGTACCTGCCAATAATCCTAGCAGGCTTTTTTATTCTGCATATTTTTAAAATTTGTACTTTACATCAATGTTACTACAGGGTAAAGATTAGACAAGCAACGATAAATCAGTAAAACGGATTATATTCAATGTGCCATCAAATCTATGACATACAGTAAATTAAAATGTAAGAAAAACATGTTCCAATTTTATAAATATTACCAGTTATTTGTGATTATCTATAAAAAGTGTGGAAGACAGAAGTATGATTTATAAATTGGCAGTGTTCCTTACAGCTCTGTAGGGTATATATCTAATTTTTAATGTTGTGCTACGTAGAGCTGGATTTCAACCAAGCAATATCATGAATCTAAGAGCAACACCACTTTTCTTGGGGGGAAAAAAGGAAGGGGGGGGGGGGGAACCCAAATCAAACCAATAAAAAAAACAAACTCCAAAGATTAAGTGTATTCAATTTTGGCCAATTAGAAGGTTCTGTTCCTTAAAACAGCTCTGAGAGGAATGGAGAGGGAGAAGATGGAGACACTGAGGTAACCTTTCTTCATCCTGTTTGGTATCCACATCACTGCCTTCCCATCTTTCCCTTTCAAAGTCCAGGCACTGCCTTTATTAAGGCCTGTGTGTGCCTCACTGTTGGGCTTTCCCTTTCAAGAGGATTATGAACCTGGTCACTCAGCTTTTTGCATCCAGGTTTTTCTTTCCCTCTTCGGGCCAATGAGCCTCCCATCACATGAAGCAATACATAATTACTGCCCTAAATCGTCCATGGAGCTGCGTACATTATGAGATATTTTTAAAGGATCAGAGGTGGAATGTGCACTTCTGGCTGGAGTCTGAGCAATTCCTTAAGAGAACAGACATCAAACAAGAAACAACCCCTGTGACATGCACTGGGCTATCAGGAACCCGTAGGGGCGCAGCTATCATGTGCTGTACATTACTCTTGTGTTGGGAGGAAGGAGACAGAAAGGACTGCTTCTAATCCACACCCCCAATGGTGTGATTAACTCATGATCACCACTCCCCTAGGGTTTTCTTCTTGCTGACATAAATGCTCTTTATTAAGGGAAAAAGACTATTTTTTTTCAGAGACTGGTTTACACAACAGCTGCTTCTACTCTTAAGTAGTATGGTTTACACTAATTAATACAGAGTCATACAATTATTATTGGTGAGGCAAAGCTGCAGAGCTGCCTTAATCCAAAATGTTTTACTAGAAATATTTACTTGGCAAGCTTTCTAGTGTACCTACACGCACTGAGTTTTAAGTCACTCACACAGTATATGCTCTCAAGGTCTGTGCATCTGTTTGCCTTTGCTTCTTTTCTTACCAAATCATAATGCTCATCACAGCAAGCACAATTTTGTTTTATTTGAGCTAGTCCAAGCCCCTTTCTTACTTTTAAGGAAATTTTATAATGAAGCTCATTGCTAACAAATATTCAGAACTTCTACATCCTTCCCCAAATAGACTTCAAATCATTTGCTGAAGTTTCACAGCAAGAAAAAGAAGCGAAAGTCACGTTAGAGGGATTTTGGACTGGGGATAAAATTAATTTACCAACCAACAAATTCTGTACTAATTTTCTTGCACACTGTCTGTAGCAGACAAAAACAGTATTAGGGACAAAAATATTAACATCATTACTTCTCTATTTGCACAGAGATTATGAACACTATGGCTAGGTTTGAGTCCCACCCTTCAAACCATATATAATGCTATTAAATTAGACAGAAAGAAAGCAACCAAAATTTTAAAACTAAAGAAAACCACTAAACCAACCAATCAAACAAAATGAGAAAACAAAACAAACAAAAAAACCCACCAAACCTGCTTAGAGTCAGCCACTCCAAAGCTGCAATGTTTGGTTCACAAAAAATGAAAATTATAAATAAAATTGAAATTTATCATCATAATTTGAATCATTGTTCTGTCTCCATCATTTGTTAGTTCAAAAAACCAAATAGCTTCATCAAAGGATGAGAAAACACAAGATCACCAATTGCAGGGTGCCATACTTTATGCTGTATATTGGAAATTACGGGTAATATATGCTTAAAGTATATCTCACTTGGAGATACTACAGTATATTATTCCTAATTAAGTAACCCAAATTAACTCCATGCTAGATGCTATTATTCTGAATAATACTCACAGTATTAATAAAAGATAGTTATAGTATCTTAAATATCTTAAATATGTGCCTTACCCTACTATTTAGGCTGACTTTCAAACACAGACAAGTCTGAATTACTTTGTTCATACTATCTTTATCAATCCTAACCACTTAGCTATGCTAAATACTTATGCTATGACAAGGTCATATCAAAGTTACCAGAAAATCTGGATGTTCACTAACTCTTGTTAAAAACAAAGTAAAAGAGTAAAGTAGGATAGCTCTGGTCTATGACTTCTCTAATCAGTTGGAATACAATAGTATCTGTTTGCCCTGGGAGTTAGATAAAATAAGATCCAATCCCCATGAATACAGAAGAGCTATTTCAGGAGCAATAACTGCAGTTCAGTAGCAAAGGGAGAGCAAACACTTAATTTGAGGGTTGTGTTATTTTTAAATGTACTTTTTTTTCCCCCTTGCTTGGAGAGTTGCATTTTCCTGGAGCACTAGCAGAATCAGCCTATATTTTCCCTTAGCTGTTCTCATGTCTGAAACATTTGTGTCCACTCTGGTAATTTTGTGCTAGCAAGTATCAAACAAGTTTTGAATGGGATGCAATTTATTCACTATAAATTCACTACCTTTGAGAATCAGAATCTACACTTTCAAGCGATCACAGGTATTTCCTCAGCTGAACAGCCCCTAGTAATGGTATTATCTCACTGACTGAGGCAGATTAGTTGCCTAACTGAAACGAAATTCCCCTTAGCTTTTTCTTAAAACTTCTATTTCCTGTCCAGGAAATTTCAAGTAGTGAACAGCATGTGATTTATATCAGCCTGCATACAAAAAGAAATCCATTAAAAAATGGAATGCAACATCACAAGATGCCTCGTCACAGCTCCTCCCGTTCACTCCCTTCATGGCTATTTGTTCGACAAGTATGCATGGGTCTGGCTCAACTGCACCAGAGCCAAACACTAGAATCCACACCCCACAAGGCAGGCACAGTGCTGGCACCAGAGGATAAATTTATCTTTATTCTACCCCACTGTAGCTTGAAGGCAAGAAACAGTAGCAGCAGTTGCAGTCTTAGCCTTGCTGGTCTTGGCTTTGGCTTTCAAAGAAGGGAGATTTGTGCCACCAGGCCTTTTGACATACACAACTGTACACGTGCGAGGAAGTGGAAACCGCCAGTCTATTTTCACAGGCCAATGTTTGTTCCCCCGAGCCCACTGACTTCAGTTGCCATTGAACCTGGAAAGACTTGAATTATGGTTTAGAAATATTTTGTTCTAGTCTTTTGTTTACTAACCCCTTGTAAAACAAATTCTTAAAGAAAAACAAGATAAACTGGTCCATTTGTAGCTCTTCCAATACCTGATACAGAAGCCCATACTTTTTGGAAGACCTGCCCCAGAATGGTACAGGGGAATAGGAAAATTTATGCTGAGGAATACCAAAATGTCATTGCACTGATGATGCTGCTACCTTGTAATCAAATGTGTGCGTTTCTTTTAGGTATGTTTCCGTAGCCAGCATCCTCATGGCATTTGAGAAAAGCCCTAAGATTTCAGGAAAATTTGTAGTATTGGCAGATTCTGCCATTCCAATATTTTGAAGAGCTTTTAAAACAGAATAGAGATTTTAATTTGCAAGTCAAGCTTCTGTCAGTAGATAAAAAGTCTACAGATTATGCAAACTGATAGAAGTTTACCACTCAATCACGTTTTCCAAAAAGTTTAGAAATTAAGCAGGTCTAATTAGCAATGGGTGATTCAGCAACAAAGTCATACTAAAAAGAGAAAAAGAAGAGGCACTGAGGTGCAGAAGAAGTGTAGGGAGTTCTCTAAGACAGCCATGCGCATGGCTTAGAGCTGAGATCCCCAAACTGTGCTTGAGAGATGACTGGTGGCCCACATACTAAGTGGTCAGATCTCATACATGAAATCACATCGACTTCAGAGCTACTTCAAGCTAATCAATGACAGAGCAAAACATAAGAAATACAGAGTGCTAACAGTGATCTTTTGGTCCAAAAGTTTGGAAAATATGGGGATAAAACTGGTTAAAGATCACTTTTAGATAAGCATAGCAAGGATACACCAGATATTCACCACTCTGGCTGGATTAAGATGTCTCCAGCATGGAATAAACAGATGAAGGAACCTGGTCTTCAGGCTCTGTACCAATTAATGACTCCCTTGATGCTTTTTTTTTTTTTTTAGTAACAGCACAAATGAAGAGATCAGTTCAAAATTAAGAACACAGCCACTATTTCCTCTGGTTGAAGTTTCTTGGAAAATAGAAAAGGCATGTCTGTAAGGAATCAAAACAGTCTCTGATTTTCAGTCTTGAACACACAGCTAGATAACAATCACAGAACATACCACAGAGTGAAAACAAGAAAACACAAACACTATCAAAATGCAGTCAGGAATGCACATTTTACAGTTCCCACATCCTCTGGTCTGTTTACCGCATCGGATGCCATAGGAACTCCCTTTCTATGCACATGGATGTTGCTCACATTTATCATGCAGATCCACAGACTGAACAGGCACCAAATTCTCTCTACACTAACCCCAAATAAACACAGTGGACTTAAACTGAGGCTTCACTAGGTTTTCAATTATCTCTACATAACCAGTCCTCTCTGAAGATAAACCAGAGCTGGAGCCGCTTACATGCTTTCCTGATCTAGGCATCCTTGCCCTGTCTTTATTATTAATGCTGTGTAAGAAATGTTTGTAGCAGTCTCACACATTAGCTTCCGCTGCTATGTGCCTAAATTGTGTGTGCTTTTGTTTGTTCAAACTGTAAGTGGAGCTGCAGATAGATTGACTGGACTGATAAACTGGCTGTATACACATAAATGCCAGTAGCTAGGTCCATAAGGAACAGTGCATGAGTGTCTGCTGTAAGATGGGTTTGTGCACAGCTGCATAGACAACAGGATGATTCCACCTGTAGGAAAGACATATTTTGAAAATTCGGCTCTGAAAGGTCCAATTGGATGGAAAGAAATAATTTAACCATTTATCAGATGAAAGAAACAATTTTAAATGGAACAAAAGATCAGTATTGAGCTAACCAGCTTGTACTTATGAAAACCCTTAATCATGCTGAATGTATGCACACAGCACTGCAATAGCTTTACATGACATACAGTTGATTCATGTGGTCAGCCTGTGACCAAGAACACCAGCACATCACAGAATTCTTACTTTCTTCCACAACTCAGGAAGGGATCTTTCTTTCAAAATATGAGACAATTTCTTCCTATATTTATTAATTAATTTTCCTTCAGTAAATGTAATGTTACTCTGATTGAGAAAGAGACTGACATCACTGAAGACTGATGACTGTTAGCCACAAAGTAGCTACAGGGCCGTTGGTGATGTAAGCTCTCCCAGAAACTGCTTTTTCCTTTTCCCTCTCCTTGTCCCCACCAGGCAATGTGACCCATCCCTGACCTGGAGGGATGAGAGTCAAGTTAGCTCTTTTCAGGTCTTTAGCTTCTATGGTAAGAATACTAGCAAGGGAGCCAATTAGTGCCAATTGCAGTAGTCATTTCTGGAATGACACCTATCCGTTGGGAACTCATCTGAGATGACCAAACAGTTTTCAAACAAGCTGCCAAACAGCTGTCAGATGATACAGAATTTTGATCATTAATGACCTGAACACACTTAAACTAGAGATCTCATGATGAAAGGGGTATCCTGCTTAGAGTCCCCAGAGCCATCCAGTCCCTCAGAACACTGATACAATTCTATCTGAACATAGCTTTTCAGGAAGTGGCTAAATTAGCACTCACAAGCCTTAGTAAACATCTGAAGAGAACTGAAGTCAAAAGCCGTTTGTTAGTCAGTAAGTTACCCTGCCTGGTCTACTCACACCATTACAAGATTTAGCAGCCTGTCAGCATCAGCCAGCTTTTCGACTGTACCCATAAAAAGCCGTTTTCTTCAGAGAGGATCCAACTTTTAGAAGCACAAACCAGGAAGGTAGTACTGACAACAGAAGTCAGGGCTAAAAAAAATGCAGAATCACTCCAAGAATAAAACAACCATCTGGAGAAATACTTCCTTAGGTTTACCTTAAGCAGAAGTGGATATTTGCAAATTCTCTGAATTGGAGTCAGCAGATAACCCTCTAATGGAATGTCTGTCGTCTTTCTGCCTCCCAAAAGCATGCAACCCTATAATCAAAAAAAGAAACAAATATTACCTCAGACACAAAGCTTTCAGATGCTCTTTCATGTGATTTTGTATTCCTATAACACATACTACAGTCAGAAAGCACCTTGCCACACCTAAGATACAGGAAATAGGACTTCATTCACCACTGAAATACAGCCATCAAGCCTGAAAAGTTCTTCGTGCATCAGCAGAAGAAAATTTGCTGTGGATAACAGTGGCTATGTAGGAAGGTATCTTCCCAGAGAACCATTATACAGCTAGTGACTCAAAAAAATGTCATAACAATACAATGACAATCAGAAAACCTAGATGCACCGTTATCTAAAAGAACCCAGCCTACCCCCGCAATCGATACAACCATTTGTCTTTGTTCACTACGCAAAATTTGCACTGTTGGTCCAGAAAACTCTTGAAGGCTAAAACAAAGCCTACTAACTAGTAATCATGTAATTAATCCTAGTGGAATCCTTATGTCTGGAGGAAATTGAAGTGGAATTGAAATAAATGTCACCAACACCACATCCACCAGTTCTCTGGCAAAACATTACGTCTAAGGACGCTGGACAAACAGCATGGGCGCAGTGTCTGGGCAACCAGTACACATGTAGCTCTCAACCAGTCACAGCACATGCTGCTGCTTGCCCAGTAAAAAAAGCTACGGGATATGCAGGCAAGGCTACCTTGTAGGTAGGAGGTGAAAGAGACAATGAAATTTAAGGAAATCAGGTTTCATTAATTCTGATGCTCATTAAAAAAAAATTTAAAAAATTGGATTTCAACATTAATTTTATGAAGCTCTGATTTCCAAACAGAAAGAAGGTGAAGGGCATTTCTCTGCCTAGAAAAACTACTACTCTCCCAGTGTTGTTTAAACGCAGTAAGGAAGGGGACAAGTATTGGACCAATACACCAAAGAAATCCAAGTCCAAATAGATTTTAGGTTGAGGAACAGTAGCAGTAACTGATCAACCCTTGCAACATTCACACAATGAGTGCACATAAATTTGGAGGGACCCTGCATTCCAGAAGAATAATTTCACAGATAGATTTGTGCACACTACCTCAAAACAAGTGATGCTTAACCCCTCAGCAGATTATGGAAATTCACTTCTCAGAATTAACATGGAAGGGAAGTATAAGAATTGGGTATGTCATTAACAAAAAAAAAAAAATCTACAGTCCTTGACCTGTTGAAATAATCTCTAATCTCTGTATGATAAACAAATACTGACCTACGGTAAGCTTTTTATATATTTCCCTGAAGATTCTGTTATCGGCTGCTGCCAGAGACAGGTAGTGGACTCAGACGGACTTCAAATCTATTTCAGATAAACTAGTCTACATTCCTATGTTTGACCATGAATCTGGACAACTTTGCTCCAAAATCACCCCAGTTGCAAACCTGTTCTGTCAACAGAAGCTGAAGTTTAAATTCAGTTCAGCCAAGATGTGCTTGCTTTGGGGCATCACTGATAACATTTTCCCCTGTGAAATGTGCACTGTGGCTGAGACACACTGAAATTTAGTGGGGTTTTGGCTGTAGTTCAACAATCCTCCTCTTCAAGGAACGTTCACAGACATCATACATAAATCTCATTAGTTGTAACTGGTATTTTTACAGACAATCCTCTGTAAAATAACCCTTCCCCAGGCTATTCTAGATCTGTGGTGCTGGCTACCAGCTCACAATGCTCCCTGTCCAATTTTCCAAGTCTCGAGTGATTCAGTCCTTCCCATCTCTTCTTTCAGCCCTCTCTCTAGCTCTGGGCTCAAAACTGCCCTTTAACACTTACTGATTTTTCAAACACATTCCCACATTCCATATTTCAGCAGCTGTGAGGGGGCAATCAGGCCAAATCTATCCTCAGAAGCAAAGCTTTGTATTTTAAAGCAGCTTTCTCTGCATGGTGGCATTATAGCACTGGCTTTAGGAGGCAGTGGAGAAGAGAAGGAAGGCCTGGAAGAAATTATAGCAGCCATAAAGCAGACACTTCAGTGTAGCCTCTCCTCCCATATTTACTGCTATTTTAAGAGTCTCTTGGATTCAGGTGCTGTAGCAAGCCACAGCAGACAGCGTGACATCTTTTACATGCTTGTAACCAGTTTGCCAGCTGCTGCCAGTAACACAAACAGGAGGCTTTTGCCAATCCAGTGGAAGTCCACAACACTCTGAATGGTGGGAAAGACGGTGTTTACAGGCACTTTTGTCTCTCCTCTTTCTCATTAGTTTCCCTCAACAGAAGCACCCAGAGGAACTCACGAACAAGGAAAGGGTCACTTGGTGACTCAAACCAATGGTTTAACAAGGTTCATTAAAACTCAGACATGACAAAGAGATTCTGACTACCCAATAGCATGATTGCTTGTCCCTGCTGGTCCCACCGAGGCCTCTGTTTTGTGGCTAAAAGTATGTTCTGGCCCTGCTTGTGACAGACAGTTATGCAGAAGTTTTATTTTGTTGTACTATACTGGGAAAGAGCAGACCTTTGGCAGAGAAGAAGAGCAGAAAGAAAGGCAAGTCCTTTGCAAAAAGACAAGTCTTTCCTTTACCTCATAGCATTTACTAAGGAAAAAAGTTAATGTGCTGAATTGGTCCCTCACCTACATGCCATCCCCATTCCAGATGCCATGCATCCATGGCCAGGAAAACAACGTCTAAAAATCAAGTAGAATTCGGGTGAAGGCTAGGAGGAAAAACATCCTAGAAAAGAAAGAAAAATAAGGACTATTGGGCAGAAGGCACTGTCTACTGGTTGAGTCTCCTCCCAGCCCTGCCTCTGTAGAGGCATTTGAAGGCTGTATGCCACAGTCCCTCCCAACATAGATACTAATACAACATGGGTTGGATGGGGAGTTAGGTCATTTTTGATACAACAGCAATGACGCAGTCAAAACAATTCATCCAGACTACATTTCTTGCCCACAACTGGACTCATGGGGGAAAGGCTGTCAGAAGCAGGCCACATTTTTCTGGTGGGTCTGCAGATGGTGAATTGGTCAGAGAACTGAGCAGGGAATCAGATCCACTGGGAACTAGTCACAGCCCTGCTGCTGACTTATTGCATTACTCCTTTCACAATCTTTGCTCAAATTTTCTGTTGCTTCTTTAAAAATAAAAAAATATTCCCTGTTTCCACTGAAATCACTCATACCAGAGCTGTGCTTAGTTCTGTGCCTTAACTCATCAGCGATTTCAATACCTATCCATCCTGAGCGCTGCATACCTGGAACTCCTACTGTCTGCAAAATGCCCAGCATTCCTGGGATACTAAGGGGTTATTACAAGTACAGTGCAAAGTCAGATCATTAAGTCAAGAGTGCTAGAGGAAGGTGCTTACCAGGAGGAATGTTCTCACTGTTGGGATCTTGTTCAGTTCCATCAGCAGTCTGAGTGCTTTCTCGTGGTTGCTACAGTACTCCTCATACACAAAGAATTTATCTTTCTGCAAGGAAAAACATAGTAACTTATTGACTCAGACAAAACTGGAGCGACTGTTTTGTCACAGTATGATACCAAATTCTCTACAAAGGGGTGTGCACTCAGAGTGGCATTAGGGTTGCAGTTTACATGAAATGCATGATACTCTAATGTGAATAATGTAGAGAGGTGTTCCACTAATTCCTAACTTAGAGTAAGTTAACATAGGCTTTCTGAGCACAGAGACTTCCAGCACTTTTACTCTTAATGCATTACTGAAATAATATATTATTTGCTGGAAGAATGGATTTTGCTGTCTCAGAGATACTTGCACATGTGTCAGAATATTCCAGCAGAGTAGCCAGGAGCAGAGTAAAGCCAGGAGCAAGGTGGCTGACATTTCTGAGCTCTGCTGACCACTCCTGCAGGAGGAAGGAACAGAGGTGGCTGGGAAGAGCCAAGGCCTGGAAGAAGCTCAGAGATTTGGAGGGGAACTATAACACAAAGCAACCAGCTGGAAATCCCCTGCCTTACAGGGCTGGGGGGAACCCCCAGTGAGTTGGCTTCTTCACTTTGTGTTGTGAAACAAGCAGCAGGCTTCACTATTTCAATGCAACACTAAACAGTGGGTCAGCTGTCCATAACAGTTTCCCTAAATGGAAGAATTTCATCAAATACACACAAAATAACCAACATATTACAGAGATCAGAGGAAAGGAAAGGTAGCTTCAGAACTAGGCAGAGGTACTTACACCAGAAATGTCACACCCACCAGCACATGCAGTGGAATGAAATCCCCTGTTAAGAAACAAGGGTCAGCTGGCAGGACCAAGTTCTGCTTTACTGATCTCTAGAACCAAAGACAGTGTAACTTCCTTCTAAAATGATCAGAGATGCTGAACTCACTGCAAGCTTCAGATATCCGGAAACACTAAAAAGATTTACAAAAGCAGCAGTAACAACTATTTCCATGCCTGAGCAGATCAGGCGAGGAGCAAGTTGATCCTTTCAAGGCTGTTGGGAAGGGCTGAACTTTCAGCAGCTATGTTATGAGATTCCAGTCTTGCATTCACTGGAATAAAAGTGGGATCAAGAGACTGTATTAGGCTTTAGTCAGGTTAAATGATTCAGAAGCCAAAAAGACCCATCATTTTTTCTCACAATGGTAGTTTGTTTCCTGGTTCAGGTCAGCTTCTATGCCACAACGCAGTGCCATGCAGAGGTACTCAGACAAGCTACTTTGTGTATCAAAAGTAATTTAGATGCATTAGTGTGGCACTCTGCCAGAGGTAATATGCAAGGCCTTCCAGAGCTGGCATCTCAGGGCACCATGCCATGTAGACAGTGCTCTCCAGAGTTTGTTGTGGCATTCACATCATTAATTTTCTATTTAGGATCCTGGCCTGAAAACATTCTATCTGTACCTTTTCATGTCCCCAGAACTAGGAAGTTAATTTTTTTTTTAGTTTTGATGGGACTCCTAGCACTCTTCAGAGATTTAGAGCTTCCTGTGTTAGCTGAAGATATCTGCAGCTACTTTGAAGATGGCTCATAGTGATCCAAACAAAAAACTGCCAACTGAAGGAGTTAAGTAACATGAATCCATGGGAATACAGCTGCATTCACTGGGCATTCCCTTCACTACTGTCACATGGAAAAGAAAATGTGTCAATACTAGTTTAGGAGAATTTGACATTCTGATCAGATGCTCAATGTCAGATGTACATGCTCAGAGACTGTAAAATGCTTTTGGGTTTGGTTTATCACTAATCGAAATTTTTTTCCCTCCTTGTACTTGCAAAGGAAGAATTGAGAATAAACAGATGTATGTCCAAACACAACAACAATGGTACAAAGCAAATGAAACAACAGCCACCAAGAGTATGGTGCAAAGAGCTGGAATGCACATGTTTGAGACTTTTATCCTTCATCTACAGCTGTTCATATTAGTACTGGAGTTTAATATTGGGAAGCTGAAAAGAAATAAAGGCTTCTGACCACCAGATGCAGGAAAAGGCAGGGCTGGGTCCATAGCACAATAGAAGAGAGGCAATTGAGAAGCATGGGATTGTTTTCAACCACAAAAACTGCAGAGTTACAGAATGAGAAGACATTTCCTCCCCTCACCTCGCCTCAACGCCCTGGATGCACACAAGCAGCATGCTTGAAACTAAAAATAGTAACCATTAACACAACAGCATCCGTTATATCAATGCACACAAAATGTCATTGCTCAGGTTTCTAACTGCAGCTTTGAGTGCCTGGAGTTTTGGGAGGTTTTATTTAGATCACGACAAAATCCCTTTGCGAAAGCTCAAGTCAGTACAATAATTACACACACACCAGAGTGCTTTCATCAAGTCTTTTCCAGCTGTCCTTCATGCATGAGACCCACAAATATGAGAACTATGCTTTAAATTACTCAGCATCTGAAGTGTTTAATTTCCTCTCTGGGTGACATTCAGTCCTGGACTCTCCCATCCCCTGGTGAGGAAATTATCAGTTACATAATTACAGATGTTAGCCCAGGAATTCTGAACCTGCAGTTACTCTATATTAAAGTGTAATTATGGTCAGAGATGTGACCGCATAAAAATGGCACCTTCTTACTCAGCAAATCTGCTGGATACACAGCTAGACCTTCATATTTTGGTGACAGAAATAAGTCTATACTGTTCTTAGTTTGGTTAAAATAAACCTTTAACCAATAGTTTATTCTCCAAATATATTATTTTGGGTCCATTAGAACTGCCCACAAATTAGTGCAAATTTGAAAATAGTTTTGACTAGAAAAAGCAAGTAAGACATTTGGAAAACTGTAACAATTTTATTTGGACATATTTTTAACAAGGCATGGCATTTTCTTGTTTCAAAGCAGGCTGAAACCAATTTTGTCAACCTGAAAAACCTAAACAAAACAGAAGATGTAATTCTCAACAAAACAAGATCCCTGATGACTTAGACAGTGAAACTGATCACTCGTGCAACATTCCTCCTAAAAATAAGAAAACATGTTTCCCTCAAACAAGTTTCTAGCTATTACATCACCAAACCTCTAGCAATATGGCAATATCAGAAATGAAGCATCTGTCAATTCTTTGCCCTTCTGCTCTGCAGGCAGTCATACGTTTTCATGATCCGCACAAAAGAGCTTATGCTGATGAGGTGTGATTATTCCAGCTTCAGTGCATATGCTCTCTTTGATGTTAAAGACTTGTTCTACATGCCATTTTGTTTAAGGCTGCAGATTCGATTTTGAATGCATGTTTAAGTGTGTTCTTTACTGTCTGTTATGGTCATAATGAACTACAACTCCAGAATAAATTCTAGCACCTAGCATCAGACAATGAACTTCTCATGATCATCTGATCAAATGGATTACACTAGGGCAAACAATGTCTGTCTTCCAAAGTAAAACAAATTTTTCACACCTGAATATCAGAGCAAGTGCATTTCATCATCTGTTAAAATACTGCAAAAAGTCAATGCGCAATGATTGCTCTTTTGGAACCCTTGCAAAATCTGCTTGCTTGCTTCAGGTGTTACTCAAGATCTGAATCCTCCTGAGCTGGAGATTCAGGGGAGAATGTCCCAGCATTACTATAAATGGGTCAACTCTGATCCTAGAGGCTCATAACAACTAAAAGTGTTGTCTTGTTTCTGAAGATCAGTGGACTGTTGTTGAGTGAGGCTCTTGTAGGCCAAGGTGAACCAGGAAAAGAGTAAGGCCTACATAGATTAGAGGAAATTTAGGATACATAGTTCCCATGAATTGAACCCAAACACTGCAGTCTGGTGGAACTCCACATGGGGAACCTGGGGATCTCTATCAAAGATACATGATAAAAGGAAACTTACAGAAAACATGCACCGCTAAGAAATGCAGTGTCTGGAAAAATCAGCGCTTCAAGAATTCTCAAGCTATTCACCAAATTTATGAGCATTTTTAACATTGAGTTTCTGCAGAAAAGCACCTGTGCTAACATCTGGCTGCTGACAAGGACTGGGTTCGTAATCAGGACTGAGAATGCCAGGTGATCATGACAGCAGATACACTGATACATTCAAGATTCACAGGTTTTACGTCACTTCGTCACTACAAAAACCCCTGAGGATACACCGTGACTTGATGATAATGAAAAAGCAGCACTGAGGGTGTTCTTCCTAGCACTTCTAAGTGCATTGCAACAACAAGAGAACATTGCCTAAAATGAAAGACTAAAGAAATATGTTACCCATGTTTTTTCCTGGGTAAACTGCCTAACAAAGTGCACTCTGGAAAAAAGCTCTTCAGCCATGTCACAGGACTACATCGCTGGAAGAGAATAGCTGGCTTTTTCTCCAGGAAACCTCAAGTGTGCTGCAAGGGCTTCTTGTGGTGGCAAAATACTGTACACTATTTAGAAAAAAAAAAACTGGTTTCAGCACCATGGAAACACCTTCAGGAGTACCGTTTCTGAGGCACAGGGTTTTTTATGAATGCCTCTGCTTCATCAGAATAGCCCCAATTGGGGAAATAGAGCTTTGGAAGCCTTAGCAGAAAGGAACCAAAGACTCACTCTGAACCACAGTTGCCACTGGCATCTCCCTGTCACTTGATGATACTCACTATGGAAGCATTTACTGTGACAGGACACAAATCACATCTCCCTCACTCCCAAATACCCACAGTGAAGCATGTCTAATCTGCATGCAAGGACAGATTATTTCCTCCTCTCTTGATAATCTTCTGTTGACTGTTCCTTACTCAGACTTGAGGTACCTCAATGCTCCTAATGGTACTCCTACATTTCCTTAAGGTAATTATGGACAAGACCAGCTTTTTCTATATATTCTGAATCAAATATATGTTTTACTTCCTTCGGCATAAGCTGTTTCTTCCCTAGGGGATCACGAAACATTTGATGTACACATTATTTGCAATGCACTCCACACACAGCTGTGTAAGCTGATCTCTGTCAAATTGCCTCTATCAGAAGACAAATTCTCACCAGCACTCATCCCTACGCACTACAGTTTCATAATTCCTGTATTGTTGCATGTTTGATAAATAAGGAACTTTACATAACTACTAAATTTAACAGTAATAAAGTTACAAAATTACATGTTCATATACAAGAAAACACTACCAATGACTACATATGCCAGGCTTGAATTTGGTCAAATGACACGGTTAACATTTCTGGTTATTCAGCGCCACTCTGAAACACGTAGACGATTTGACAGCATCACTCAAAAGCCCTCTAATTTTGAAACCCTTGCTAATGAATACTAATATATTAGTACAGCACATCTTGTTGGCAGGCAATGACTCTAGTGGGTATTCAAGGCTTTAATCAAGTTCACCCCAGTATGTTTTTCAGCAGGTGACAGGCAGCCCTCATATCTGATACAATTTTTAGGCGTGGTCTCAATATAACACTTTCCAACACTGTTTTAATAATTGTCACAGCATAAATAAAAATTAAACAAGGGGAGTAGTTGCTAAAGCTCTATGAGTAATGAATGGCTGTATAATTGTTGTCCACTCAAACCTGATGAACTGTGAAAGCATGAATTTTGATTATGAAGGCATAATAGAACATATTTTGATAGGAAGTTGGCCTGTGGCTTTATGCAGTTAATAAGAATTTGAAGAAATGGCTATTATGTGCTTTCTAATTTTCAAACATCTCAGGAAGGCTGCTCAAAGTGAAAAAAATGTGCAACTTCAAATCATTGTACATCTAAATTAGGTAACTGCATTAAGTGAGTTCAGCTTGTAACCCAGTGTATATAATAACTGATCTTGCACATACAGTATGCTCTACACACATATTAGTCAGAGGATGGCACACATACATGATTGAAAATCAGGCCAAGTCAAAAACAAAACAAAAATCTAGTACAGGAAGAATTTTACAGTATAAGAAACAAATTACAATGAGAGAAACAATGGTAGGATCATAAGCTGCAATTGCGTGATCCTTAGTATTGGTCTGTACTTTCCTGGATCATTTAATAGTACCAGTCTGACTGGATCAGGTTGGCACACATGATCATATTATGGATGTAGTAGGAGAACAAATAATACAGCTATCAGACATAAAGTCAGATGACACAAAAGTAACTCGTCAAAATGTTCTAAACAACCTGGAACTGGCAGAGTGACTTTGTATCATGACCACTTCACATTTTGTACCTCTGGCATTCTTGAGCTAGCATTATGAGTCCAAAAGCCAAGTTTTACTTACTTTTGAGCTACAGAATGCAGGTACTTGTTTATTCCATGGTAAAAGGCTGCATGTTGTAACTTGTGCAGCATTT
The DNA here is from genome assembly GCA_034782735.1 of Sagittarius serpentarius. Lineage (NCBI taxonomy): Eukaryota > Metazoa > Chordata > Aves > Accipitriformes > Sagittariidae > Sagittarius > Sagittarius serpentarius. Next base: position 22,454,427 of record JAVKLA010000010.1, read on the forward strand.
CAGCAAGATAAGCCATCTCACGCTACCTTTAATGAAGGACAAAAGTATGCACAGACACTAACTACTGTAAATGATGTACTATCCTCTGTTTTTAACTTTTATCTTTAATCTTTGTGGGTTTCAATTTTTTTAAATTTTAAAAATCCCCACAGAAATTATTCATTTACTTGAAATTATGCTCCTTTTTGGAAACACTTGGAGCTAAAGCAAGTTCTCAGCAATAAAATGGGATCAGCTGGGTGAGAAAAAAAGGAAAAAATATTCAATGGGAAAAGGAAGAGTTTCTAAAAATAGCTTGTTGTTTAGCTGAGTTTGATGTGGTTTCCATTGTTCTAACCTCATTCACAAGTTTTTTCCCACCCTACCTACAACTTTCATACAACACACACATTGTCATAGCATTGCCACAAGCCTTAGAGATTAGGGCTAGCTAACAGGCATAGGAGCTTATGACAGGAAACTGCATTTTCAGATAGCGTTAAGTCATTGTACTTACAAATTTTAAGAAAACATTTCCCAGTTCATGCTGAGACTGAGGTTCTGGTTGTAAACAAAATTCCAGGGCAGCCAGGAACTCCTTGTGAACACCAAGAATGTCTTCAATGTTAGAAAATAAAATCTGAAATATAAAGAGAAAAACATTGCTAGCTGTTAATATATCTGAGAATGTTTTGTTAAAGCAGTAGCACCAAAATATTGTGGCTCTAGACTAGCTGTGATAGGATCTAAAACACAGACAGAATGAATTACACTGTATTTGTCCCCTTCCTGGCCCCCTGTGGAAATCTTTATTGCTATTGAAGTACCTGCTGTAAATGAAGGTTATCTTTCCAGATGCCTGAGCATGATGAATGTGAGCAACCTCTTTCAAGTCTAAAGAAGATTTCCTATGAGACCAAGCAGGAGAATGGAATCACAAGGATCAAACTCACTTTGCAGGAGACAGAAGCAGGAAGTCATTTGCCCTTCCTTCCCATGCATTAGAAATCACTTCCTGGAAGAAAGGGACTTGAAACTATCACACACAAAGATGTACCTGTAAATAGACCAAATCTCTTCCACGTGGGATCTAGCATTTCACTGACAGGAGAACAGAATAGTGTAAAATGCTTGCAAACCACAAAAGCAGCATTTCAGAGTTCCCTTTCACTGAGCTCAGTGGTTCTAAAAGGTGTATGTAATGGGATAGAGGTCCCTACTTTTGATGTGTACTAAAAGGTAATTGTGCAGTCTCACAGCTAAATGATCCCTAGTGATTTGAATATACATGTACTAAGGGGAATAAACTGCCAGGGTGAAAGACGCTATAAACACATAAGCTTTATAAGTCTTAATCACTTTCATACACAATATGAGAAGAAAGTGTGAATATACATATAGGAGATGGAATGCTACCTGCACAGGGGGAGAAGTCCTGATGCATGGTGACACAGTCATCAGTACTGACAGCCACTGCAGGAAAGCCTGAATGGGCAGAGTAAATCCTGGAGTCTGCAGTGACATACATACTGTGGACAACATTTTCTATTGCTCCGCTTTAACCATGCCACTGGCAAAGAAATTTGCAGTGCAGTCAAACCAGCTTTCACCTTGGAAGCAGCCTCCCAAGTCTTGCACAGTGAGTGGGTGACACTCCTCTGAACCCCAAAGCGTGCAGCCTGACAGAGCCAGCCTTCATCTTCCTGGGCATTCAGTGTGAGAAGTAATCGAGCCTAACATCTTCCAACACTTCTCAAAACACCTTATTGTAACACTAAACTTTTCAACTTCATGCAGTGGAATTTATTCACAGGTGAGACACTAATTCAGACCGGTGGCTGGTGATGTGGCAATAATTCAGAAAAACAATAACCTCTAAATTAAGTCTAATCATTGAAGATAGGCAATGATAGGAATGAAACCTCAATTCCTGGTTTAAAACCAGTTTCTCTCTGGTTTTGCAGGGGTAGACAAGATCAGGAATTCAAGGAGCCTTCCTCTCTGCATGTACCCAGATTCAACTCTGTACCTTCTGTTATTCAAGGATGGGCAGATTATTTCTCTCAAACTCTTCCTGCAAGCTGGCTGCATGTGCAGAACACAGCTTGTTGCATCTTCTTTGTCTTTGCTCCCCTCTCGCTTCAGGAATACTGAGATATGGTAGTATGCACCATCATTAATGCATACTTGTGCCTCATAGCTCCTTTCTAGCTCTGAACAAAGATTCCAACACACTGAATTTGCACTGATGGACTCTGAACCAAAATAAAGGACAGGGAGCTAGGACCATTTGATTGCTTCCAGAAAACTTCCCATGCTAATTCCAGCAGAGCACACAATGGTTCTGTCACATGGCTGAAACTGATGTGATGACATGGTAGCCTCTGTCTGCATGGCTTTGCCAGAAGCTGTGCCAAAAGGGGATTAACAAGGAAGAGCAAAACATCTGTCAGGGATGATTTTATCCTTCAGAAGCAGACTTGAGGGGGGATTTTTTGATCCAAGGAATATCTGTGTAATCTAATGAATTCCGTGGCGGTCAGAAGAGCTCTGCTTGCAGGAGAATTCGCAGATAAGAAGAGTACTTGAAAATCAAGGCAGCAGAGAGAACTTGACCGCATGTGCTTCTATATCTAACACACAGTTACCATTTATAAACCTCATGTGAGGATCTATGTCTGGCAGCTTGCATACGCCCTCAAGTTGTACTGCCTTCAGTCTGCTGTATCACTAAAATGGCATCAGTGCCCTGCTGTGAATGTAGCATAATACTAACATATCAATACAGTTATTCCCACATGAGGCAGCGAATAAACTAAAAACATTTTTTTTATGATGCTGCTGCAGCTGTTAGTCACTGGAGTACTTGTAAAATCTGGGCCTGGCACAGGACTCAATGTAGCCTTTCTGGGAGGGGATACAGTGGCTAAAGATTACTGAAATCTCCAGTGCTTAGCACCAGCTGTAGGAGAAACCTGTAAAAATAATACTGGGACCAATAACCCAAAATATCCTAAAAAGCTCTTTCTCCTTTTGCTCAGAGGTGAGTGTCTGCCAGAATACCCTGTATTTTCCTCTAGACATTTCTGCTGCATGAAGAAAGAGAGGAACAGACAGGCTTCTCCTTAGATAAGCCGCCAAACCATTTATACAGTCTCTGCTACCATCTTTGCTGCTGCCAGCCACCTCACAGCTCTCCGGTGATTCAAGATACATAATATTAGCAGGCAGAGTTATCAGAAGTCCCAATACCACCTTGCTTGTCCTGCCTCTACCAGCAAGGAGGCAGAAAGGAGAGGGAAAGAAAGAACAAATATCTTTCAACTGCAGAAAAGACAATGAAATTATTTGGGGTTGAGGGAGAGCAGGGGATGGAGGGGGAGATAATATTGACTCTGATCAGGAAAACTGTGCCCCTTTATTACTGAAGAGAAGCTCTGTCATTGAAAACTGGGTACTGTAATACTAAGAATAAATGAGGTCTCACAGTGGCCTCAAAAAGACCCCCCAGGCATTTCAAAATGACATAAAAATGAAGTGGTACTTCCCCAGAGGAGTGTGATAAAACTTCAAATACAAATACATTTAAATCAGCAGAGGAAATAGAGATTCTTCTGCACAGGCTTTGTGGGCACTGCATCTGATTATAGAATCATAGAATGGTTTGGGTTGGAAAGGGCCTTAAAGATCATCTAGTTCCAACCCCCTGCCATGGGCAAAGACACCTCCCACTAGACCAGGTTGCTCAAAGCTCCACCTGACCTGGCCTTGAACACATCGAGGGAGGGGGCACCCATAACTTCTCTGGGCAACTTGTTCCAGTGTCTCACCACCCTCACAGTAAAGAATTTTTTCCTAATATCTAATCCAAATCCATCCTCTTTGAGTTTAAAACTGTTACCCCTCAGCCTATCGCTACACTCCCTGTTAAAGAGTCCCTCCCCATCTTTCCTGTAGGTAAGCACTGGTAAGTACCCCCTTTAAGTACTGGAAGGCTGCTATAAGATCTCCTCAGAGCCTTCTCTTCTCCCAGCTAAACAACCTCAGCTCTCTCAGCTTGTCCTCACAGGGGAGGTGCTCCAGCCCCGTGATCATCTTTGCAGCCCTCCTCCAGACCCACTCGAGCAGATCCATGTCTTTCTTATGCTGGGGGCCCCAGAGCTGAATGCAGTACTGCAGGTGTGGTCTCATGAAAGCAAGGTAGAGAGGGAGAATCACCTCCCTCAGTGTGCTGGTCACGCGTCTCTTGATGCAACCCAGGATGCAACTGGCTTTCTGGGCTGCTAGTGCACACATTGCTGGCTCATATTCCATTTTTCATCCACCAATAAGCCCAAGACCTTCTCTCCTTGGGGCCGCTCTCAATCCACCCATTGCCCAGCCTGTATTTGTGCTTGGGATTGCCCCAGCTCATGTGCAGGACCTTGCACTTGGTCTCATTGAAATTCATGCGGTTTGCACAGGCCCACCTCTCAGGGTCCCTCTGGATGGCATCCCTTCCCTCCAGCATGTTGACCACAACGCACAGCTTGGTGTCGTTGGCGAATCTGCTGAGGGTGCACTCAATTCTGCTGTTTGTGTCGCCAAAGATGTTAAACAGCTCCAGTCCCAATACCGACCCCTGAGGTATGCCACTCACCACTGGTCTCCACTCAGACATCGAGCCATTGACCACAACTCTGAGTGCAACCATCCAGCCAATTCCCTATCCACCAAATGGTCCACCCATCAAATCCCTGCCTCTCCAGTTTAGAGACAAGGGTGTTGTGTGGGACAGGTTCAAATGCTTTGCACAGGTCCAGGTAGATGACATCCATTGCTCTCCCCTTAGCCACCAATGCTGTAACGCCATCGTAAAAGGCCACCAAATTTGTCAGGCACGATTTGCCCTTAGTGAAGCCATGTTGGCTGTCACCAGTCACCTCCTTAGTTTCCATGTGCCCTAGCATAGTTTCCAGGAGGATCCACTCCATGATCCTGCCACGCACAGAGGTGAGACTGAGTGGCCTGTAGTTCCCCAGGTCTTCTTTTTTTCATTTTTTAAAGATGGGGGTTACGTTTCCCCTCTGCTAGTCAGTGGGAACTTCCCCAGACTGTCACAGCTTCTCAAATATGACGGACAGTGGCTTAGCCACTTCATCTGCCAGTTCCCTTAGGACCTGCAGATGCATCTCATCAGGTCCCATGGACTTGTACACCTTCAGGTTCCTTAGATGGTCTCGAACTTGATCTTCTGCTATGGTGGGTGGTTCTTCATTCTAGCAGTCCCTGCCTTTACCTTCTGTGACCTGGGCAGCGTGGCTGGAGCACTTGCCAGTGAAGACGGAGGCAAAAAAGTCACTGGGTACCTCCATCTTCTCCATATCCCAGATAACTAGGTCTCCCGTTTCCTTGTGGAGAAGGCCCAGATTTTCCCTGGTCTTCCTTTTATCACTGTCATATCTACAGAAGCTTTTCTGGTTGCCCTTGACATCCCTGGCCAGATATAATTCTATCAGGGCTTTAGCTTTCCTAACCTGATCCCTGGCTGATTGGACAATTTCTCTGTATTCCTCTGAGGCTACCTGTCCTTGCTTCTACCCTCTGTGGGCTTCCTTTTCATGTTTGAGTTTGTCCAGGAGCTCCTTGTTCATCCATGCAGGCATCTTGGCATTTATGCCTGACTTCTTCTTTGTTGGGATGCATCGCTCCTGAGCTTGGAGGAGGTGATCCTTGAATATTAACCAGCTTTCTTGGGCCCCTCTTCTCTCCACAGCTGTATCCCATGGTCCTCTACCAAGCAGATCCCTGAAGAGGCCAGTCTACTCTCCTTAAGTCCAGAGTAGCAAGCTTGCTGTGCATCTTCCTCGCTGCCCTAAGGATCTTGAACTCCACCATTTCATTGTCACTGCAGCCAAGGCTGCCCTTGAGCTTCACATTCCCCACCAACCCCGCCTTGTTGGTGAGAAAAGGGTCCAGCATAGCACCTCTCCTCATTGGCTTCTCCATCACTTGGAGAAGGAAGTAGTCATCAACACAACCTCCTGGATTGCTTATGCCCTGCTGCATATCAGGGTGGCTGAAGTCCCCCGTGAGGACCACGGCTTGTGAACGTGAGGCTGCTCCTATCTGTCTGTAGAGGGCCTCATCTACTTCGTCTTTCTGGTCGGGTGGCCCCCACTATAATGTCACCTGTCCCTGCCCTCCCTTTAATGCTGACCCATAGGCTCTCGGTTGGCTCCTCATCCATCCTGAGGCATTGCTCCATGCACTCCAGCTGGTCAGTGACATAGAGGGTGACACCCCCTCCTCATCTCCCCTGCTTGTCCGTCCTAAAGAGCCTGTCTGTATCCTTCCATTCCAACACTCCAGTCATGGGAGTCATCCCACCACATCTGTGATGCCAATAAGATCATAGCCCTGCAAGCGTGCACACGCCTCTAACTCCTCTTGTTTATTCCCCATGCTACGTGCATTTGCATAGAGGTATTTAAGTTGGGCTCCCGATGAAGCTGATTTACTGGCTGGAATTCCTCTGTACTGCTCTTCAGGTGCTCTCCTGCTGACATGTGATCCCTCTCCAGGCTCTGGGCATCTGTTGCTGGCACTGGCATCAAACTGGTAGGAGTGAGACGGATTGAGGTTCCCCTCCCTCAGCAACTTTAGTTTATGTGGCAGTCATAATTAATATTCATTTTGATGATATATGAATAATGATAGAATAACAACTTTCATCAACATCTGAGGCTGTTCATCAAATTGGCAAATAGTTGCATAGGTTTATTTCTCATGCACAGCTTACTTTTTGCACGCTTCTCTGCACACAAGATCCGTTGTCACTGATCACTTGTCTACTTTTTCTTCAGCCACTCCCAAACTTACTTCAGAGGCTAGATGGTGAGGTTTTGAGGAGCAGGGACTTCCAAAATTGAAGACAGTGAGAGGCTTATCTCCACAAAGCTGCCAAGCCATCTTGCTATCAGCCCCTTCTGATGACAGTCGGTCAAAACTACAGTACTGCTAGCCAGTAGAATGAATAGCAAAAATGGGGTATAGAGCCCTGCTAGGATCTCTACACATTCACATAATACTAGTATGTGAAATGGAGTAACCAGCCCTGGGGAAACACACGCCAGCTGCAGTAGTGCTGGCTGGTGTGATATACCTATTATTGCTGTGCCCTGCTCCCACAGGTGTAAAGGGGAAAGTTTCTGCTGATTTAGGAGCTACAGAATCAAATGCAAGCCCAATAAGTAAGCCTTTAATGGTAAACAAACTGCACTACCAAATTACTACAAGAAAATGTTGCTTGTATTTATGAAAATAATGAACAACAAAGTCTCCTGTGACCACAGGCACTAGAGAAGCTAGTACCTCACAGCTCTGTGTTCTATGTCCCTTATCTCTTTCCTGTGCAAAATTCATTCAAGGAACCTCCTCATGCAAGGGTCTCACATTACTTAGTGCTCCCACAAGAACCCAAATTCCTTCCCACTAGAACACAAAGGAATATTTCTGCCTCCTTCTCATAAGCCCTATCAATTTTAGATTTCTAAAAGACAGCTGATGCAAACTGGCTAACTGAATACCGTCAAGCAAAATAGACAAGGGCTGTGCATTCCCTGCCTTTCCTCTCAAAGACTCTAAAAAGGCCTCTCTGTCCTCTACCCACCATTTCACAAATCTTGCCAAAAGTTATTACCTCTGACAACACTGTTGTCAAATTTTACTGAAATTAGCTGGTAGGATGAAAAATTGCTGGAAGATGACAGATATACGAATGGGCAAACAGATTGACTGATAAACTGTCAACATGAGCCTCTTTTCCTTAGGGAACCAGTTTAATAACAAGCATCAATATGACTTGAGGATATTTGATATTCATATCCCTGAATCTAGCTTGTCATTACATATCATTTTCCCTACCAAGAAAATGAAGATAGAAGAAATACCTTAACATTCTCTTCTGTTATGTACTTCTCGGCTTTGTCCACAGCATTCTGGCGGATCCGGTGAAGAAAGGCCTGCAGAGATAAAAAAGATTATGTCCAAATGGCTTGATACAGTTTGATTTCACTCTCTTATATCCCCTACATTCCCATCAACACAGTGTGGCTGATTACCTTTAAGACTGAAAGAATGTAAACGTTTACCAAATCACTCCGAAGTTCTTAAGACTCAGGGTTGCATTCAGGGCAACACAAAAGACATTTCCTACAATGTTGTTGAGCTTTGCCTGGCAATAAATGTCTTCCCTCGGTTGAAATTTCTAGACTTAATTATCTATTAGTACCAACAGGCTACAGCGAGGGTCTGTTTGTTTTTTCTTTGAAGGTTTCCCCTCTCTCTAAGATGCAGCTGTTTTGACTTCGGGAGGCAGCATGCCTGACGCACAACAAGATGTATGTCAGAAAAAGGAACTGCAAAGAATGACAAAAGGACATTCATGCTGCTGGAGCTGAGACATGTCAGAGCTATGAGCTAGGGTTATGGACAAGTTCAACAGACACAATACATGGCGAAAGGAAATGGAAATTGCCAGACAGCGCCTGGGACACATTATCCTGTTTGCTGTATTTCATTTGCTTAAAAACAGACAAAACAATGCTGGAACTTTTCACCTAGGCCAGGTTTCCCCTTTCCTCAGCTCTGCACAACTTTGGCTTTAACAAGCAACTCAATAAAAAACTCCAGGCCAGATACAAATGGACAGTGATCTGAATATCAGCCTTCAAAGCATAACTCTGGCTACTGGAAGTCAGGCCCTACTTGCATTTGCACTGAACATATCTACAACTTTCTTGATTCAGTGGGAAGGGTTTAGTAAAGCATACTGCATGGGATTTCTACCTTAAGTCTCCGCTGTTTAAGCAACTATTGGTTAAAGGGCACTTCTGAACTGAGAGCAGAGAATTTTATCTTCCATAGGCATCAGCAGAGAGAGATGCAAATACCTGCAGGTGAGACTGAAGGGAAGCCAGTGAGGACACAATCTGCTGTGATAAACTACATGACCCACGAACAGAAGGGTACAGGGCTTTCCTCTCTGTTCTTGTTAGTTGTTTCCAACTTGCCTTCCACACAAAGGAGTGAGCCCTGGGGAGTGCTGTGAACAAGGAAGAAAGGAACTTCTTACCCACCTGAGACAGAGGGGAAGCAGGTCATTTCTTTGTATTTATGGTACAAAGAAGCTTTGTTACAGCTTGAAAATAAAAGGCTTTTAAAAGTTGAACTATTCCTGAGCAATGCCCATGTCAGCTGATGCACATTCAGCTTTTTCTTGTTTCCTTTTGCCTATCGAGACTGGCAACAGCTTACAACCTGATAAGAAGCAACATCACTGAACCAAACTCAGAGCTTACGGAATGCCTTCGCCTCTGGTATTTTGGTTGGAAGACAGTGAACTTGTTCCTCTGTCTGACTTCCAGCACTAAAAGGAGCAAATCTCTGTTTCTGCTTAGCCATGGCTCTCTGTCACTTGCCAGACATTCAGACTTTACGGGACAGGCACCAATAAAAAAAAAAAAAAAAAGAGATTAATTAATGAGGCACACAGACCCTACACTTGTTTTCAGCCCTGGATTCTCAACCTGGTTTTGAACAAATTTCAAGGACTATAACCACATTGCTCCTCTTGTATTGCTAAACAGGAAGAAGACCCTGGCTAAATTCCAGCTAGATATGGAGAGCTTGGAGCAGGTTGTGTGGACTAAGAAGACTGAAGAACAGGTTTCTGCGTTAAAGGAACAGGACATGTGTGCCAGCAATGGAAGACACATTTTATAAGAACCAGCTGGTCCACTTTGTCAATAATCCAGCCAGGAACTGCCGCAATGTTAATGTACTGCCCAGCACCCTGGCAACAGTGAGGGAATGGTCTCAGAAGAAGTGTTCAGCATAATGACTAATGGCAGGAGGATTGACAGGAATAGCTGTTGCCCTCCCACTTCAGTGTTGGGTGTGATATCTGAGCATTAATAATCAGGCATCTGATTTATATGAGGTAGTACATCATATTAAAGTCACTCATTCTTAGAAGATAAGGCAGGCAGAGACTTTTCCTTGCTTTAATCACACCTCTGTTTGGAGACAACAAATCCTATTGGAATGATTAATTAAACTACACAATTAGCAGCTCCACTAGTGACTAATAGTTACCTACATATTAGTCCCAGTATGGTGGGTCTAATAATAGAAAGCTGGTAAACAGAAGTGCAAATCACATTAGCTATTACAGGCGAGTCAATAAAAAAGCAGTCTGTGTTAATCTGAAAAACAGCTTTTCTGTGACACTTGCCTGAAAAGATCATTTAACGTGAGCATGAGAAAGGGAGAAAAAGAGAGAGAAAAATCAAACCAAAAAATGAGAAAGGCACAGAAGCAGAAAGAGAGTAGAAACGATGAAAGACAGAGGGAAAGAGGCAGTCAACTTTGTAGATAGTTTGTCAGATCTCCTACAGCCTCTGATTTCTCTTGATGTGCATGAACGGCAGTCTCTCCAGTAATAATAAAACAAGACAGTTACAAGAGACTTTTGGTCCTAGAAATTTAGTAGTCTACTTTCCAAAATGCAAAGCCCCCAAAATATCACAATTTAGCGGATGCAGAACTATTTGTTTCCCAGTCGTCAATACCTTCTCATGTGAAACAATCTTTTGCAACACAGTCATTCAAATTAAAAAGCATGATAAACACAAGATATGAAACAGCAGCTCACAGAGCTAATGTTGCATACCCTGTTCACATGACAACACTACTTTCCTTCCAAACCACTTCTAGCTTGGAAAAAGCAGCCCTTTTCCCAGAGATGTTGTTCAGACATTGAGGTCAGTGTTTTCCAGAGTTCTCAAGTGATTTTTTTTTTTTTTTTTTTTTTTGGTGCTACTGGTTTTACTAGGTGCTAAGCTCATCTGTATCAACACCATCCCTCTATTCACCTGGTGACACAGACTCTAAGACCCATTACACAAGTAGTATGCAACTCTCTTTGGGAAACATAGCTACAGGGAGTGGTCTGATCTTTTCTTAGACCTACTGATTTATCTGGAAAATTAGAGAGGTATTTGGGCCAGGACATAACAAAGGTGATGAAAAAAGAGAGAGGGCGGTGATGGTGAATATTAGAAAACTTGCCATGCCCGTATCTTATTTGTATCCCAAAATGTTATTGAAGAGGAAGTAGTTGAAGGAGTAAGGGCTTTTCTGGCTACCTAAAAAGTTACTGAGGCAAGTACTCTCTCTGACTGTTCCAACCTGTTTACACTCTACACAACTCATATTAATTCAAGGGGTCTAGTCCTTGACATTTTTCATGAGGAACATTCAGGGATCCCCTCAGTATAACCCTCTTCATCCTCAACACTTCCAATCTCTGCAAAAATGAACTATCATCCAGGGACATGTGGAAGCATAGGGGTCAGTTTTCTTGGGAGCTCTTGAAAAACATTCCTAGGACTTGGGGACTCTGAAAATCATTCCTAGGACACAACAGGATGATCACAATCACCTCTCCACAGCAAACAAAAGTGGAACTCTTCACTGTGACATGCTGCCGGTTTCCTACACTTACAAACTGTCAGGGATCCAGAAAAAGACAGCAGCTTATGATACACGCTATACTGAAACATCCCACATCAGATCAGTAGGACACTGTTGAAGAGCTAGAAAGAGATGATTAGGCAACAAAAGTAGACTCTGCTCCCTTCTATCTGCTTGTTGTACGCTGGTCAGGACTGATATAAAGTTAAAAATTTCACAAAAAACAGAGATGATAAGATGGCAGATAACATGACATCTTTCCTTCTTATCCCCATAGATGCTGCATTTGCTCTCTTGTCATTCGCAGCGTTCTGCAGTGCTCACACTACACCAGGTCTCTGAGCAACCCAGCCTCTATGGTGGACTACTGCTTGCACAACAGAACAGGGGAGAAGGACTAGTAGAGCCCATAGGTCCAGAACAAAAACAGGTCACAGCACAACATAGGAAAAAAAGGGGAAACCAGGCTGACAAATTTTCATTCTCCTGATGGAGGTCTGTGAAGGTCTCATCTTCCATGCATATGTGCTAATCATTAGGAAAACAGCCCACAGAGGATTTGTTTTTGTTTAAAATTCTGCTGCTGCATCAACATAACATTTATTTGTGCACTGTGACTTGTTGCCCTAGAGGTCTGCCGCTTCCAAACTCAGCAGGCCATGTCTGATGCTCCTCATGTCATGCATAAACATGGTTTATATTTTGTCTTACAGTAAAAATGCCTTGCAGGATTCAAGCAAATCTATGACAAATCAGAATGAGCAGAGTGAAATGTTTCCTTTCTGCGCCATGTCATGTTGGGTAAGTTCCTTCCAATACTAATACAAATACATTATCAATCTAGAATGCAATTTAGGTACAGAAGTTTATTTCAGTCACAAAAGCACAAAGTATACTTTAAGGACAGAATCTGCTAACTGTGACTTCTTCTTACATGAAACCGGCTGAAGCAACTGGGATTTCTCTCAAATGCTTTTCAAATGGCCCTCATTGAGCTTTGACTTGTAGCCTTAACTTCATTAGGGAAAATTAGTGTTTACCACCTTCTATGTAGCATAAGTAACATATGGCAAATACTAGGGATAAGGCAGTGATAGTTGTCTCATGTCCCTTCTCAAAATTCATGTCTAAGGCAGATACTTCCTCAAATGTTCAGAAATAGCAAGAGATTTCTGATTAAACAGCAAGGCAGGCAAACTGTGCATAACCCTGAGGGAAATGAAAGGGAGAACAGAAACAGACAAATGATGAGGCAACTGGCTACCATATCCAGAAGGAGCAATATCTGAAAGCACAATCCTGTGAAACCCATTTTCTGAACAGATGACTGGAATTTCTTACTGCTCTTAAGAGACAAGTGAGACAATTTTGTTAAACTTGTCAGTGATCACGACTGATTCAGAACAACGCAGGGATCTAGAGGAGCCTAGTATTTTCAGCGTTAAAATGAATAAATTGCTTTACACTTGTGCAATCAATTGTTTAAAGGTTCTTGCAAGTGCAGACGTTTTGATTCCAACAAAACGTGCTCACAGTGAAAAAATGAAGAGATGACATGGACAATGATTTTCCTCATTTGACCATCACTAGCATCTTCACCTTGCAACTACAGCATACAGGCTATGCATTAATCTCTCTCTGACAATACAGAGTATAACTTGTCATAAAGATTTGAACAAGAACTTGCAAGTGTAATTTTAATTTATTTTTTTTTAATCAGTTGAGTAAGTGTTGCCACTAAATGTGGTTGTTAGATAAGCCTTTGCCTTCATTGCAGTAGAAGCAAGGCACCAAAAAACTCCATTGTCTTCAGCAAAGTGGCTTGAAAGTCCTGTGGGAACACGTCTCTACTGCAATAGTCTGATGATTTAAAATGAATGTTTGCTGAAGTTTGTGTTTTCAGAGCAGGTGCATCCTTCCTCATGTTACTCAATTGTTAGCTTTGAACCTTGTCGTCCTGATCATGTTTTTTTGCTTTCTATCAGATATGCAGTTTATAAGCTAAAGTTCTACACAAATGACAGGAAACAAATATCCTGCGTCCTACATGTGACTGCAGTTCTCACCTGCACTGAAGTCTGAAAGACAATGCAATAAATAATCTCAAAATAATGTAACAATGATTGCACATGGCTATTTATACAAAATAAATCCCAGCACAACTTAGTTTTTATGAAGAGGAAAAAAAAAGTGTGCATTTCTATTGAAAACTAAGTCTTTCAGCATTTCCCTTTAAGCATGCTGTAAATGCCTGAATGCAGATCTTTCACTGAATGCTAGCACAGCTTTGGGTTACCAACCAACTGGGAATCAAGTCACTTCCATTGGACGTGAACCTACTTGAGTTCTACTGTTCCTAGAGCGGTCTGCAGTACTGTGCGCTGTTAAACAAGATCTACTGACTTCCATCCTAGAGACAGCTGGATTTTAAAGACAGATGAAGTCATTCTTGTGTAAATTCAGACAACTGGGTTTCAAACATCTCTTACCTTTCTGGACAAAAGCCAGCATATACATGCACAATACTGGGCCTGATTCAGGTTTTTCAGTTGTGAAATTTCAGTTAGAATATTGGAAAGCAGAAGCAACTCCTTTGACATCACTAGCATTACACCTGTAAAATGGAACAAGACTGAAGCAACTCTACTATTTTTTACAGAGTGTATTACTGTACCTCTTACATTAAAAAGGCAATCCCATATTCACTCATTGCTCAATTACTGACTGCTATATTAAGATTTCTATAAAAACATATTTTAAATTACCAGTTTCTGGTAAAGGAAGAAAGAACTTCAGCATCAGATGAGTGCATTATACTGAAATTCCTGCATTGAGTATTTCACCTCTGAAGAATATTTTTCTCTAGATCCTCTTAAAACAATCAAAAGCCACAGCTGTGAGACAGAGCAACTCTGCAAAAAGTAGCTCAGCTCTACAACCAAATTAATTCATCAGCAAACAGCTGAACAGGGACTTGCCTGGTAGGCAGAGGTGTTTAGTAAGAGGAAATAGCATCAGAAATATCTTTTATTGCCCTAATTTCAGGCTTCCTGTGTATCAGATTGGCTTTAAAGCCTCAAAGCTTATTGGTACATATTTATTTTTTGATATATCCCCTGAAGAGGAACTAAGCTATTAGCTAACCAAGATGATTTAAAAAAAAAAAAAAAAAAGCCATGTACATTACGGAATATCAAACACATTCTCTGCAAAGAGTTCAGGCAGTCTGAACTGAGCTGTAAGCTTTCATCATTGCCTACTGCTAAGCAGAAGGTCAACTAGACTCTACCGTACAGTTTTTAAAATGACATGCCTTTTCCAAAGCTTACAGCCCTTGCATAATCTTGGGCTATGTTAGACATGAAATGAGGTGAACTACTTATACTGATCACCTGTGTTCTATGATACTTATTTCACTATTTTTGCAAGCAAATATGAAGATATCTGTCTTCCGAACTATTACTCCCATATCCCTGGGGACAATGTCTTTCTTGCTCATATGCCCCAACTCCACCCACCACCACCCACACTTGCTTCTTTTAAGAAGATTTTTTTTTCATTCCAGTGTTGTCATTCAGAATAACGATCCTTTCACACACAAAAACGCATGGATGTTACAGCATGAATCATCTCTTCCCACAGAAGACTGCATGACCATTTGCAAAAAAAGTAGACTCCATCTCAGGTGAAACTGCAAAGACCATCAGAAAACAAATGCAGCTTCACTTGCAAAATCCAGATGTACCACCAGGGAGAGATCTTTTTATCTGAAGCATACTTTCATACATAGCAATAAGTACATCTATACATATTACACAAAACCTTCACTGATACTGACAATTTAATAAACATTAACTAAGCACTGATCATGGCAATTGAAACCTCTTCCCCTTTTCTTAGTCTGACATATGGTGAATCCTGATAAATACCAAATGAAATATGGGGAAGCATTCTGAAACTCAGGTGTTTAAAATTATGTAAGTGTATGTATGAATAAAATGTTTGAATAAATAAATGATTATTTCTTTATACACTACATAAGAGAAATAGCCACTGCTTATGTAAGCTATATGTCTTAGATATTTCCAAAAATCAAACTGATTTGTCCTTAACCAATCCTGCATTTTAAGGCTTATGCCGTTATGACCACACTTGGCTGATTTATCTTATATCTGTCTTGCCATTGAGTGTTATACTGTCTATAACATCAAAGTTAATGAAAAACAGTTGCAAAATACTGGCATTGCATAGCACTGGGATTTTCAATTGTGCTTGAGGGAGTCAGACATTCCAATTGCTTTTTACTTACTTTGACTCTCTTGACATGGGTCCACCACAAAATGGTTTCTGTCAACAAATCACTGTGGCTAGGATTCACCTCATCTAATAGCGCCCACCTAAAAGCTGAAGCCTACCCTAAGTTCGTGATACAGGTTTCCTCTACAACAGAAAGCAATGGGCAGGCAACTTCAGAGGATGAGTCACTGCATTCGAGGAGTGACGTTTAAGAAGGCTAAATTACCTTCTAGAAATGCCTTTCTCTTTCCATCGAGAGAGAGCCTGGGTGACAAGTTTAGATTAGACCACTCTCCTTGCCTGTACCAGTTTCACAGCATCTGCAAATACAAAGTTCCAGGGCAATAACTGTTACTGAATCATTTCTAAAAGTGAACCAGTGACTGTGTCACTCAGCATGGATGCTACAAACATGGGGGCATTGCAAGTTGACACATGCAAAATTAATATGCACAGACATTCTCAGCACAGTAGTATTCTGGGACTCATCACTTCCCAGAAAAAGTAATTCACAAAGAAAGCTCCAAAAAGATCCTGGACTATATCTGTATTTCCAGGGTTCTGATGTTTACATTGGAATTCTGCAACAACGACAAAAAAGGTCCGACCAAATTCATTCATGCACTTACTGAGGAAGAAAGGTGAAACCAAAGGGAAGTGAAAGTGAAATATGTTGCAGTGTTTCTCACTCCAAAGAGAGATCCCTTTCTTAAGGAGGGCTTGTTTTCATTTGAATTACAAAAAACTTTTTGTGAAGTGAAAGAGAGGCTGGTGCTGTAGAGGGGTCCATTGTCTCTTCTCTACCATTGCCCTGACCTCTGCTATCCCCTCCTCCCCTGAGTCACTAATATTTGCATCCTCAGGCAGGTCAGAACATCCCGGTTCATTTCAAGGCCCAACAAAAGCTACATTTTTCACCTTTGAAATCCTTCAGAAATAATTTCCACTAATTTCTTTCTATTTCCCATACCCTGTCTCTCTTGACTCCTCTTCATGCTCTCCCTCCTGTCCAACGCTGCCCTTAAATCACTTCAAATATCCTCATTATTGTAGATTTAAAAAAAAACCTCTTCTCCTTTGCAGACCCACAGCTTAAGCATGTCCTTCTGTGAATATCTATCTCTATATGACTCTGGACCATTTTTAGTATCAACAGAAAATGTATTTGTTTGGACTTTCAAAGGAGCTTAAGAAAGTTATATACCTAATTCTCTCAAGCCTTTGGAATATTCTCCCTTTTATTGGCCTCTTCATGTCTTTCTCCCTGTTCTACAATGATGAGATGATTTTGATTATCTTACTGCACTGTGGAACTCTTCAAAATGCTTTCAGGACATAGTTTGTTTGAATAGTGTGTTTTACGTCATTCCTCTTTTATGTAGAGAAATAAATCCTGACAAGTCTGCGTCTGCTTAGTCTTTATGTTACTTTAACAAAAGTTTGCTTCAGGAGCAAGGGCCCAGTAAACAACATATAGATACTTCAGGATTTGACCCATATTACTTACATTCACTATGTCCACAACAAAGAGAAGCCTGTAGACTGCAACTGGTTCTAGATTAGTGATGTCTCCAACTACTAAGATCCTATCAGTACCAGGGAATGTTTAATGAGGTTTCAGGCTCTACACAGCTACTCCTTCTTCAAGAGGGAGGTAGAAGCATCAGCGTGACTAGAAACAGCAAGTGGCCCCCAAAAATAGTAAAGTCCAGATGTTGAATGTAATTGTAGCATAAATTGGAATTTCTTCAGTTAACATTTCAAGGTTCCAATCTAAGCTAAAGAACTTTAATATCACAAAGATTATTCTCTCCCTTTTCTACTCTTTCTCTTTCCAGTGATGTTTTCTTAATACATTAAACACTCAACAGACAAGACAGAAAAAAAATTAAAATGAAATCTAGTATCATTAAAGTCCATGAAATTTTTTTACATTAGTCGCAACATAGGCTACGACTTCACCAGTGTTATCCCCTCAGCAGGTAAGGAATAGATAAAAGCTTAAAAAAAAATGTTGAATCTTGTCTTGCATACTTAGTTTCCGAAGATGTGTAATGAGCTGATCATTTCAGCACCACAAAGTTAACAATTTTACTTCAAGTGAATGGTCAGGCAAACAGAACTGCCAAAATGTGCAGCAGTGTAAATCCACGTAACTTCACTGATTTGCATATGCATAGACCCACCTGACAACCTGGGCCTTAGTCTTCCAACTCAGTTTATCTGACAATATTGAATAATACCAATTTTCAAGCTTAGATCGAATCTCTGAGCTAACTGAAACAGACAAGTTCAGCTTACTGCCATCAGGTTCACTGATACTTGTGAATGTACACCAAGCCCAAGTACCGTGATCTCAGGTGACCCACAAACTTGATCTACATTGCAAACATGTAACAAAATCCCAGGATCCTGTTTCACTAGGAACATTTTATCTATGCCCAGCTGATAGTACTTAGAGTCTCATAAGCCAATTTAGCATCAGACTTTGGATCTAAATATTGAGATTGCTTCTATGGGTATCTTCTCAGGGAGATGTCTACTCGATCTCATTTCATGTGTATGTAAGTGGCTAACGAGCTTAACGAACAGTATTCCATGCACTGACTTACACAACCTGGTAGAAACCCATCATGTGTATCAAATCAAACTCTCAAATGCATGTATAATGTATAAATATTTGCACTTGAGTCTTAAGTTTAAAAGGACCCGAATGCCAGCTGACTGAGCAGAATTGTACCTTCTCAACTGATAAAATTCAGAGCTACGAAAGAACAAATCAAAATTTCAAAACTAGACGTTTCACCTTAAAGAGGTCCTCAGAATTATTTCCATCAAATCTGTTTAGCACTCACAGGTTTCCTATTAATCAGTCTTCATAGCTGAGATAAAATGGGAAGCATTGAAATCTGTAGGTGCCTTATGCAAAAAACTAGTATTGGAATTGGCAGCAACTACTAGAATTCCCAGTGAAACTGCCCTGAGTTCCTGATTTCAGGCACATTGGCCACCAGATTTTAGGCAGCAAGTAGTAATAACTGCATTTGAGAATCTCCAGGCAGGTATACTAGACACAGGTGCAGTCATGGGTCAAGGGACTTAAATTCCAAAGTTATTTCTAGTTTAGGAGACTATCCTGGTACCTGCCTGTACAACAACTGCCGTCAGCTCCCCTCAGGCTCCTCACAAGCAGCAGTGTCTGTATAGGCTCCCTGGCTGGGGCTGCAAATTCTTACGGAACTTTTCCTCCTTCATAACCAGCAACTGGGGCTTTGGTGCAGCACACAGGCGTTAGCATTCCTGGCCTTTGGAGCTTGAAATTTCCTGCTGGGAGAAATCTGCTTAAGTGACTGTGGTGTGACAATGGGGAAGGCAGCTTTCCGTGGAGGCAGTAAAAACTCCACAAAAGGCCGTGACATTCTAGGATTCTCACCACTGGAGCCTAAGGAGAGCGGCTGTTTCTCGGTAGCCTGTGAAAGGTTTCCAAGAACTTCAAATGCATGGAAAAATATGTGATTTGGTGAAAAGGAGTAGACTCCCAGAAGGGGAAGGGGGAGGAGGGGGGAAAAAAGAGGGAACTCTGACTGCTCCAAGCCTTTTCTGTTAAAGGCAGGATGGGCTGATGTTCATGGAATTAGCTCTCTCCCCATCCTACCAGAGCACACCAGATAATGTGTGGTTTGTGCAGCTTGGACTGCTTTAAGAAGTGAACAGCATGTCAAACTCTCCCTGAGATGAATTCTCCCACCTCATAAAACCAGCAATTAGGGTATGTTTATTTGTGAGCTAAAGGATTAACGTTCTACAGGTAAATGGAAAGGAAAATGAATCTCAAGAAGGACACATCTGAATTTTTGTCTTCCCCATGAAAAGGCCACAAGGCAATATGACACCACCACCACCCCACCACCCCCCATCCCACCTCCCCGAAATCAATGAAAGCGAAGTTTAGTCTCCAACTTATTGTCTTTATACAAACTGCTGGTTAGGCCATGCTATATGTTACTTGAGAAAAGGAAGTATCTGTTTACAGGAGATCTCTATTTCTATATTTTGACTACATAGTAAATATTTGTCTGTATCACAATTTCATAATCCACTAAAGAGTAATGCTGTAAATATGAATGAAAGGTCCCTGGTCTCTGATCAGACCACCAACCTCTCTATAAGTAAGTACAGGGAACAAGTTTGCAAAAACTACCCAGTACTTAACGCACCTTTTTTACCCAAGCACCCAGGCTTTTTCACTCAACTTTGATTAAAAACAAAACAAAACAAAAATCAGAAAGTTTTGTCTGGTTTCAGCTACAACATTATTTCAAGTCAGGAGAGGTATTTCCAGGCATCATGGCAGGAAATATTTCAACATTTGACTAAATCTACCTAGTCAAAAAAGCTGTTCATTTAGAGTTGGGTGGCGGGTTTGGTGTGGTTTGGGTTTTTTTTGAAAAGAAAAAAAGCATTTATACTTCCTACTCCAAAAAAGAAAGGAACACAGCTTCAGAGCTGCCACTTTGCATGTGCTTTACCCTCAGTCGGTGCTCACATACAACCGCGGATGACGCTTGCACGCAGAGAAAGATGGGTTGCACACACAGCTGCACCTTGCAAAATCTGCCTTCATGTATCTGCAATTATTTATGCACAAAAAAGAGGAAAAAAAAGAAAGAGCGTCTTTCACATGTTGGTTTCAAAGAGGAATTAGAAAAATTAACCTCACAAGCACATTTTTCATCGCTAGCCCTGAGTAGGAACAAACAGTTTAGCTGATGAAAAGCTGCCTGCTGAAAGTACAGTAGCTGATCTGAGCTAGTTTTCCTGAGTCCAGTCTAACAATGTCTGAACCGTTTTAAAGTGTGCACCATCTGAATGCAGATGTTCATGGTGATGGCACGTGATGTTTTCCAGCCATCTTTCCTATAATGCAATAAAGTAGCAAGCAAAGACTGAACTGGACAAACAGGCAGGAGAAAATCCTCAATAAATTATGAAATATCATGCCAAAATTTTAAACAAACCAAAAATCTCCCTGAATGCAGACAATGTCATTTATGGGCTTTGCTTTTTTTTTTTTCCCTTCTCTTTCCCAAATAGTACTACACCCCTAACCTCTACAGAGAAGCACAAGCCCACTGCAGAGTGGTCTGGAGCCAACCTTTGTCCACAGAGCACCTCAGAAACATCCTCAGAGGGCTTATTCATGTCAGGGTTCCTGCCCAGTTTTACAGATTTAAAATACATGGGCTATTCAAAAAAGCACCAGCCTAGGGTGCCTAGCCAGACCTAAATTCTTCACTGCACCCAATACTCAACAGTAACCTGTCCCATTCCTTCTCAGACAAGTGGAAAATTATGCCATTTTGCCAGGTCAAAGAGCAAGACAAGAGCACAGTCTAAAAATATCGCCTGTCTTACTGCCCCAAGCCAGCCAAAGAGCTGGGTTTCACAGTTCCCCTTCATGTACATTTACTTTTTTGAGACAGACTAAAGAAAAGCTCCCTCTCATTGTGGCATTTCTTCTTTGCGCACATGTTCTTGCAGAACACAATCATATCACACACAGTTTTAAATTCCAGCTTCCTCTGAATCAGAGCAAAGAATTAGACCATTATATTTTAAACATAAAGGGGAAGCTGAGAGAGAGTGAAGCTTGCTAACAGACCCTGAAGTGAATGGCTCCAGCAAGCAGATTGCCCTCCCCAGCATTCCCATGGCCTCTGACTTGTTTTGAATGTTTGCAAGGACATATTAGTACTGCCTGGGTATGTATGAGGATGGATAGGGCTCTTTTAACTATAGGCTATATTAAAAGGTCATCTTCATTTGGAGCTATTTAGAACTGACAGGTCAAATGGTTTGTGCTGTGTTAGGAGGGTGGTGTTGCAAGTGAAGTAGCAGTTGTTTCTAATTTATGCATATTCTAGAGCAAAGCTAAAAGTGCAGCTTCGGTATCCATTCACTCTTTCTTTACAGAGGTGCAAATAGATGGAAAAACTTAAAAGGAATTACTAAAACTTTAATTTTACTGCAAGTGGCTTTGTGATCAAAACAGTTTGTTCAAAGTATTCTGATGTTTTTAAATGAAAAACAGCTACAGTTTGAGTTCCCTTCATCTGAAGTCAACAGAGTTACATTGCTGGGAGATGTGAAGCACGTTTCTCCAATCCAACTTACGTTTCTGCAACCTGCCCTTTTCTCGTTAACACCACAGATTTCTCCGCTGCATTGCAAAAAGGATGACTGAAGCAGCTTGGGCCCCTATCACCAGGACAGTCCCCTGAAAATTGGAACAACTATTTTTAATGCAGGCACTTCATACCTGCAGACCTGGAGCTAGGATTAGTTACGGATTTGCCCACCACCCCCATCCAGCCATAGGAATTGTCGCTGCTAAGAAAAGGACACTCACCAAACCGCCTACGTGCCAGTGCACTGACTGGTGCATTTAGCAGTCCATTCATTCAGGCTGCCATTTTCTCTTCTCAAATATTTTCCCCTCAGCTGCCTTTTCATTAGAGGCTGAATAGTAGCACCTAATGTCTAGCCAAGAAATTCACACAAGGAGTTCCCTTTGGAGCCGATACGCCTGCCATTCATCCTATCTGTCAATGCAGAAGCTCCCCATCCAAGTCCATCACCAGTCACCTCAGACACTGCTGGCACTACTTCCCTCAATGACCCATCTCTACCAGTCCAAAGAACAAATCTCTAAATATGCTGTCAAAGCCCAGGTCCATGCTGGGCCAAAGCAAATAGCTTATTTAACACTTCAGCCACTACATTTACACACTGGATTGAATTTAGCCTTTGCAAGGGTCCTAACCGCATCTGTGAACCCAGCTGATTGCCAGTTACTGAGTGCTCACACACAGCAGAGCTTTTATTTGTAATAAAATATTTAGAGTGGAAAAACACCCCAGAATTTAATAAAAGCAACAGTCTCAGATTGCCAGTGACTTGTGGTGCATCTATTCAGATGCTTGGAATTCCCTACATAAATAAAGCTGAACTTTCAAGTTCTGCCAATTAAATAAATGCCTGTTTTAACTCAGTTTTGTATTAAAACAGTAACCAATTTTACTTATACAAAATAAAGTGTGAGGTCCTGGATTGTAAATAGGCTCTATTTGTGGATGGATTTTCATACAGTTACTTCGCCTAAATAGCTGACTGTTCAGAGAAAAGACACATCCAATTTGCTTACCTAAGCACAACTGCATAAGCCAACTCAAAGGCAAAATGCACATACAAAATTGCATTTAGACATCTGAGTTTTAAAGTGTTGGTCATTCCCATAGAAAATACAATAGATATAAAAGCTTTTTAGGAGTAAGTGTTTATCAAAAATTACCCTGAAAGCTTATAGAGGTAACATCTTTTCTAGAGAGTTTGTTTCAGCCTTCTTGCACAGCGAAGATCCCAAGAAAAGAATTCTGGATGTCCCATCAACTATCACGTCAATGCAAGATTGTATTTTTTTTTATTTCAGTCATGTACCAAATTAAGGAACTGTGTTTAAATGCACTACAGACAGTGGACAGAGCAGAGACAGCAGTAAAAGTGGGACTGCAACTCTTCTTTCTCTGCTAACAGCCCAAGCAGAGTTGCCTGCTCTCCATACTCTGGGGAATTACTCTTCTCTGACCTGGAAAGAGCCCATCTTCCAGTTTCAATCTATTGACACTGAAAGCTGTCCTGTGGTTTTCTCCAGCCTAAGTATTAAAGAAGCAATACAAGATGGAAATAAGGGTGTGATTCCATAGGCAATTACACCAACCAAAACCCCCTCTGCACCCAGTCCCTGTCTGCACATTCCTATCTTCTGCCTTGTACCAACATTGCTGCTTGTGCAATTAGGCAATTGCAGCCTGACTGCAGCTGGCTGAGGTAACTCAAACAGCCAAAACACTAACCACACAAAAATCAAGTAATTCCCTTACAGCCACCTTAGCTTCCTGAACTGCCTCATCGCCCACTCACCTGAGCATTACTGCTAATATACGTAAGCAAGTTAGACACAAATTAGAGCTGTTTAAGCTACTGCACCCACAGCTCTCTTTTTGCTTTCTAGAACTTACACTGGAGAGCACCCATCTTCCAACCAGAATAAACTAAGCTACTCAAATTAAATTCGGGAGACAGTGAGAACGGGGCTGCAATGCTTGGTCTAAACTGCAGTTTAGATTTACATCATGTCTTTGAATCCTAGTATAGCCCAGTAAAGCTGGACAGTTGACCATTCTGAATGCATCAAGCCCAAAGTGACTGGAGAACTTGCTACACTAATCTACTAGTGTGTACGCTTTTGGACTATAAAGTAAGTAACAGAGGCTTAAGGGTTTCACTGTAACATCCTGTGGCTAACACCCTGCTGGTGTATGCATGAGCAGAAGTGTTAATTGAGTGGCAAGTACATGTAAGTAACAAGCATGGCTTGATATTCAGGGAGGGGGAGGGAACAGGGATTTTCTTGAAGATTTTCAAAAGCAAAGACACGTGGTTTCAGTATCAAGCCTTCTCCATCCATCCACTCATGTACAGAGAGCTGCTTTCATTTCAACACTGTGGGTTTTTTCCTGTTAAAATGGCAGCCTGCTTGTCCTTAAACTAAAGCAAGTAACAGGCTGTTCAGCAGTGATAGAGCTACAAAGCATGGTATCTGCCTTTTAGCAATCTGACCTTCCCTGCATTTAATAAACTTTCCCATTTTATTTCATACAGTGCCACCTGTTTCATTTTTCCTGGTTTTTGGTTTGGTTTGGGTTTTGTTGTTTTTTTGTTTGTTTGTTTTTTTCTTTTTTTCCAAACAGTACACTAGGCTTCTCGACTTTGGGACATGTCTCACTTTAGATCTGTTAAGCTGGAGCATAAAGCAGTGGGCAAAGAGTCAACAACTCTTGATGCATGCTTCCTGCTTTCCACATTTAAGCACAGGAAAGACTTGGAGACATAACTCAGGTCTTGCCTACACTGAGGGATTGGTTTTGGTCATGACCATCAGCAGCCAGACTCAAGTCATCCTTCTCACTTTACCCTAATGCACACAGGACAAACTGCTACAAGCCTCAGTTGTCACTGGAGCAGCTTACTCTGGTTTTGTTAGGGAAGTCAGTGCAGACTTTAGCCACTCTGCAGAAGGTTTGCACTGGTGCAGCTTCATGTTTGCTCAGCAATGGCTGTGAGCCAGGCAAAGTCATGGCCTCGGTGTGGCCAAAGGCATAACTTCTGCTGGATGCCTTGGGAGGAAAGCTCAGCCAGAGGGAAAATATTCCCTTCTAGTCTCCCAGATTGGAAGCAGAAGGGAAGCAAAACAAGAAATAACACACACACACACACAAAAATCTTCGGGGCACTTAACAGAACCTTGAAAAACCAATACACAGCTCTGACACCAACATTCCTGACAACATAAAATCACCCACACCAAAGAACAGTAGCTTGCTCTTGCTGTCAGCCACCCACTAAAGACAGAAAGTAGGCGATACAAAACACCCATGCAAAACACTGAGAAACCACACCAGGAAGTGATAAGCATAGGATGGCACAAGAAGTCTTTATATTTATTTTACTTATTAATTCCCCTCCAAAAAAACCTAAAAACTCCTTCAGGGCAATGCATATGCCTGCACACTCTACTGAAAAAGCCTCACAACTGGAAACACATCACCATTATATCAAGGTGCCTGTGTATGATACAATTCTGATGCTTGCTATCTTTTCATTTTTGATAGAAAATATGGTCTGTCATGTTATGTGTGTCTCCAGATTTGAGTGGAACCTGTAAGAAGTCAGCATTGCAATCCCTTTGTATTATCTGGCAAGGTGGCTAGGTTTTTTCTTTTGACTTTCCCCCCTGCCCAGTAGCACAGTCCTCGAGGCCATGCAAGATACCAAAATGGGAAATTTCTGCTGTCTGCTCTAATACTTTTCCAGTGATTTCCGGCTCTCCCCAGCTAGGAATCCAAACATTTGTTAGCTTCACTTACTGCTCTGGAAAGCAACATAAGGCAAGATGTGATTATCCAAAAGTCTATATGCTATTTCTTGTGTTACGACTTCTACCAGCTGGAGCAGAAAACAGTAAAAGCAAAGCATTTTATTAATGCTTGCTAGATATAGAAACTGTATAAAGCCTCTTTATTTATTAAAGACTACTGTAAAGCTATGCATGACCATATAGTTTCAAAGGTCAGTGCAGGTGGGCTGGTTGCACTGGGGGATCCATATTCAGCGAGTATCCATCCCACAAGTTTGCGTGAGCTACAAACAAGAAAACTGGGTGACAAGAAGAACATGCTGTTACTTCTGTATAACTCCACCAGAATGGGAAAACTTCCTGAGAGAAAGACAAGGAGAGGACAATGTATTGTGTTTGCACGGCAAGGTTTTGGTAGCTGGGGGGGCGACAGGGGTGGCTTCTGTGAGCAGCTGCTAGAAGCTTCCCTGATGTCCGACAGAGCCAATGCCAGCCGGCTCCAAGACGGACCCACCTCTGGCCAAGGCCGAGCCCATCAGTGACGGTGGTAGCACCTCTGGGATAATATATTTAAGAAGGCGGGAAAACAAACAGTGGCGGAACAGCAGTGGAGAGAGGAGTGAAAATATGTGAGAGAAACAACTCCACAGACACCCAGGTCAGTGAAGCAGGAAGGGGAGGAGGTGCTCCAGGCGCCAGAGCAGATTCTCCTGCAGCCCGTGGGGAAGACCCTGGCAAGGCAGGCTGTGCCCCTGCAGCCCAGGGAGCTCCGCGCTGGAGCAGATCTCCACCCGCAGCCCGTGGAGGACCCCACGCCGGAGCAGGTAGATGCCCGAAGGAGGCTGTGACCCCGTGGGAAGTGTGTGCCGGAGCAGGCTCCTGGCAGGGCCTGTGGCCCTGTGGAGAGAGGAGCCCAGGCTGGAGCATGTTTGCTGGCAGGAGTTGTGACCCCACAGGGGACCCGCGCTGGAGCAGTCTGTGCCTGAAGGACTGCAGCCTGTGGGAGGGACCCACGTTGGAGCAGTTTGTGGAAGACTGTCTCCCGTGGGAGGGACCCCACGCTGGAGCAGGGGAAGAGTGTGAGGAGTCCTCCTGAGGAGGAAGCAGCAGCAGCAGAAATAGATGGCAGCCCCCGTTCCCTGTCCCGCTGTGCCGCTGGCAGGGAGGAAATAGAGAAAATCAGGAGTAAAGTTAAGCCCGGGAAGAAGGGAGGGGTGGGAGGAAGGTGTTCTTAAGATATGGTTTTATTTCTTATTATCTTACCCTGATTTGATTGGTAATAAATTATATTAATTTTCCCCAAGTCGAGCCTGTTTTGCCAGTAACAGTAATTGCTGAATGATCTCCTTGTCCTTATCTCAATCCACAAGCCTTTTGTTATATTTTCTCTCCCCTGTCCAGCTGAGGAGGGGAGTGACAGATCAGCTTTGGTGGGTACCTGGCATCCAGCCAGGGTCAACCCACCACAGTCACCCATCACATTGATCAAAAATGAGCACTCTCAAAGAAAGAATCTACGAATTCCTCAGTGTGCCAGCACTGTATCTCAACCATGCCGCTTAAGCCCTTCAGCACTACAAACAGATTAAGAGGGCAATGTACCACTTCCAACATGGGGATTTGTCCCCAGTAACGTAAAAACAAGGCTCAGCCTATGCTATACACATCAGAGAGATCCTAAGACATTCTTAAGAGGAAGAGTCTTCCAGCTTCTCTGCCCTTTTCTTCCCCTTCTGGTTTACTTTCTCTCCCTGTTCTGACAAAGGGCTTGGTGCTCTCCTAACTCTGCTGTGTCTGAATGCCAGTAGCATAAAAACACAAGTCTGAAATACCATTTTGGCATGCAAACATACAATCATTTGTTAGTTTGAAAAGTTGTACTCGTCAGACAGAAGGACATATTAAGGGTAGTTATAAATACAGATGCACAGACTGAGACACCACAATGTGAATTACTCTAAACCCTCTGCATTGACTCTCACTTAATTGGTTGCTCTTCCCTCCTTGGCACCATGTAATAAAAGATCAATCTGTTCCAAATGCACATGCTGATTGAACTGGCATAATTCTACAGAATTAAGAAGTACTGACCTCAGCCTTAAAGGTGACAGGTCCTTTCCTACTGATGGGATTTCTGGCTCATTATCATAGTGCTAATTTACATAGCTTTCATCATATCCCTCCTGATGCCTTGTCAATTACTGAATGTAGAGGCAGGCTGGTACCTCATCTTTATCTCACCCCTTGCCCTAGAGCTGCCAGCAATGCTTCTAATTACAGAAGAACTGTCACAAACCAAACTTATCTTCAGGGCAGAACTCTTAAAGAAACGAACCATGCAAGCAGGGTTACCAGAAATCTTCTGAGGTGTAACCCATGGCCATGATCCAAGGTCCTCCTGTGCATTACAGCGCTGCTGGCACTTTATACAGGAGGCAGGAAGCTAACAGCAATGACTGTTCAACATCTAGGTAATTAATTACAGTCCCATACTTACAAAACCTTCCCGTTGTCCTAGCATTCCCTTCAAAATCCATTGCTTTCATTTACATAACTTTACTACTGTAACAAATAATATTAAGCCTTATTCTCCAAACAAAGTAGAGCAATTTCTAGGAAATGCCTTTCTTCCATCTGAGAAGATGCTGACATTTTTTCTTCTTGCAGCTTTATGCAAAATATTAGAATATTTCAAACCCCTCTGTAAATCAAATAGAAAATTGATCATATTAAAATAGGTAGAAATGAAGTCTTTTCAGGTAATTATGAGAGGAACTTTGATCAGAAACTGAGTAACAATTAAAAAAAAAACGTAATACAGGTAGGCATGGAGAAAGACATTTTACAGATACTGAAGCCCACTGTTCTCATCAAAATAGCTTCATGATACCTATATATGTATTTCACATTGAAATCACAATTATCCAAAAGGGCCTGTTAAAAGGAGGTACGGCACAAGTGACAATTTCCTTCCCAGAATTCAAACTTCTTTCCTTCAGCCTTTTCCAGAAACAGCAGAAGGAACAATAGAGAATATGCTTGAAGGAGAAAGGCAGACCTGTAAAGAAGTGACAAGGTGAATAGAAGGCCAACTTTTCCTTACAAAGTTTCACATACTGCCCTGGCATAAGACAGCACCGTAGTACAAACTAGTCTACGTCTCAGTGGAGTTTCAGAGAACCCTTGCTTAAAATTTAGAACGTGCCTAAATGTTGTCCCAGAAATTATTAATTAATCTTGACATAAGCCAGAATTAATGCTGTCTTTGACATGATAAAAAAAAGTTATGGTGGCAGTATAAGCATTGCCCAAGAAACATACTCATATATCTTGCCAAGATTTCTATGCTCCATTGTTTCTTTTTTTGCTCTTTGCTAAATCCAGTTATAACATCCTTTCTTTTGGGTTTACAATATGTGATAGCATGTTTTGTTCTAGTTTAGTGGCAAGAAGAAAGCAAATGCATCCCTTCTGTATCAGAAGGTAGTTGCTTTCCTGATGGGACAGTCTCTTCCCAGGCCTCATGAGGACAGGAAACACAACCCACACTGGCTCCATGTGGTCAGCTCATGGAGGGCTCTTTAAAGACAGCATACACACTTGACTGCTCTATGCCTTTTTGTTCACATTACTCCAAGATATGCTCTTGGGTTTAAGATCTGGCAGGATCAGTTCCCCTGGTCTTGGTGCCTCTGTATTCTCTGCATTTGGATCTCCAAATTTCATGCTAAGCACTCACCACCTACCTCTTTCTCAGAAAGACATTTAACATGGGAACTCCCTGTTGGTAAGACACTATGGGACATAGCTTGCTTGTCAGACCACCAATGCAACTTACAACTGGTTGAAAAGGATTTTGATTTTATAGAAACCAAAATACTTATGGCTTATACCAAGCCTGATGGGTTTTTGTATCAACAAGTACACAAACACGTCTACATCTTCAGTTCCTCTAACCCTCTCTATACTTTCCCTCTCTCTTTAGTTGTCCAAGACTTTTGTTTGGGTAAAGAATTTCAGAGGAAGTATCAAGAGAGTTTTTTCTCATTTGCTTCTCTCCTGGGAGTCCGGCTTATTCTTACCCTTTGTGTTTCTTTAGTATTGTTTCTAGAGACTTCAGCTTCTTAAATCAACATGACTAGCCCAACAGCGGGGAATTACTTCACCCCCTGCCAGAATATACAGGATTGTTTAGAGAAAAGTATTTTTGCATTGAGGAAAAAGTCATTGTCTTTCAGTGTCAAGGGTTAATTTTTATTGTTCTCTAGTCACAATCTATTCAGTGTTGTTAAATTTAAACAGAGAACAAGAAACCAGCAATGACTGAATTTAAATCCCACCAATAAAACGTTGCCACTTACAACCTGGAATAAGCCACCTACAACCTGCAGTAAAACACTTCAACTTCTCCACTTGCATTTCCTCATTTGTAAAATGGAAACAGCATAATTTGTCTGCATTCTCACTGTGACAACATAAATGTTATATAGATTTAGACAAAGCCTATCCATCCTATCTCTTAGAGCAGCAAGGAGCAGTTGCTTAATGAAGAAGTGTAAGAGGGCAAGTACATACTGCTCATTGCACCAGCATACTCTCTTAGTTTCTGATAATTTCCAGTCACGACATTCACATCATAACATTTAATACTCAACCAGGGCACCTCTTCTCCACGTACTTGGCATCCAGTTTTGGGGGGTGGATTAGTTGCTTTCACGTGCGAAACATAGGTGAAATCGTATCAAGTCAATTGGGCACTAGGTATGTCATTGAGGTGAAAAGTTGACCCGTTAGCCAGCCTCAACTTTGACTATGTCTCTGTTATTCTGTTTCCTTTACCCACTGCACCTATGACATGGTCCCCATTGGGGTTTTTACATGTTTTCTTTTCTGAAGAATATTAGATTTCCATGAAGACGTTTCCATTTACTGCATTACCTTCTTGGTTTCCCACATTTGACCAATTTTGTATATATAAATATTAAAAGAACACATACTCAGATATATGCTTTTAAACTATGTCAAAGCTGTAGGAACTATACTAGGTAAGCTGAGAGTCATTAGAGAAACAGGATATAAATAAGCTAAACCCTTTAGAGAAACCATCGTGACAAAGAAACACCCTTGTGCAGAGCTGCCCTTAAATTATGATCAACAGAGAAACATGAACAGAGCAGAAGAGACACGAGTCTTAGGACAAAATTCATACTGACTTGAACACAAGCCATGGCAGTGACCACCTGTGAAAACTGAGCACTAGCTCTAGAGGCTGGACAATTAAAAATGGAAGCAAATTGGTCATGAAATGTAGGCCTGAGAGGATTACAAAGTCAAACTACAAACAAGCAGCAGGACTAGAATTAAGGGTCCAGCCATTTTCATGCAGAGCCGTTCCAGTCTCCAGTTAGTAGTTTTATTCTTCAGTTACTTATGTTCTTAAGGGACTGGTTTAAGATACAGATTTTGGAGTAGGTATAAATAGAAGTCCCTCTAGTTTTGATCTCTTCTGGCACTCCGGCATAAAAGAAACCCAGTAAGGGAACACAAAAAAAGGATCTGAATAGAAAGAATAGAAAACTCACATCCTAGCAATGGATAAAGCATCAGATTTTAGTTGGGGGTGGGAGTGGATCAAAAAATGCGTTTCCAGGGTAACACAAGGGAACCAAATCAAGGACAACACAGAGCTACTCTTAACTTCACAAATGGACACAAAAATAAACATCTCCTATTAATGGAGCTGTCTTGCACATGAAGTACCTTCTATTCGTGACAGCTGTCATCAATTTTTCATGGAATACTTTAAATACTCCTTATGAAAGCAGGTACCAGAAAGCTGCTTGATCACAATGTGGAAGCTGAGCTCTTCAAAACTATCTAGCAAAAATTTATATTAATCAGCATATACGTTATGATATACCACTGAGGTATATACCACAGAAACACCTAAAGACACCTGCAAATACACTTGAAATCCTTTCTCCTCACTATTCCACTCACCAAGAACAATTAAGTCTAACTTGCATTATTATTTTTCCAATGTAGTATCCTCAGGCTGGAAACCAAAGGTCTTAGAGATAAAAATATGACTGAAATACATAGCAATAGAAGCCCATATGGCTGAACTGCAAGACAATAGAAGCTATCTGCCTAAAACGTGCAGGGCAATACTACTTCCCTTAAGGGGAACCTTCTTTGCTGACTCTCACCTGGCATTCAAGAACTAAGAGCACAGCTTATAAAAGAAGCCTCTCCTATGTGCTACTTCCTTTTGAGTCATCACACCAGTCGCTGACAGCCTTCAAATTCAGCAAAAAAGTAGTAATGGAGGAACAACGTTTTTCAACTGTTTTCCGTCAAAAAAACTTTATGTTAACAGATCTTAAAAGATTCATTCACACATGCTAGTGTAGGCTAGCCTCTATCACATAAGCCATAGAATAAATGGTTAAAAGACATACTCTGCTGTTCAAAGGCTCATTATGGTGACCCTTAACTATGGGAAGGTTTATGCTAGGTAATACCAGTGAGTCATGCAAGAATGTTTTAAATGATCAGACTCACCCGCTAATTTTATTGTAGAACCTCTTGCCCTATCTAAGCATGTTCAGAGACAGTTCTGTGACTGGCTGAATATCTCACAAGTTATTCTTTCCACATCCTGTATTCTATCATGTCGTGGTTTTGCTAGATTTGTTTTTGCCAGTTTTTGTAGGACATGCACTTACAATTGGCTCTTGTAAATCACCTTTCTGGACTGACAGATTGGTTCTGAACTGGCTGCATGGACAGAGAAGTGGCATTTTTTTCTGCAAAACACTCAAACCCTCTACACAATGTACACCAGAAATGACAAGCCTCTCAGAGATATTTACAGCTTCTTTGTATAAAGCAGGTGCTCTTAAAATCACTGGTTCTACAATATCCCTGGGCTCTTATTGATACCATCAACATGCTGGCTGCTAAAACTGTGAGCCGATTATATTCTTTTCTCCATGAAGCGTATCAGTAGTAGGATAATGTAGTATGGCACTCCATTCACATCTTGTTCCACTGTAAACAATCTAGGTGGAGTACAGAAGAGATAAAAGCAGGTTATTACTCAGGTAATACCAGCTGCTGGAATGACTCTATGCTTTGTATTGACACTTGGGGAATTACTTAAATTCCATGACAATGCAATAAGGAAAAAAAGTTCAATTTCTTTTGAGTCTGTCAGAGGTACTCAAGGCATTTTATAAAAGCAGTGATCATGTTTTTACAGCCCCCAGCTGTCTGAAAAGGGATTTCAAAGCACAAACACAATAATAAAAACAAAATAATAACAATGGGTACATGTTGCTCTTCAAGTAAGGTACAGAAAATTAAAACAGTTTGCAGAAATGAACAGTTAAGTCAATCACAGAGATCAGCACAGACCCTGTCAGCCTGACAATTACAAAAGATGAAAGAGGAATAAAAGTTATATCCTCCTCGCATATTCTTTCCATATTTGGCTCTGTGTAGAAAACCAGCGAAATTATTTTCTTTGTTAAGAACTCAGACCCTCTAGTCTGAATAGTTCCAAGACATTTTATTCATTGGCACATCACTGAGTTATCAGTTCTTCTGGGCTGCTACTTCTGTTATTCCACATTCATGGCTCTACTACAGGAGTTGGGGCTTTTTTGCTGCAAGCGGTTCCACACTAAATTTGTAATGGGAAAACATAGGGCCTCCTCTCCAATGGTGAAATCTATCCTCGGTACAACATTCTTCAACCTAATACTCTGATATACCTGGGATCACATGTTCATGTTAGAGGGAAGTGTTTCTTCTGAGAGAGAGAGGTCTTTTGCTCCTCAGTAAATTGGCAGAATCCTGATTTAGCGTTCGTTACAATTATTTATTATGCTAATAAATTTAGCATTTATTATGACAATTATGTAGATATCTGTATGAATTCTGGTCATCACCATCAGCCTCACAACTCACTAACATTTCCCTTTAAATCAACTACAGCAAAATGCTTAGTTATTGGACAAAATCAGAAAACCTCAAGGAAAGCATCAAACATCAGAACCATTTCCCTTCCAGTAGAGAGGGAGAGAAGGGAGTGAACATGAACTTCAGCATTTCCAGAATGAAGCAAAAGAGGCTGAAATCATTTGGTGAAAATTCTGCCCAGAGAAATGCATCTCTGGCAGGAAGATCTGATGGGCAGATAAAATTTCCAATAAACCTTCTGAGTAGATGTTACTTTTTAAAAAGAAAGAAGAATCAAAGACAAAACACATTTTTGTAACTTATACAATGTATTTCCCTCCAGCAGTGAATTTTCATAACATCTTTGTGAATAAGGTTTTTAAATAATACAAATCCAGAAAAACTTACACTAACAATGCAGAGAGGAACCAGCATACCAGTGAAGCCAATTTTGTGAACAACTGCACCTTCAACAAGCAGGTACAGGACAGCTTTCTCAGAAACCAAAAGCAGTTAAAGAATGAAATTAAGGCCTGATGACCAAAAAAGCCACCAGACCTAATCTTCCAGATGGAGCCTGTGGTCAACATTATTTTTCATTGCATGATGTTCAGTTATTTTTTTCCCTCTTTACTCCTTTAGTCCACATATCTCTGAGCTTCAGTGCTAAAAATGTAAGTACATAAATATGGCAACATCACAAAAAAATCAAACAATATTTCATGCAATTTCTAGTCAAATTTTACAACTGAGAAAAGTCCAACTGAACTCTTGAGTGCTTATCAAAATCCTAAACCTCCTTAGCTCATCCAGAGAATGTAAAGAATTATTTGTATGCAAGTCTGCACTGGTTTAATTAAATTAGTAAAAATCCTTCACCAAGCCAAAACTAGTGTTTCACTGCTTGGGTTGCTGAGGAAGGTAAGGCTAATTCTTTGCAAAGGTTTAGGTTTACAGATGTACTGGTCTGACTTTGACAAATACTGGACAATGGGCAGGAAAGAACATAGTTATCACTGAGGCCAGAAATGAGCTAGCAGTTACAATAACTGAGCTGAAGAAACCCCTCATGTCTAGACTTTAAGTGACAATGAAGAAATATCAGATTTTTCAAATGTGGGGAAAGGACAGTATTTTGACCTTGTTGATTTAAAGAGATTTAATTAAGCAGGTGCAAACCTCTATGTAGATGCTTTGATTTCTATGGAAGTATTTTACATCAGGTTAGTTTTAAACTGTTCCCAGTTGATCTAAGCTAAACTGCAAAAAAACACTGCTAAAAGAGGTTTGCACAAGAGCAGTGATTTCATTTAAAATAACTTCTTGGGTTACATGAGCTCATCTGTTTGTGTAAACAAGAACCAAAGTGACAGTCTGCATGTAAAGAGAAAGAGTGGCAGTGAGGTTGGGAGGAAACAATTCAGGGAAGAAATGAATACTTTTTCATACAGGACTATATGAAAATAATACAATAAGTCACAGTCCAGCTCTATCCATCCTTTCAATGTCTGCTTCAAGTCACAATGAGAGCACCAAAAAGTATGAGCCTTTGTCAGGCTGACATTTGCATAACATTGCCAATAGTTCCTCTGATTCAAGATTCTGCTCAAGGCCCAGTCTCATAGCTTGAAGTAACCTATTTGTGTGTGCTGATTGCAATGATGCTGGCTCCTGAAGAGCTCCAATTCTAAAACGCCCCATAAAGCTTCTATTTATGGGGTGAAATATAGAGAGGCGCTTTAAATAGGATATGCGATTTTACTGCTCAGGTATCAAGTGTGACACTGATGTCACATAGCAACACAGGGATGGATCCAGCCCTCACTCTCACATAGCAACCATTATAATTGACGCTACCTACAAACTCTCTCGTAAAAAATACATCTGTTTCCTCTTTGTTCCAAAGCTCTTTTGTTATTCATTAAGGACCACATATTCAGATGGTAAAAAAGGATTTCTAAAATCTGAGGATTCATGAAGTTCATGAAGCTCTCACTCCTGAATCTCCAGCATTCCCAGGATTTGGGGCATTTAACTAACAAAATGAAAGCATCAGACTGCCCGATTGGCTTTGGATATTTATCTAGAAGCAGAATGTACCAAAGTTAAAGTCTCATCAGTGTGCCTGGCAGTTCAGCAACTCTCCCTTCTGCAAACTAGAGGAATGATGACACAATCAGACTGTAACTCCAGGATTCCTGACAGCCTCCGAACTTGTTGCCACATTAAACAGTGCTCTTTTCAGTATTCACCCACTAAAAGGAAATATGAGGAGCTGAAAGCCTCCCTCACAAAGAAAGATAGGCTCAGTTACCAAAGTGTCACATGGCAACATAAGCTGTCATTGACCCAGAAGCATCAATTTTACATTGCAGTAACTACAATAAGGTAGTTACTGAGACTGAAGTAAGTCTCCCATTGCAAGTGATATTCCTAGTAGTATTTCCGCACACAGTAGACTCTTTCACTGATGGCTTGCATTTCTCTCTATTTGTAAAGTCTTATCAACAAAAATGCACTTATAACTTCAGTACCCACAAAAGAAACCACAGGAAATCTGACTATTAAATGCAAGCAAAATTACCAGTGCTCGGAGTACTTAAAAAGGAGAAGTGTACATGCTATTTAAATTTTGTTACAAATAAGACAAGCAACCGATCAGCACAGATGTCCCTGAAAAAATAAATTCTACTTTCAAGAAGCAGCGTTATAAATTGTTCTGACAATCAAACCAAGATATGCAAAATAAACCACGGATTTTTAATCGTAACATTTATCAGATGACAGAGCTCTAGTCAAATGCTCACAGATCTCTTAATTATTGCAGTACAGTGAATGTAAAAGAATCTTGAAATCAATATAAAATGTTACAGGCAACTAATACAAGAATGCAGAACTGGAATGATTAATGTCTTTGTGTTGCTAAGGAAACCAGCCGCCTCACCCCCCTCCTTTCATTAACATCTCCTAGAGAAACGTCAGCTCCAAGTTCTTCCCAAAGCATTCACTAACCCTTGAATCTTGGAAATATGCCTAGAAAGTTGAATCCAGTTCTGATGTGAGGGGTCTCCTTCCCCAGAGATTTTTTATTTGCTTATACTTAAGGAATTCCAGTGCACTGTTAGTATATGGTACCAGGAGAGGATTCGTGAAATTATACCACCTCTTTCCACAGTGGGCAAGAAGTAAAGTTCCTTTGACCCAGAAGGATGGTGTAATAGTGAGACACTTTAGGCTTTCCCCTTAACACAACCATTCACTGTCCTGGACTGAGACCAGGCTTATGTTGCATTGCTTGCTTCTCACATTCTGTTGTCCTAGTTACTACACAAGCATTACAATGTATTAGTTCTGTGCATCAGTTATCTGTAGCAATAACTGTGATTTTGCAAAGCATAAATACTATGATTAAAAAGGAAACTACGGCCTAAACAGATGCAGAATCATGTTGCAAAGCCTTAAGAGCTGTAGCTCCTGGACAGCCCCGACTCATAACCCATCTCCACAATGAGCAAAAGAAACGCTGATTCATCCTTCATGTTAGAACCCACTCCTCATAATTAGAGCCAGCCAGTTAGTCCTGATCTGGGATGAAAGGACTTTATGACATATTAGAAGTTAACATTAAGAGGATCTATCTGAATTGCAGGATATGAATTTCAACCAGCTCTGCATGCAGGTTACTCAGTCTCCCTCATAGCAATGCACTAGAATATGGCTGAGAACTGTTGAGAGACGCAAATTTCCACTGATGTAGGATTCTCAGCTTTATCCATTCATCTTGAAAATAAATAAGATCTGACTTGTCAAGGCACAACTCTACTTATTCTTCCACTCAGTAGAGAAGACAATATAGGGGGAAAAACAACTAAAAATATATATAAGTAGCAGCACTTAGGGTGAATGCATCCAAAGCTATATATTGCTACTGCACTTAAAAGAAATTTGGATTGGTTTATAATTGTAATCTGGGGTTCTATGAAGAGCTTTGCTTTGTATTGATGCTACTAATGACTGAGGTTCTTGTAATAAGCAAATGCAGCTGCCCTTGACAATGGACAAGTCTCTGGGGAAGAGATGAGGATTGCATAATGAAGTTAATGAGGTTAGCACAGAATGAAACTTGAATTCCGTAAAACAAGCAGCGAAGGCCACAATGTTTTGTAGAGGATCTGCATGAAAGCACATACAGTCTCATCTCTCAGTAAATGGTATAGAATGCTTTCATAATTAAAAACATTTTCAGGCCCTAAAGTATATATGTTTCACAAGAAGATACATTTTTTAAATAAATATGAAACTAGTACAAACTTTTCCATTACATTTTTTTTTTTTTTACTCTAAAAGGGCCTTCACTGGACAACAATAAGTCTCCATTCTTCTACATATGTATTCACTATGAACTTGAGAAGTGAAGACTGTTTTCAAGATGCAAACCTTGTTTTCATGACAACAAAAATATTGAAAGTCAGTATTAATGATGACCTATAAATTTTATTCTTTAATACTCAAAGTTGTACTAATAGAGAAACAAATAATAACATAGAAACAAGGGTTTAGATCAGCTGTTTCCAAAACAGAAAACTAACTTCCACTTGCTCCAATCAACTTCAGAAATCTATCTAATTTTCCAACATCCTCAGTATGCACTTGCTCAGTGACATCAGTGATACCTGCTGGACACCAAACTGCTGTGAAACTCAGGCAGCTACTCAGACAGATCTTGGATGTTTTTCCTTTCTAACATGGAACAACTCATATGACTCTGCTTTCACTGAGCTGGGTTACATGATCTGTTCCCATTATCCACTGCCTCCCAAACAGCTGCACTAGGGACACTTTTGCTGGGGGGTGAGAAAACCAGCACAAGGCATCAGCTGCCTCCACCTCCTACTGCCTGGAGAGTGAAAGCATGTTTCTGTCAAAGGGCTATGTTAGAATATGCCATCCAGATAACTGGACCACACTGTTTAGAAATAAATGGTGGGATCTCCACATGTGATCTACTCATGGTACCACAGAGATGCTGCTCACAGTGAACTCTGCAGGTAAGTCCTCCCCTTCTTTCACATCTCAGGAAAAATGTTAACACAGTTGCCATTATCAATAGTGTTCTCACAGTGCGGCACTTAGAGGCGTGACATAGTTCATATCCTCAGACCTACTCTTTCAGGCTCTCTGCAGACTCAGAAGTACATCTATGCTGCATTTAGCAACATATGAGTAGCCATATCTATGCAAACGGAACTAACTAGTGCAATCAACAGCAGTCTAATCACAACAGCTTATAAACTATTTTTTCTGCTATTCAGGGACTTTGATCATACTGTAGGCATACAGTACAGACAGCTAAACTATGTGCTGTGATGTTCTTTTTAGTCACACAGAAGACAAGTTGTGGCTTATTTTTATACAAAATGGAAGCAGATGCTGTCTAGGACAGGACAGAATGGTGAGGGCTGTGGTGAGATCCAGGCTCGCACAGCCAGTACAGATTCATATGGCTCCATCCAATGCTACGTTAGTTCTCAAAAGGGCCCTGGGGTCTGACTGAGTAAAATTTATTTCTTTCTCTGCCTGACCTTTCTGTTTAGATGGCTCCTCTGGCTTACAAGTCAAGGATCCATGCATTCCTCTTGATCTACTTTAGGTTCTTTAATTCACTGATTTAAACATACATATATTGAACATGTTTTCATATTTCTGTCATTTCTAGCTGTTAATTAAATTTTGTTTTATAGAAATGGCTTTGGAATAACAGACCCATTGTTTCTAGCAAAGAACTGACCTCAGAATCTGTTGATAAATATGACACCAAATCACCCTTTGAGGAAGATGGACACGCTTATGGCAAGTTATCATTTTGCTTTTTTCACATTGTGCCTGTACAAAAGTTCCCATTCAAGTGGCTCCCTGCTGTGAACATTCTCTCTGCTTTACTAAAATCCATCTCAGCTCATGGGAAAGCACTTCCAGAGGAAATCGGAGAGGCCCAAAGATCCACAAAATGGATTCCATCCTCATCCTATTATGTGGCCCATCACACATTTGCAAGGGCTGCACATACAGAACTGCTCAACCCTGCTCAACTCATACTCTGTCCTCTTTAGAGACTTCTGTTCTCTT
This sequence comes from Sagittarius serpentarius, assembly GCA_034782735.1. Taxonomy (NCBI): domain Eukaryota; kingdom Metazoa; phylum Chordata; class Aves; order Accipitriformes; family Sagittariidae; genus Sagittarius; species Sagittarius serpentarius. Next base: position 22,494,286 of record JAVKLA010000010.1, read on the forward strand.
TAGTCAGGAGAAAAAAAAAAAAATTAAAAAAAATCAAGGTTATCTAGAAAAAGGTAAAATGATGCCAAGAGTTGCCTCAGTGAGGATTAGAATTCCATGAACACCATAGCCAAAATAGTTTCAAAATTTCCCCCGTAAAACTGATGGCCTTCATACCTGAAAAGTGACATCTTGTCTCAATGCCTCTGCCATATTCTGATAGCCAAGACAAGAAGCTGTGTACCAGAACAACCAGCTAATCACCTTGGCATTATCCAAGTACAGCAAGCCTTCAGTGATATTTTGTAGAATGATTTGTCCAACATTTTACTTTGATCTCCCTACTCCTTTTGGAATAGGGACTCTTCTGTGATTTGGTTATTTACCATCTCAGAAGCAAGGCAGTTCTAATTCTCACCTGGGGCAAGACATGTGTGAATAGAAGACACAAGCTGATACATCCTGCTGCTGTAGAGCTGTTAATCAATTACAATACAGGGAAGAGAACACTGAGTCTTCAGGGGCTTAGAGCTGGTAAAGAATATTTAAAATATATTAATCTGAATATTTTTATACAATTATATAAAGATTTGGCCATCAAGTTGAATTTAGCTCACTCTAGTAATGCCCTAATATTTTTCTCATTTGGCAACTGTGTGAAAAAAGTTGTGTGGGCCACAAATTAGTTCTTCCAAAACCACCATCGCGGTAGGCACTCATCTGCTACCTTGTTGGTGGACTAAATAGAAATTTAACTTGCCTTTCAAACAGAGACTAGGTGTACTGCACTGAAGTGTGCTGCCACTGCCTGTGTTTGCCCTGCTGTAACAGAAGGCCTCAGTCTCAAAGTGTCAGGCCCATCAGCCTTACCAAAACTGCATGCAAGTGAAACAAATAAGATACCAACAACAATGTCTGATTGGGGATATATTTTTCAGACACATCTAAAACACTACTATGGAAGGAAGTGAGGGAGAGTTACTATCTTTCTGACTTATTAAGTCCTGTACAATTCCTAATAGTATCACAATTAATGTGTTTGCTTTCCAGCCTTATGCAAGCAGCCATGTGAAGCTCAAGCTTCATGATGCTGTAGAGGTTAACTTCTCAGCTTGGCTAGAATTACAGTATTTTGTGGAATTTAACACTTCAGGAGAAGACGACTGTAGTGATGCCTGTAAAAACCAAGCCAGATGTTCAGCCTGTAATGCATCACAGCCCTAAATACATTAGCAGGGAACAGTGAGTCTAAAGGCCTCCCAAAATGAGTAACATCCAGGCACTCACTGCAACACACCTCAGCTTTCTTTACTGCAGCCACAATTGTTCCTCTCAACCAAGCAAGACAGGGAGTATTTTAATTCTCACATAATATTTAGAAAATCACTACGCCTGATTCTTCTCTATGTCACTCCATTCTGCCCATGGGGTCTTCAAGGATCCCAGGGGAGGTACACAGGAAAAAAAGCATGGTCTATCTTGCCCACTGCCTGTCTATCTGCTAGCACAGACACAAACAAATGGCAGCTGTGTCAGCTTCTCTTTTGCCCAAGTACGGAATGGAATAACCACCTGGATTTGCCCCAACAGAGGAAAGACCAAATCTCTCTGAGCAAAACATTCTGAGCTAACGTCTGCTCTTGACTTCCCTGAGGATAATTTCTACCCAGTCAGTATAACTACTCTGGATTCTTCCGTAACACACTAAAGGAATTGATCTGGGCTCTTTCAAGTTTATCTTCTTTTGCAAAAGGATACAGCATTGCTTGAATCTGACTTCTTTCAAAGATGTCTAAGCTGTGCAGTCAGTTGTATGCTCCAGAAGTTAGGACTCTGCTGTTTCTTTCACTCTCATAAGAGGAGATTATAGATACCTGTGATCTATAACCCACTGATCAATGTCATCTAAATCTTCCTCTTTTCCCCCTCCCTCAAACTGCTAAGTTACTTTACTCTGCACCTCATTTCCTCCAGTGTAACAGATTAACCAGTACTGTTGGGGTTAAATAGGAAAGTACACGTTATGGAAGTCAGTCCTTTCCCTATTCTTTCCACCCATGGAAACAGCTTCAGAGCCACACCTCTAATTTAGGGTTAGCTTCTCAGGATACTCCAGTATCACAGCTCTTCTATTTATACCACAGTCTATGATGTGGCATTAAATATATGCATGTAGGTCTAAAGTTCTGGCTCTCTGAGGCCGGTTCCACCCAGTCATCTGCTTCAGCAATCAGGCACTATGATCTCTCCTACAGGACAACAGAAGGAAACGGAGGCAAGGATACCCAGCTGGCTGCTGGGCAGTCCTTGTGTACTCTCCCCTCTACACACACCCTGACCTACTCCACCCGCTGCTAAAGCGATCTAGAAGCCTCAGTAGCAAATCTGCAATGCCAATGAAGTGATAAGTATCTACAAGGTCGTTCGGATCTATCAGCAGAGGTGACACAGAGAAAGCTAGACTGCTAGACACTGCCTAGACACCAATTCAGTGTTATTCCCTCTATGCAGAGTCTGGCCAAGCTGTGAATAATTTCAAACACAGAGCTCTGTGGGAGAGATCATAGCACTTACCCAATAGGTGTGGGGCCCTGGATTTCAGGCCTGTTTTCACTTGAATTGAGTTACTAGTTGCAAGAAATCACAAAGAGACTCCCCCAAGCAGAGATGCAACACAAAGCAGTTAATGACAAATAATTTTTAACGCTTCAGGGTGAGAGGACTTAGATTTACCACAGTAATTAGTCACACAAAACAGGAGGGAAGGGTGCAGGAAACCAGTTCCAAAACTGCTGTGGCAACAGAAAACCTCCAGCTGACCAGTAGCTAGGGCAGCAGCTCCTAAGGGGGTTGCCTGGAAAAGCCTGGCACTGTTTGATGTTCTAGGCCAGAGGTATTCAACCCGATGGATAGGTAGGCTATCTTCTTTCTGTGTTTGGAAGCACAGGATTTCCTTTTCAAAGCCAAACTGGAGTAGCGTTCAAGAACCCATCACTTCCTGGAAAACACTGGCTATGCTGCATGTGTACAGAAAACCTGGTGCTTCTGGGTAGCCACATTTCTTGGCTTGCATGTGAAGAAATGCTAGTTCAGAAAAGGCAAAAATAAGTAGGCCATGAGCAAAAGCCATGGGTGTGTGTATATGTATTCCCTTCAGCTCCATTTCTTTTCTGTTACTTCCACTATTCGTAATGGCATGTATGAAAAAAGGAGTGTTCCCAGTCTATTTCCCACTGGTTCACCTTCTCTATTGCTTCATTCCTGACTTTCTTCTTCCTCCTAATGCCTCAGTGTAGTTTCACCATCATTCCAGCCCTTTGCAAGCATGCATCTGCGCTGCAGAGGGCAATACTGAAAGCCAGCCAGTACTATGAAGCAGGCCATTTGATTACACATTATGTGATGAATTTTGCCTCATGACTGCCGCATGAAGCTCCTTCTAAAGGAATTATTTGTGGTCTTCCTGGGAACCCCTTCTGATCCAATGAAAGGAATACAGAAAACCAGGAAAAAATAAGCTTTTGTCCAAAAATTATGAAACCCCAAGAGGCGCAAAATAATCTTTTCTGCACAGAAAACTGACCCAAACTACAGCATAGTTCTCTTGCTGAACTACAGAGGACATGAAGTCCAGTTTCTTCTTGTGTTGCAGTAACCACAAGATCACATCCCCTTTCCAGTAACTAACAGCTCTCTGCTAAAGATCACAGATGAGAAGGGTCTATCTTTGTCTCCCTCTCTCCTGGCTACTAGGCTCCAAAGAACATGTCTTACTCATCTCTAGCAGCAACATACAGCATTCAAAGCAAACGCTGAACATCAACACATGTGAAATCAAAGCTATCTACAAAAGCAGCCTGCAGGCCACAATACGATTTAGAATTCAAAACACCTTTTTTAATTCTGCTCCTGGAAGCACAGGACTGATCCAGAAATTATTCTAGTGAGATACATGAATGCAGGAAAAAGGGATAAGGGAAGGCTCCAAAATTTCTGTGGGCAGCATCCTATTTGTTTGATTTCATTTGACCCAGTGAAATGATGTTCACTGGAATTAATTTAATTGCAAGCAATAAAAATGTAAAATATAGGGGCTATATAATAAAGTGGCAATGACACAGGTTAGCTCTGTTTGCATACGTCGATGTTATCATTACAGTAAATAATTTAGTACCTACGCTGTCCTGGATGCACAACAAGGCTGCAGATATGAAACCATCCTCCAGCCCAAGTGACTACAAGAGAAAGCAGTACACCTGGGAATGTCAGTTAAAGGTAAGAGCCAGTCTCTTATTATACAAAAAATCCCACTCAGTATTAATGGCTGTTAGATAAGATCTTTAGGTCACTGACTGGACTCAGATGCCATATTTCTTTCATAGAAAGGGATAATTATGAAATTACATTTAATTCAATACTTGACAAAGCTTCTTCAGGAAGACTACTAAGCCAAAATGATCTTTTTTTTCCCCCCAGCAAAATAGTTGCTGGCAAGACTGTTGTACCTCAAAAAAAAATATATATGTACTGGCAAAGACAATACATGAGAAAATACTGAAACAACACCACACAGAGACACATCCTACCTGTGATATTTTTAGACCAGGATGTAATATACATATCACCTTCAGACTTCCTATAGCTGCCCTCAGAATCAGTGCCAAAACTTGGTGATCTCAGGCTGTAATCAGTTAACTCCTTAGTTTTCCTTTCTTCTCTAGACTTAGATACTTCTTTAAACTTCAGATAGATAAATCCTGTGAGCAGCAGTGATACAGTTCCAAACTCTGTAGTCTTGCTAAGTATTTTTTTATTATTTATCATTATCTTTGCAGACACAGCTTTAAACCTTGTAAAAGCTGCATTAAACAACTACAAAAGGTCTTTAAGATGCAAGGAATATATGAGGATTTAAAAACTCCTCTGCATTATTCCCAAGCTCACTTTGATTTGGTGTCCATAACAAGTAACTTATGAGAAGGAAATGCAATCATTTTGAGCAGCGTCTCTGTGCAGTGGTCTCATCTGGGAGAACTTACTATCAGCCAGAACCATCTCCTGGAGATTTGCCCTCATTTTCTTCCTGTGAACTTGTATAAAACTGTCTCCACTCCACTGCCTCTGAATAATGTACAACAACAGATGAGCGACAGTGAGTGCCAAGGGAGCTCCAGCCAACAGCAGCTAAGTGAGTCCATTGCTGTGCTTCAGCTTTCAAAAGCATTATGGGGGTATCAGAACAACACAGATTTAGTCAAGAAAGATTCAGATTGTTAAAAAATACATGTGCCACAAGAACAAACAACACCCAATAGTTCACTCAGGACTGAAACAAAATTACCAAATCACATTCTGTTCACAGTTTTCCCAGCTAAAATCCAGGCGAATCCAGAACCAGTAACAGACATCACAAAGTGAAAAATTTGTTTTCTTGACCCCTTATATCCCACTCTACCTCCCTCAGTTACTTCATCCTTAGAGAAAACTCTGTTTGGCGACAGATTTCATAAGATGTTCTACTTTTTTTATTTTTTGAGAGGATTCAAATGTTGATTAAAAAGCTGGATTTACACTTTAGAAAATTAAATCCAACACAAGGGGAACACAAGATTCATTCCACTTACACTTGAGATCAAGACTGCCCAGCCAATACACAGCAGCCCTGCATTCCTCAGGCAGAGAGAAAGATGGGTGTATCTCTTCTCACAATAGCCAACAGGACTACTAGTCAGAACCATTTTGAGGAATCACTGAAGAGGATTACCTTTCTTGAGAGAACTGGGTTAAGGTGCTTCAACTGGAAGATTTTATTCACACATCCCATACTGGTGAGGCTGGTCAGGTCTACGTATGCAAAAGGATGCAAACTCCCAGGAGAAAACAAGGAAGTCGCAAGAGTGATGAAACACAAAGAGCGCAGGAAAGACATAATGCACACCAGGGTGTGATATTACTAAGCTCCACTGAATCTGCACTTGAGCTATATAAGAAGTCCATCACGCATCTTATTTCACCTCAGATATGCCAAGTTAGGATGCAGATGTGTCCCTTACTCAGTGTTCCGTCAACAGCCAGCATTTCCTCTTTAACACTGCCCGTCCTGGCTGCAGAATACACAGCCACGCTAACCTGCAGCGCTGGATCTCTCTCCTTGTATACTATGACCGTGGTTTGGCCTCTGACAGAAATAGTTCCTTCCTGAAAAGCATGGGCCAGAATCATCTGTCTGCACTGAATCCAACAGAGACTTCAGTCAGTTTACAGCAGAGGACTGTCTCCATTACATCACTTCACCCAACCCAACTCTGAGAGCTTCCCCTAGCCTCTACCAAGATGTTGGCTGATACTAATCAGCTTTCCTTGCCATCTTTTCTTACTTCTCCATTTAAATATGCACATGTGTATATTTTTTCAAAATGCTGGTGTTGTTACTGGGGCATTTTGGCCACTGCATCTGTTTGTATTCTACCGCTACATTACTCAGAGTCCTGCTAAGATACAATGCAAGTTGTTACTGTGTTACTATTTCTTTACACCAGGCTCTTATCAGCTTTATGGTCTAGAGAGAAAAATAATATTACCCAAACCAAGAAAATAATTCCTGTCTCCTTATTTTGATATCCCAGTGAAACATGAATAAGAGTGGAAAGGGGCATCTGTTTACACTGGGGCAAAAGAGTATGAGAGTTCAACTGAAGGTGGGGACAGCTGCAGTTTGTCTGATGTACAGCTCCTTTACAGTGTTACCATATGGCTATTGGTGCAGGACTGCAACAAAAGAGATCTTTGATACATGTCAATTCCAGCTGCTAATGCGTAATCAATCTTGCCAGGAACAAAAACATTTATTCCCTCTACCTGCCTTTGATTTCCACCTGAACCTAAAGTCTTGTCCTTTTTCCCATTGTTCGTCCTGTCCTCCCATGAATCTGTTGTCCATTTCCACCAGTCTCTTTCTGCCCAAGCAAAGAATCACAGGTTACGTGCTGGCCAACTAGTCACAGTAACAAAACCAGAACTAGCCACTGGAATTGAGTGTTTCAAGAAACAGTCAAATGGCTGCCTGCCACAAGGCAATAATCCTTTCCAGGGATTTGGTTTAGGCAGCAAAGACAACTCATTCGGCAGCCTGAAGGGCCTCATGAGATAAAATGTTCATGCCGGCAAAGCACAGTGCAGCCCCAGTAGTTTGTGACTAAATCATGGAGATGACAGTGCAGAGTAAGTTTATTCAACATTGTTTATTCCACATTTTTCCATATGCTTGAAAACAGAGAGGAAAGAAATAAAAATTATAAACAGACACTTCTTCCCTTAGACAGGAATCTTTGCACAAGAGCCAAATTACCAAATTAGCCAGGAGTACTGAGAGCTGGAAATGATGGGAGAGATGAACTACTCTGAGTAAAATTCCCAGCAATGCTTTCCCTAATCACAAACAAAAGTTTGGGAGACACAAGCAGCCTCAATTTGGGGAGATGCTTTATTTCACATTCCATCCAAGTCTGACAGTGTTGACTACAAGCAGTAGGCATATATGGACAACGTGTATTTAAGACACGTCGTTCTGTGATTACCAACCCAGTTCTTCTGCAGACCTGAAATGTTCCATAAAACTTTTAGAGGGCTCCTCCAATGCAAAGAAAATGTCATAACACACTTAAGACCACATGTCATTCCAAGACTTTCAATCATTTAACGGTTTGTGATCAAAGCAGTTGCTTATATTGATACAAGAGGTGACTTTTTCAATAGATTTTCCCAGTCATGCCTGGGTGCACCTCGTTGGTGTGAAAGAGCATATTATGTGGATAGCAAGGTGTGTTGGGCACAGAATCAGAAATTCACACAAAGCTGGTCCCACCATACGTCTGTAATTACTAGGTATCTATATTTGACAGTGGGCAGTGCAGTTATGTTATCCAGTGCCAGTGCACTTTACTGTGAGAAGTTACAAATGCAACAGAGAGTTAGTTAATGGCTACATTTGCATTGTAGAGACAATTCGCAGACAACTGGTATCAGGCAGCCAAATGTCTCCTTTACAACAATGCCTAATCCCACAGCACTGGAGTAACAAAAAGAACTACTAGCTTTGCATCAGCTTTCTGGACCTCTTCCCTGCCAAACAATAGCCGGAAAAACCGCTTGTTATCCCTTCCACAACAGCACCAACACAGGTCAGCCTCTCAAATCCAACCCTGTACATGTGAAAGAAAGAAAATAACCTTCTAAACAATTCCGAACAATCAAACAGACACAACCTTGGGAAGAGAACCAAGTTAAAAGGAACTGGCAGAATGTTACGATAGCCAGAGCAGCTATCAAAATAACCACCCATTCAAGGGCTTCCCTCAGCCTCATTTCATACGCTGAGGCAAATTGGTGTTGGAGTTGTAATGCTAGAGAGGAGTCAGAATAACCTACTTTCACTCTCTAGAAGCTGGGACACATCCTAGTCCCTATTAATAATATACACACTTCAGTTTAAATTGTGCTATAATCTGAATATTGCTTTAGTCCTTAGAGTAATAAAAAACCCCAAAACCTAGTTTACAGAAACATCTTTAATACATGAGCATTTCAGATGCTTGCCACAGATTCATGAGATGAGGTTTGATCCCAAAGAACGCGTTCATTTTCTGTTGAGTCCTTATTGAAGTTAAAACTTTTCTTCAGTGAGTTCGGCAGATTATGGCACGAGAATCCCCATTCTATTCTCTCTCAGATTGTAGTTCAGATGTTGTTAAATTCAGCAACGCATCCTTTGTGTTCCACTGAGGTCTTCATAAACACTAAGAAAACGTTTTCCCATTCCAATACTCAAAAGGTATATGACAAGGGAATAAACACAATAGCTTTATCCTATCCTGTCAAACCCCTGTCTGCCCCCGGTTCCCAGGAACCTCACACACACACAGCATCTTCCAGCCTAAAGAATTCCAAAATGCTTTCAAAGCTTTAACTGATGTTTCAACTATAAGAGTTTACCTTCTGGCCAGAAGCAAGTAGTAAAACAGACTTACAGGAATAAGTGGGGATTACCTCTCACCAACCAGCAGAGGTTACTAGAAACACACAACTACATGCAAACTGTCATTAGGAGAGTAGGTAAACTCTTACCCTGTAACCCAAAGGAAAACAAAAACACTTCAGAACCGTCTGGCCAGCCCACAAAGTAACAGTCCTGACTCCTTTTGGGTGTATCCATACTGTAATATAATCCAAGAAAAACTGATCAGTCACATGTAATTTTCCAAAGCAAAATAGGAACAAGTTGAGGTTATCTAGGCAAAAGATCAAGAAAAATTAAAGCAACAAACAATGTACTTTCAAGCCAAACAACAATCGAGGTTCACAGATCCTCTCTGCAAAGCTCTCCGAGAGCTTGGCCTGGGGAAGAAACCCTTTGCTTAGTAGAAAGAGGCCTGTTGACTCAGCACCATGAAATTGAATAAAACCTTTCTTTGTGGCAGCATCCAGGGGAGAAGGACAAAGGGCCTCTGCCACTGCAGCGTTTCTGAATGACAGAGGCCTCCAGCACCTCCAGCACTCCTCCCACCAGCAGCAGAATCCCAGGAAACTAAGTGCTTATTCATGACTTGGGCTCTGTCCATTTTCTGAGTTTCACCCTGCATCCTCCAGTGCCGATTATTTAACAATATCTTCTTTTAGCTTGCCTCTTGTCTGCCACTTCCGCGTTTAATTGCAAGTTCATGGGTATTAAGTGGCCTGCACAGCTGAACTAAGTCATCTTGATTTGAAGGCTCCCTTTCCTCATAAAAGGGGAAACAGTTCTTTGTCTTTGTCTGTCTGTCCCCATTTCCCTTTCCTTGGCCACTTCTCCCCTTCCTCCTCCCTCCTCTCCAATTTTTCTCTTTCCTGTTCCCTTTCCCATCCTATATTTCTTTCTCTGTCTCCCTATAAATCAAAATCTCGCTTCTCTGAGACATTGATACGCGCAGGGAAGGCAAAGCTCTCAGACACTGGCACCTGTTCTTAAAATAGCTCCCAGGCTTCCACAGGAATTTCTAGTCTGTGTCAAAGTCTGTGGCAGAATGTAACAACCCCCTTCTATCTCTCATGCGAAGTATGTGGGCAGACTGCTTTGTGTTAATATACCTGAACAGCAGTTCACTAATAACTAAACCTTTGCAAAGGTGGGATATCCTTTGTGTTGTACAGCAAGTTTCAAAGGAAAATATGTAAACCAAAGTTGTAACTTCTGCAACAGTGAACTATGGAGAAGCAGCAGCAAGGATAAACAACACACAGATTTCCCCATTGCCACATGAATTCTGACTGCAGTGATGTCACTTTCTGCTCTCACTTACTGGGCAAAAGTAGTTTATCAACACTGTCTGTAGCATAGGAAAAAAAAAAAACCACAAAACAAAACAAAAAACCCACCCAAACCAAACAAACAAAAAACAACAACAACCACAACAAAAAAAAGGAAGATTAAATAAACATGGCAACAGGTGTCAGCTTGAAAGGACCTAGAGTCCACACTGGACTCTTTTGACAGTTGCTATGTCAAAGAGAGGAAAATCTGGTGCCAAAACCAAGAGCTGTAGTAAAACAACCATTGCCCAGCAAAACTCGAGACACAAACCCCCAGGGTTAATTAGTTAATTGTGCCATATGTTAACCAAAATGTCACCTCTTTCTTCCATCTACCCTCTTTCCAAGCTCTCCAGACACCTACAATGCCATGATTTTATGCAAAAATTGAAATATTTACTAAATAATCCACCCAAAAATATCATAAAAGGCAAATTCATGGTGTACATACTTTTACCATTGTACTGCTCTTTTCCATTGTCATTCTGCTCACAATGATACTTTCTCACTGCATATCTGGCTCACAAAACTCACAATATTAATGTTAAAACTTACCCTCCTGCAGGACTTCCAGAGTTATATTACAGATAATAATTAAGTAGGCTTCATAACCACTCCGTATAATAGTTATTGTTCTGTTTTATAGAAGAAGGCACAGAAGAGTAAACTGCCTAGCCCAATTCATCTACTGAACCACTGTGAGGGCGGGAAGAGAATCTGATCATGAATTTCATAGTCCACTAAGTCAGTGACAAAACTGCTTTTAACCTCTAAGATTGGGAGGCACACCACTCCCACCCTAGCTCTCAGCATCTAAATCTCTAGGCTCCTGCCTCAGCCATTGTTGAGAGGACATTCAGCTGTAGAGTCAGCTATTAAAAAAGGCTCCTAAATCATCACCTGGCAGTGTAAGGAGACAGCCACTTGACACAAGAGTTACCTCACAAATTTGGAGTAAATACTTTCCTCACTGAAAACACTGGATCTACGGAAGTTTAAAAATTCTTCAGGAAAATGCTCTCTTCTACTCACAATATTCTTCCAACACAAAAATGTAAAAAACCACAGCTTTGAACCAGAAGCCTGAAATTAAACTAATTGTATTGCAGGAAATTCCTGGGGTTTGGTTGCAAATTTGCATATAGAAAAAGGAAAGTTATGATTTGCAGGAAAAAAAAATAAAAATCACAAAACATCTGCATTTTCAACTACGCTACACATATGATGATAGGATGTTTCATTTTAAATACCTTACTTGGAAGGAGCAATTGAAGAATCTACTTTATGGGCACATGGACGAGTATTTGCCCAAAAGAAAATCTAAAGCGGGGTGGAGGGAGAAGGGAAGCAGAGAAAATTCATCCATTGTTTCTTTCAGGACCTTCAGAAAGTTTCCAAAAACATTAATGAAATTAAGACAACTTATTCTTTCAAATCAGTTAAAACAGGGCAAACCAGGCATCTCTCTCTGACCCCCTTCTTTCTTTCACATCCTCAAGACTCCAACAACTCAGTCCTTGCCCCAGAAGCTTCTTAAGACAAGACATAGCATGCAGAACTAGTTATGACTTCCCTGGTAACAACAACAAAAATTATAAACATTATAAGCAAATCTGATCTAAGGATATAACCAAAAAAGCCCATTTTATTGTTATATTTTATTCCACTTAGTTTAATAGCAGTACAGAAGGGAGTAGGTCTTCTCAGGAAGGGTTAGTACAATACTGAGCATTCTGCTCTCAGAAAACGCGGTTGTCTATATTTTTAATGTGGCTGTTTGAGCCAATATTGACATAGAATTAGAAAACTCCCCAATTTTGGAGATCTATGTGATTTAAAACAAACATTTACAAAGTTTGTTCAGCAGTACACTGCACAAGATACAAAGAAAGGACAAGTCTATATTCTAACTAACCTGCCTCCTAACTCCACTAACATGAAGACAACTTGGAGCAGCAGAGTCATCTCTTTGCAGAGCTCTAAAAGTAACAGGGTAACACCAGAAGGCAGCCTAATCAGTTTGCTTGTTTGTTTGTATGTTCTGTGCTATACACTCATCTCTTCTGACTGAGAGCGTTCATAATGTGTGTGTGACTCTTCACAATGCTTCCAGAGGTGCACACAGAGGGGCAGCAACAACAGCAAAGTCAAACTCCTCCAAGGAACAAACTTCAAGACTGCCCTCAGTTAACATTATTTTGTTCTTAGAAGAGTTGAGTTTTTAACCATTTTTCACTGCCAGGATGGTAACTCTTGGCAAGACAGATGAGGCAGAAGTAACTCTTCTCTCTGTCCTACATACCAATTCTGCCAAATAATCAAGTAGTGGTCCACAAATATCAATGGTTTCTGGTGCCACAACTTCTTCCAGAGGCTAGTCTTATTAACATGTTCTCTGAAGACATGTGCATTGCTTCTGTGTTGGAAGGTTATGGAAACAGGACTATCAAAAATCTGCAACGCCAATTTTGGTTTTTTGGGTTTTTGGTAGGGTTTTTTGGGGAGTGGGGTTGGGGACAGTGGTATTTTAATTCTTTGCCTTTTGAGTTCTGAGCTTTCAGTGCTGGTACACTCTTATTCCACAAGCTGGTCTCAATTTGACACAGACTTCACCATACTTTATTACACACCTCTGCTGTACAACTGTACGGTTTTTTATTCTGGTCTCCAGAGATACAACTTTGTAAAACTGAAGCTGTCAGAGACCTCTTCAAGGCCTTCTGTGATAATGTGTATGCTTAAGAAAAAATGTTAAGGCACACTACACAAAGATGATTTTTTTTTTCAGTTTTAAGAACAAAGACATGTAAGCACATAAAGAGATAACAAAGGGAAAGAAAAAGAGGCAATACGAACTGTATGAGATTAAGTCCACAAAAGAAACCAAGAAGGATAGCGTGCAAGCTGCAAGTGTTCTTTGGTAGCTTGGACACACCCAGTCAGCACATGTACCATTAAATGCGGATGGCACTCTGCTACATATTCTGAGAAACCACATCCCCTATTATAGCTAGAACTTCTGTCAAATGTCTCTTGATACAAAGCTAGTAATTATTACTAATGGTATCATTAATTGTCATTTTACTACATATCGTAAGATAATATTTTGTTCTCATTAAGCTCAAAGAGCACAAAGTCTCTTAGAAACAATTATGACAAAATAACAATTAAGTCTAAGCAGCATTTAGACACTGCCTGTGCTGCTGTGGTCAAGAAAAGGATCCAATGCCACTGACTCAAGGCATTTAAGCAAGCACAACTTTGATATAGCAAAAATAATCAGGAGTCCTGAAAGGAGATCTCCTGAAAACAGCCGATCAGGCATATGCTCAGGCAGATCGTATCTTGCAAACAGATTTCAGAAGCAGACTTTAGAAAACAGCACCATCTGGATCAAATTTGCAATTCTATCCATAAATAAGAAGGGACAGCTTATGGCACCACTGCAAGCATATTTATAAAGTGTGGGAATATCAGGCTGAGAGGCAAGAGTACTAAGGGGAAAATGCTGTCTACAAGAGTGAAAAATGCAGCTGTACCGCTAAGGAAGTGGTGTGCAGAAGCCACTTCACAGCAAAACGAAACTAGCCAGGACAAAGATGACTGGAAATGAGGCATCTGGATGCCAAGAACATTCAAAAAAGGTGAAGCCAGCCAGGTTCTGGAGTTAAATTGTAACTTCTGACCAACAGGCAAAATTCTTTCATCTGCACAGCAAACCTCCATTCTACTATGGTGATCCTCTCTGCAGAGACAGCAGAGCCAGGCATGTCGAGAAAGCTGACAGGCAACATCTAGTTCCCCCAGGAGAACCTGGAAAGAGAATTTCCATGTACAATTGAAAATGGTTCAGTGATTTATACCTTTGAGAATCTAGGCAGACAAAACATGCTGTTACTCTTTTGACCCAACTGACTAGCCAGAAATGTGGGGGAGTTGCACACTGTCCCAATTAGGAGAAAATTCTTAATCAAGTTAGGTGATTTTGCGTATCTACAAAAACATACAAAGAGGTGTAAAACAACTGTGTTCTTCATAGGAGGGAGGATATTAGTATTCTGACAGTCATGTCACAAATTTATACTGTTGTCTTTTGGATGTTAAGGTAGTTTAAATCCAGCTGATTTTTTTCAGGTAAGATTGAAATAGAAAAGGGAGGGAGTTTTCTGAAGCATTCTGAATTTAAAGTATATAAACCAGCTCACTTAAAGAGACCTTTGCTAATTTTGTACAAGGTGACTGCTTCCAAACATGATACAAGGATTGCCACAAAATCCTCAGGTCGCCATATCTGCAGGACATATTTGAAACCAGAAGGGAAAAAAATTACGTAGCAAAAAGGAAGGATCTAGGCAATAATTTTACATGATTAATCTCCCCCAAATGTGAAACATCCACCCAGTATCACAGGATGTCCCCCATGGTACCCTTTCCTACCATTGGTAACAGCATCATAAAACTGGATTCCATATTCTAACTTTGGGGAAATTTGTAGTTCCAAGATTACTTTTGTTTCACTTGTTTTATTATTATTTTTCAAAAAAAGAAACCACACTTTAAATGTGTCTTTAGGGATTTGTTCTGTTTTTAAATATGCCTGGCTTTTGGAGAAGTTAGGGTAACTTATTTACAGTGGCTTACAAAGCTAAGTCACATTTACTTTGCTAAGGACTGGAGTGATTTAGGACTTTACCACCCCTTCTGCTTGGTTACCGCTTCGCTGCTGGAAGCCACTGTGCCTGCTATCAGCCAGTTTGTGTGAGCTGCTCCTTTGCTTCAGCACAGCGTCAGCCAGCTTATTTCAAGGCACCAAAGGAACACTTCAAACTCCCTAACTTTTCACTCAGATATATTAAAGAGCCCTCACAAATTTCAATGAGGCCAAAAGGATAAGAGTTATAAATACATAAAGTAAGGTAAAAGGAAATAATCAGACAGCAAAGCTGCCTGAAAACACTTAAGAAAGCCTTTGACTAATTCCTCTCCACTTTTTAAAGTCAAAGAATGAAGGAAATCAGGACTGTAAGAGATCCGGAATGCCACCCTGTACACGGAGGCAGGCACACAGTATCTTTTACACTTACGTCAGCAGTCTGCCTCATTCATTCTCAAGAAGAACTAGTCTCAGATACTTCACAACATTCCTTTTATCTATTCCACTGCTTCATTATCCTGACTTTTTGAAAGCATCTCCTAATTTTCTCAGTTGCTGCAATTTAAACCCATTACTTCTTGTCGTATCAACTATGGATACAGAGGAGTTTACTCCCTTCGTCTCAGCAAATTTTTCAGCCTGAGCAATCCAAATTCATTCAAGTTTTGCTTTAGAACATTCCTGTTCTTTTCTGGATACCAACAACTTGGGAAGCTTATATACAAAAGTAGACATTGTCCTGTTAAGCAAAGAACTTCAATAATAAAATGAATAATTTAAGAAATCTTTCCATTTTAGCCATACAGGTGTAAGAATTTATTACTTGTGCCTGATTTTTAACAGTATCAGGTTAATTCAAAAGAGCTTTCCAGAATTTTGTCATTCTTGTTTTATAGTCCATTAATCTTTTTCCCATGTACACACTGTCTCCCATAGCCTTCCTTGTCCACATATGATCATAGAATCATAGAACTGCCTAGATTGGAAAAGACTTATAAGATCATCTAGTCCAATCGTTAGCCCAGCACTGACAAGTCCACCACTAAACCATGTCCCTAAGCGCTACATCTACACGACTTTTAAAAACATCCAGGGATGGGGCCTCCACCACTGCCC
>JAVKLA010000010.1:22510478-22531746 GCA_034782735.1 Sagittarius serpentarius
AGGATGCCATTGGCCTTCCTGGCCACCTGGGCACACTGCTGGCTCATGTTCAGCCGGCTGTCAATCAACACCCCCAGATCCCTCTCTGCTGAGCAGCTTTCCAGCTGCTCCTCCCCAAGCCTGTAGCGTTGGGGGGGATTTTTGTGGCCTAAGTGCAGAACGCGTCACTTGGTCTTATTGAAACTCATACAGTTAGTCTTGGCCCATCGATCCAGCCTGTCCAGATCCCTCTGCAGATCAACACTTCCACCCAGCTTGGTGTCATTTGCTAATTTACTGAGGGTGCACTCAATCCCCTTGTTCAGATCATTGATAAAGATGTTAAACAGGACTGGCCCCAATACTGAGCCCTGGGGATTATGTCTGTCACAAATACAGATAAACAAAAAACAGACTATGGTATTCAGCTGTTTATCCAGTAAATGCGATGATCACCATACTCATTTTCTAAGAATCAGAGCCAACGCTGCATAGGCTGACTAGCACAGCATCCAAGCAGTACATTCTAGGTGGCAAATCCAGATAGGGAAACATGGATTGGCTCCTTGCTCTTGTATACAAACACTTGGGGTTTGCACACAGGAAAGGGTATGAGGTAGTATGTCAGACAACAGGCATTTCAGTTTCTTCTCATGCTAACGACTCTTCCAGTGTTTTTAAGGGAAAAGTTTCTGAGTCTTCTGATTGGATTTTTTAGCCTTTTCTTCCCTTTTCAAAAATCCTTTCCTTTAATTTTTTTCCAGCGATGTACCTATGCCTCACTGCGCCTACTCTTGTCTCTGCTGTCATCTCATCTGTTCTCTAACAAAGCAAGCTATTACCCAGAAATCAAGAGAAATGCTTTCTTGTTGCTCCCTCATACCCAGACCCTGGAGCAATCATGTTACTCTGTTCAAGTTATTTCTGCCTCTGAAGAACTGCTGGCCTCAGTTTCCTCCACTCATTTGTAGATTCTATTTTTTCCTCTTAAAATTCAGAGCAGCAGGGATTGAAGTTTCTACTCTGTTGCCACCACTATACCTCCCTGACATTTTATTTAATGAAAGATTTACATCGTAGTATTTGAAAAAATAGCAAATTTGTTGTTGTTTTATTTTGATTTCTTTTGTCGAAGAAACAGTCACTGCAACTGGAGAATTTGAGACCTGGAAAGCACATAAGAGCTGCTGAGGAGGAACAGCATCATCTAATATTTAGCACCATGCTCTTTATGCATGAATACCCTCCATAACTCACGCCAGACTCTGCCAAGATTTCCAGCTCATGCATGCTTTAGCAGTTGGTACCATACATCAATAGGTTACGAATTTGGAGTTATGACTGCTATGTAAACTCATAAAAACTCCACTTGAATCAGTAATAGCCAAGAATTCACTACCAAGAAACAAGAATCCCGTAATTCTGCTATAGTCTAGAAGGCACATCCCATTAATAAATGGGCAAAGTATATATGTGGTGTGGGTGGAACTATCCTGGCATACGTTTCAGAAACTAAAAACACAAACACATGGAAAGCAGGAAACTGCTCCAAACTAGCAGCGATTTACTGCCAAACAAGATGTTTAGGTAGGATGGTGCCAGTATTATAGCCAGGCCTCATTTTTTACTCTTCCTAGGCGGTAAGCGGGGTGCAGTACCCTCCTGCTGTAGAGCGTGCGGACCTCAGGTCCTGCGCAGGCAGCAACTTGCACACAACACCTCTTTTTGTGTGGGTACAGACTTAACTGAATCCCTTCCCTCTTCTGTTGTGTATTTACCACTTACTGCACAGAAAACCAATTTCTGAGGTGTTTTAGAAATATTACCACTCCTGCTTTTGTAATACTGCCTGCAAAATTAAGTTTTTCCATATATACAGAGACTATAAATTAAGCTGAACCTGAAATATGTAAAGTACATTATTTTTCTAATCTGTTCCCTTGCCGTCTTCTTTACATCTTTGGGTATATAATTCCTTTATAAGCAAAATGAGAACGTTTACATGAAGGAAAAAAAAGATACTTTATTTCTCAGCAGTTCACAGCCTTCTGTTTATCACCCTGAAGGTTAAAATAAGTACTAGAGGAACTTTGAAAATAGTTATTTTATACTATAATCGCTGCAGGGACAGCTCCAATCAGTGCCAGCAAATGAACAGTAAGGGCAGATGAATCCAGGAAAAAGCAGGGGTTTGTGCAAGTAACACCAAAAATAAAAAAACCCTGCCCCATAGGTCTGAAGATTACATTAACAACTTTTCATCATTCTCCCATAATCCTGTATCAGGAGACACCTTTCCTCAAGTTCTGGATCCATGAGAACTTTCCTAGTTCATGGCATCTAAGATTAAAAACTTTCATATCTTTGTCTCATACTAACTGTCCCCTGCCCACACCCATATCTCTACAAGAAGAGACAGAACACGTGGAGAATTGGCAATTCAAGGTTACTCTCCATCTCTCTCCTGCAATATATTCTGCCTGAAACCAACGAGAAATTCTTCATTGGGTATGAAATTCTGGTATGCACAACATGCACACCTTAAAGATCTCATTTCAGTATTATTGAAAGAAAGATGTGGAAAGAGAACTTGCTATAGGATTTCATTGCACATCAGAACTTTACTCCACATTTGAAACTAATCTGAAATGGATATACATCTTTTCTTTTCCTTCTTCCTCACTCCTCACAATCAGGATAACTCCATCAACAAGGACAAAGTGTGATAAAAGGACTGCCTCATCAGGCACAAACAGAACCGCCATTTTCAGAAGATGCTGTTAAGGCGAATATGGAGCATCAAGCCTTTTTCTTCCAGGTACTCCAAAGCAGATCACCTCTTTGCAGAGGCATCACAGAATCCTGACAGCACCACAGAGCCACATATGAAGAAGTATGTGCTGGAAATAATGCTGGGTGTCTCTAATTAGAGGGACGTTCCCGGTGGATAGCATTGTGCATCCTATCCAAAAGCTTCTAAAGGCAGCAGAGGTGCCCCAGAAAAACAGGAAAGTTGGTAACATGATATTCAGTTGTCAAAGACACACAACATACAGGGAGATTTGTAACTAGTTGATGTCACTGCCTGGTGTTTAGATTGCTAAGAGAGAATTTTCTTCCTTTAGGAAAATATTTATATAATGATGAGTGAAGACAGAAATTATTCATTTAGCCAAATTAAACTTAAATGCACATTAGAATGGACAGGTAATACATCTCTAAATAAGAAGCTCTTCAATGAAAAGATCATGAGATTTCTGTCACTAGTGCCACACCTGGTGTATCATTAGTCAGGAAAAAAGTACACTCAAGCCCAAATTACTCCCCACATACAAAAAAAAAAACAAAAAAAAAAAAAAACCTAGGGAATTCGTTTTCACTTCATCCAAAAGTCTCAACCTTTCTGACCAATTCCACCAGCTCAGCTGAAACTTGCTTACACAGCAAATATAAGAAAATAACATAAGCCTAGAAAAGAGAAGCAGACTAAGCACGTTTCTCTTCCTCCTTTGACATTGTCAGTCAAATATCATCTGTATTTAACATTTCTCGATTCCAAAAAGCAAGCTCTAGTCTTATGGTGGAGGTTCACTGTAGATGACTTAGGTGACCAGCAAAGTGTTGGAAGAGCCAGCAGAGCTCAGTCTAGATACAAGCATTCATACAGCAAGGCCATGCCCGAGCTCTTCTACCCTCACAGCTACTGCCCTCACACAGTCCAAATAAAACCAATACCCATAGCGTACTGTCAGCCAGCCTGGGTATACAGCACCAACTCAGACGTCCAACGCAGCAGCTCTGGCAAATACTGTCTGAAAGCCCCCAGGTATCTTCCACACCATTTTCCTAGTGTTTACTGTGTCTAAAGTGTACATGGCAAAACAGGCAAGTGCCTAATCCTCAGCCACTCCAGTTGCCATTCTACAGGTAACTATGAACTATTAATTAACATACATTTGGGCTAAGGACTGTGACTCTCATTTGCAAACTGATTTAAATGAGATGACTGAAGCAATTACTCTACTCTCTGTTCCTTCCTCTCCTGAAGGTTACACCTCTGTCTCAGACAAGGCTGCAAAGTATGTGCATCTGTTGCTTAAGCGCTGCCCTCCACAACTGAACATTTAGATGTTTAAACAAACCACTGCAGCCTTTAGTCTGCATTTATACATTAAACTGCAAACTATAGCAGCTGAGGATACAAACCACAGACATCCATTCATACTATGGGACTTCAACTTTTAGGAATGTGGCAGGGCAAACAGGCACAGTGATAAGTGCCATGGTCCCCCCACTTGAACATGCTTACAAACATAAATCAAAGCCCTAAGCAGTGAACTGGAGTGAAACTGGTGGGAATATCTTCTGGATTTGTCTACTGTACTCTAAGATAATAATGTGAAATAGGGATTCCAGGGTAATGGCATATCACATATACTGGCATTTCCAATTTTTTGCAATGGCCAGGAAATACTGGAATTATAATCCCCAAAGTATCTACAACATTAATGTTGTGTTCTGCTCTGCACCAACCAGTCCCAGTGTACCTTTGCATGTCCATCTCCTTTGAGCTGTGCAGCAGTATCACTTCCCTACTCCAGCAGCAGGTATAAGGAGGCTGAAAACACTGTATTCTCTCCTCTCTTTCGGCTTGGACAAAGGTACCTCCACCCTGCCTCATAAACTGCGGGAGTGGAGCAGAATAGAAATATATGTGGGGACAACCAAGAATTTGTGATGTGGGAGACAAGACATGAAAGGAGGTTGTACTGGTGCAGGGATGCTGAAGTGAGTGAAGTGGAGAAAAACAGTCTAACACCATCTTGGCCTACAGTACGCAACATACCAGGTGTCTCACGTGTAAGTCTTGGCTTTCTAGAAAGATCACATCAGCTGGGGTGAGAGAAAAGGAATGTTTCTATGAGGGCATTACTCCACCTATCCCCAAACCACTCTCCCCCAAAATCTCACCAATCTCTTATTCAAAAGGTTCAACAGTATCATGATTTGCAGAGATGTTATGCCACTGTTTTTATTTTAGGCTAACTAACTAACCAACTAACTGTGTTGGTTTGAAAATGGCACTAGTGGCCTCTGACAGAGTCAGAACTGGTGAACAAAAGTCTTTTTTGTGAAAATAAGAAGAATTAGGACAACACCCAACCAGGATGCTGACTGAAGATGCAGCTTCAAAATTAATGAAAAGGAGGCAGCTGAAGCCTTGGAAGATCAGAAGTGTGCAGAGAGGTACAAAACATTCCAAAAATAAACCCTCCTGTCCCAAAGGACGGGTTTGTGCATTGAATTTCAGGATTCAACCACTTCTTTAATTTGCCTTCAAACTTAAGTCGGAACCTTGGAGCTAAAAAATTACAGACGAAGAAACTTCCTTTCTGTGGAATCTCTTTAGTTCCAGGTCCTCACCAAAAATCAAGAAGTGCAATGAAGCCACACAACTGAGATGTTCTATATACTAACTTTCATAACTACACTTTTTCCAAATCTCTCCTTGGATTCAGTTTGGCCTTAGACCATTTTACTTTGCTGGAACAGGCAGGCTTTGCCTAGTGAACACAGGGGCAGCACCAGCAGTACATTCAAACCACTGACATTTTCACTTCGTTTCTGTCTTTTACACCCTCTGTGCTCAATGTGTGACTGATTGCGGAATGCAGGCTTGCACTTACTGCTTCAAAAAGTACTTCTGCATAGTGTTGAGAAGAGTTAGTTTCACCACCTATCACATACACAAGCAGATTAGGCAAGTGTGAAACAACCAGAGGTCTGAAGTTTGCACTTGCACTTGCGAGATTCTAGCATAAGCACAAGTGTTCAAACAACTGTCACTGAGTAATTCCAAGACATAACATAGCTTCTTTATATACCTTTTTGTGACTCACTGAGAGCAATGGGAAGCTGCTGACCAGCAATTCCTGAAGAGCCAAGACTTACCTTCTACACTGTGTGTTCACATAGGACTACAGCAGGAAAACTCTCCTAGCACAGTATCTTGTATCCAGCAGAGGTACTCCCAGAACGGAAAATTGTTAATGCTTCGCATCCCCATTGATTCTTGGTCTGTGCACAGAGATTGTCAATACTGCTTCTGGTTATGCCTCACAGTCCCCCTGGAACTGAGCCAAGACCACCAGTTCATCAAGCACTAACTGCCAAGGATGGATCAACTGGCTGCCAGAAGACTGAATTAAAGAATTAAAACTTTTGTTGCACTTTTTCAGAAAAAAAGATGTATAGCTTATGTGACACCTTTTGCTCAGTTTTTTCTCCTAAAAGAGGTAAGGAATGAAGATAAGATATTTAGCTTCAGTTGCCGGCTCTGTTAGTTACTTCCCCTGCAACCTTTGGACAAGTCATTTTGCCTTTCTGTGCCTCAGTTTCTTCACCTGCTAAATACTGGTTTTCTATTTTGAGATAATACAGCCAAAAAAGTACTGCATACAGTACTGTACATACAGACTAGTATCTTTATTCTTAGTGCACTTCAAAGCAAAATTTTCTTCTTTGCTAAGTAAAATAGCCTGAGACTTTTCTTTCCACTAAGTTAAGCTAGTTTTTGATACCATGCTGCCCCAGCAGCTCACTCAGAATGACATTAAAACAGAACTGATGTCACACAGCCTTGCCTCCAAACACATACCACCTGGACGTAGCAACTGCTGCCACTGCAATTTAATTCTTGCTTGCTGATTGCAAATTTCAGTTCCTCTGGTTGTGTGCTGCAAAAATTTTGATTCATACTTTACTTTCCAAATATTGTGGCTTTTCTTGTGCAACTGCTTAAGAAAGACGCATTGGCCTCTATTGTGCAAAAGGATCTCTTATGACACGCACATGTACTGTATACACAGTATACACAGTATAACAGAAAAAAACAATCAAGAGGCTGGCTCTTCTTTCTAGCTTTATTTTATATCAAGATGCATATTAAGCTGTTTTTAAATGGGGAAGGAAATAGAGGTCAGAGTGAAATTCCCAGATGTACCTTGCTGCTCATGACGCTCATATTCTATACACAGAAAATGCTGATACTGCAAGGTGACAGGCACCTGCTATAACAGGCTGAGCTTTCCCAGCTCCTCCTGGCTTCAGCACCCCACAGGATAAAGTCCATAGAGACAGCAGAATCCTCAAAAGATGCTCTACCAGACATAATGCAAAACAGAATATCATCCTAAGTAATCTATATTTTTAACTTTTCCTCTGCTGCTCAGTGTAACTGTAGAAAACTTCCAGCACTCTTTGCCAACAATCCATCCATAAAGCAAAGCTTCATAGGCTTGATCTGTTCAACAGCATCTTGATTTTGACATGGTGAGTACATTAAATATTTGAAGAAAGAGAGGCTTAACAGTTGAAAAAAAGAGGGAAAACACACATTACTTCAGGAAATGTTTTGCTCACTGAGTAAAGAATAAGAAAGCTTTGTCCCATTTGGCAAACATACAAAAAACCCAAACCAAACCAACAATGAAAACCAAAACAAAGTAATAAAAACTGTGCATAATTTTTAATTTATAACAACAGGAACAGCCCACAGCTGCTTTTTTCAGAGAACCATCACAGTTGGTGAATAGTGAAAGACTATGTAATGATGTAATATGTTTGCAATGACCTGTTCTAATTCCAGAGGTACTGATCTGTCCTTCTTCTTGACTTCTTCCATTCATCTAGAACCAATACTCTTTCCAATTGCATTTAGTTCAAAAGCCTTGACTATACCTTAAATTTATTGGTCCATTTTTGTTTCTAAATGCTTTTTACTCTTGCTGCCTAACTTCTAAGTGCAGTTACTCCAGCAAATACTACTTGTGAGTGCTGAACAGAGAATGAGGAATGCACAGAAATGAAAAAAATGTGTGCAGTAAGATTATCCATCTTTGTGCAACAGCTTTGCAATTCACTGCAAGGGAAGGCAATAGTAAGCCAAGAACGTGGGTGCAATGTGAAGGCCAGAGGACTGAATGCAGCAGAGTTCTAGAAATTCAGTGGTGGCAAAGCTGGAGGTCTGACTCAGTAAAAAGCCCAGCAAAACAGATATTGCAACATTAACTGCACTGGATTTTGTGTGCCCTGTACTCCTTAACAACCAAGTTAAAAACTGAAGTGGTACTTTGGACTTGTCTAAATAACTTAATTGGTAAATCTCACCTTCCAACTATACCTCCCAATAAATAATCTTTGGTCCATATAACCTGAAAATAATTATTTATTTACTGACAAGTTTTCAGAACATGTGAGGAGAACATGTGAACAAAACACTTGTGCCAATGCAAAGACGACGACTTGTATTTGCAACAGAGAGTTTCCCATGCAAAGTTTTAAGAGCCAAAGGAGCCAAACTCTGGGAGAAGTGTCTTCCCAATCGCCATCTCTCCTTTTCCTATTGAGGGATCATGCCTCTGACAACTGAATGATCATAACAAACACACTTCTGCAGCTCTCTTTGGAAATCTTCCCCCACTGTTCTTCCCTTATTCTGTGTCTTGTCAACACCCTCTCCTCACAAACAGCTGCTTCCCATCTGAGCTGATTTCTGAGCACAATGTCGGTAACACAACAGACAGAACCAACAGCACCCAGAGAGATATGAGCTAAAAAATTATATGCAAAAGTCCAGTGATTATCATTTGAAGCCTTTGATTTTCCACAATAAAAAGGGAAGTAAATAAAACAGAAATGAGCAAGCAGCACTTCATGTGCAGGACCAAAGTACTTTCAGTCTGCGATATCTCAGCTCACAACTGTTAGTAATGACACTCAGAATTAGGCAATTAACATCCAGTTCCTTTTCACACTGTCCTAAAGTAGTCCCCACCCATTCAAACTGTATTTCCTTTCTATCTCCTCCTCCTCCACAGATCAAGAAAATAGAAGACCTCAAGTAACGATGACGACAGAGTCAGTAATGACAAGAATCTAAGGAGGGCTGAGAAAACGTATTTCCAGCGCTTCTGGCCTGGCACCTAGAACTTTCACATAACAACAAAGCATTGGAAATAAACCCATCTGCACCAGCCACCAACACAGAAAAGCTACCACTGAGTCTGGGTGTCAGCTGTGCCATGGGCATTACTGTTTTACCAGAGTCCTGTTTTAGGAAGATGTGCCACAGTCTGGGGTGGGGCCTTGGGCTATGCCTATACTAGTAAGCTAACAGTGCCAGGACATGGGCTTGAGCTTTGCAATTCTGTTAGAAAACCGTTAGAATACCTCCTGGCACCCTTTGGCCCAAGCCTACTAGCATTCTCCTAAACAATTCTCAGGCATGGTGCCAGAGTTAGGATGGGCCAAGGACCATTCCCAAGAGGCAGTCTGAATGCAGCCATCCTACTTTGAGACTCAGAGTTCACTGGTACAAGACGAGACCAGATCATGCCAGTTGGCCTCAGGGCCAGAGGATAAAGCCTGGCCCTGTTTTGTTTACTACATTTATAGCCTAAGTCTCTTGCTTAACAATACAGGGCTTTAACCACTGATCAGATCTAAGACACAAAAACTTTTGCCTCCATGCCTTCTCCTCTGTGACCTACACATTAAATAGCACACAGCCTGCTCATATAGACCTATATTAGACTTGTCCATTGTTCCCACAACAACCCAGATTCTGTTTAAGAATCAAGTTTCAGAGTCCAAAACAGTTTACCAGGTCAAAAGCTTTACAACCTTCTGTTACTGCCCCTTCAAACAAAATGAAAGGGGCTTCTTTAGCCACCTAGTGATGAGGTTAACAGCAAATGGCTCCCTATGAGGTGATGAATTCAAAGCAGTTGTCAGATTAGACAGAAAGTCCCATGGGACCAGAGACTTTGCTATGTAGCTAAAACCCACCCACCTATCTGAGATAAGAACTCACTAAAATGCAAATTCTTATCAGGAGTCTGTCCCCAAAGCGGGGCCCTACACCAGTGACACATAACACTTTGAATATCAGGGAACTCCTCTCATTGTCAGCTTCCTCAGCCTCCAAAATAAACCCTAAATGCAACCTTTTATTGTTTTCCCCTCTTTCCTGACATGTATTTCCCTCATGTATCCCACATCAGGTTGTTCCAAGTTACTCAAACCACACTAGGATGCCAGAAGCATGAGCAGGCAAAACTTTCAAGACAAAATTGTTATCACTGAAGTGATTTACTGTAGGTAAGAAAAAAGTGTAAGATGTGGATGATGTTAGGCTTCTTTAAATCTAAGCCATTCTATCATGCACAAAAGTAAACATCTGACAGCCATCCAGTCTTACAAGTTCAAAGCTGTTTCTTAATAAATTGCTCAGATCACAAAGACAACCATCACTCCTTCGTGGCAACCTCGGCAGTCACAGTCACCAGTTGCAAAGGACTGTGCCAGCCTTTCTCTTTAAAAGTAGTCCACTTAAGGAATGGGCGAGCACCCCAACCTTTCAGTGATCAGTATTTCCTCATTCTGACACATTAGGGCAAGACACATCAGCAGAAAGAACGTGGATTTGGTATCACTGGTAGCGACACTGGTTCACAATTAAACCAGCAGCCTGATTTGTGCAAGTCAAACTCCTAGCCCAGTCACATCAAGTTTCACACCCAAAACATACAGCCAAGCAGTTTCTGATATATGCTTGAAGGAGCCCTGAAATGTTGGCCTGAACTCTTAGTGGCAACTAAACAACTGACAAATCCACAGAGAATATATAATCAGCACCCTGCGTACTAGATTGTTTGCTGCTTTTTTTTTTTTTTAAACTGAAAGTGTATTACTGGGCCAACTAAATGATGACTAGTCTACAAAGATTTTTAGTGACTAAAACACAGTGCTTTTTAAAAAAAAAAAAAAAAAAAAAAAAAAAAAGGTGCCCTCATTTTACTTAAGCTAAGTGGTCTGGGAACCAACAAGTTAACTTGTTGGCACAAGAACTGACCACAAGCAAAACCAGAAGTAACAAATGAAAGTCAGGTTGAGAATGGTCACAAAATTTACACCATGAATCATGAGACATCAAATAAGTTACAGCAAGGTATTATTTGTACGGCTGATATGCTTCCATAAAAATAATTATAGCAATGGCAGTAGCAATGAGATTGACCCAATATCCTTACATAAACATAAGTGTTCCTTTAACTCCATTCCACCATCCCATCATCTCAGTAAGCACCCTAATCTTTAAATAATCAAGGTGTAGAAATCTATTGCCCTCTCTGAAACTCAAAGATATACGACAAAGTTGCAGCTGTTTCCAGAACTGTAGGAAGTCACATTGCCAGCCAGCTTGTGACAAGTTCTTGTACTAATAGCACCGGATTAAAAAGCAGGTGGACTTACATAAGCATCACGATGCCTAGAATGGTCAATACCTGTCTTTGTCACTAGGTTTCAAGGGGCCTATCAGAGCTCCTATTCAGCTTTGGGCAATCACTATCTCATGGCTTGACATATGGCTATCAGCTGTGTAAGTAATGAGTTATTCTTCTAATGAAGAGGGCTCATTAGGAAAAGTAAAGGAACTGTTTTCTTGCCACAAAGCCATTTTGTCTTACTCTGGTCTTGAGATCGGCAGTGCAAAGGGAGCCAAGGCCTCTTCAGATGAGTGGCTTCTACAGAAGGGTGAAGGAGGGTGTATATGCAGAAGTTGGGCATTTTAGGCTGGATAACCACCCTGAGGTTCTCTCCCAGTATACATCTACTGCAGTTCTGAATGTCCACTACAGCTTGACTCAACCATACGTGCAGAAGGCAACGTTAAAGCTTTAATCAGGCTTGGCCAGGCAATCGGGCAGTAATCTTCATCTGCAGGAGTATTTAAATCCAAGACTTTGCTTAGGTCTTAGGCGCACTGTTGGTTCAACCCCCAGTCCAAGCCTCAGTTTGTGATCTAGCAGGGAAAAGTAGTAAAAGGTAGCATTCAGTCTCCGTATGAGAGATAGCATTGCATGAATTGCACTACTCCACAATGAAGTCTCTGTAGCTGATTGAGAAATGACATTGTTGCATGTTTCAAACCTTTTTCTTGCCTCTGTCTGTTAAAGGCTGAGAATGCTGCAGTCATTCCCACCGCTAAATGGGAACTCTTCAAAATAGATAAGAAACATAAGATATTGATGCTTCCAGTCCATCCTTCAAAGAGACAGGACTGGTTGCTTCAATACAAGTTGAGAACGGAACGCAAAATATTGAGACAGAAACAGAGGCAAAAAGAGGGGCAGAGAAGGAATGGATTGAAGCCAACCTAACAGAAGAGGAAACAGCAGGAACCCTATTCCACAAGTCCAACCCTACTTTTTACATCCTTAATTCAAACAGCCTTCATGCACTCTGAAACAGCAACACCTTTGATTGCACTAATCAATTGACTAATCTGTCAATTCAGAGACTTTAATGGAAATACTGCTGTGTAAATATGGATTAAGTATCCCACCACAATCCAAAGACAATGGTAATCAGCTGCAGCATTAGTGAACTACACATGCTTTCATATCATCTAAAGCACAAAACAAAAGGGCCTGGCTGAAAGATGACTGCAAAGAAACCTTGCCATGTAGTCAGAGAAACTGAGAGAGACAACCATTCAGGACAATTTCAAAGATTTGATCCACAAAACAGATTTCTGCAAGCATACAAATTGCTATTTGCAAACAAAAAAAACCACTTCATAAACTAGATGAATCCACAGAATATATTTCCTAATTTCAAGAGTATCTCAAAAAAGGAGACGAAATGCAGGAGAGCTGAAAGTCTTTGCCACAGGAAAGGCCTGGTCCAACGAGATCTGAGAGGTCAGACAAGGTTTCTGTAAAGCTTTATCATTAAATCCCCATTTGGTGCAAGAAAACTGATGGAAGTGTTTGCAGATAATAAAGGCCTAGGGGATAAGCAGATATATGTGGGTCAGCAGTACTCTCTCCGGTGGTGACCAGTATAGACTGCCATTGCCACGGTGATTTCAAGCATCACCGAAGTCAAAACATACATTACCATTTAAATCCCAAAACATACTACAACTGTGCAAGGCCTTTATCAAGAAAACACCCATTGCAGGCTGAGAATCCATTTGAGGCTGTAAACAAAATCAACAGAAAAGAGATTCTACAGCTGGAAAGAAGAAGGAAATTCACACATAGTCCCTTACATTCTCTTGCAAGTGCCTGAAGGAAACAATAGGCAGGCAACAGAAATAAGTAATTTCTCGAAAGCTTCATCTGTCACGGACTCATCTGGATGCCTTCAGGCAGACGCTGCACGTGGGAGATCCTGCTTTTTCAAGCCTCAGATACCCTCTCAGAGTGGGATGCCTCTGGGACTGCCAGGATCTGAACACAGGAAAGCTGGCTTGAAAACACATCACTCTCCTCCCCTTAAGGAGGGTTCGGTGTTGCCCTTCCAGGATACATCCCAGAAGTCTAAATATTAGACAGCTCACAGAAATTCTCTATGGAGACACCTAGTCACGGTCACTGGTATGAGCAATGAGTTGCCCTCAAATACAGGTACAAACTCAGATAAACCTTTCTTAAGGCTCCTGTGCTATAATACTCCTGTATAATGTACAAAAAATGCGAAATAATCCATTCCCTCACTCAGTACTGCTAAAGCCTTGAGAGTGTCTTGTGCCTGCATTTTGGAGTTCAAGAAACGTGGATTAGAGAATCCAGATGATAATACAGGAATTATCAGAGGTAAAATTAAATAGTTTTTGAGAAAAAAAGTTAAATAATTTGACAGTTTAGTCTAGTCTGAAATGAAATGTGAAAACATCCATTAAATACTTGAGGGACTGATGCAAAGAGAAAGAGATCACCTCTGTGCTCACTACAAAAGAAGATTAGACATTACGTTAGGCATTAGGAAGACATTTCTAATAAGAAAATCTAAACACCAGCATAAACAATTAGAAATGACCCTCCTTTCAGATCAGAATATGATGGGATGGTTTGTTGAGATCCTCTCCAAGACTGTTTTCCATGATTCTATAATATGACGTAAAATTGTAAAACCACATTTCCCACCCCTGCAAAGCAGTAGTCCTGCCTATGGCACAAACACTGCATGACCTAGGAAGTGGAAAATCAACTTTTTCTCTTCCTATATTTGGGGACAAAGGAGCTCCCATAATGGGTATCGGTCTGCTTCCTGCAAAAATCAGCCAAAAATTGTGTAAAATCAAACATGTATTCAGCTATGTGTGGAGCATCTCACTCAAAAAATTTCTGCTGTGACACTTGCTTCACTTTTTGATCCACATGCCCTTTCCTACCGAAGTCCAGGGTCTCCGCCCCTCCCTTACAGTCACTCAGCTCCCAGACTGCTATTGCAAGTGAGTTTTGTTGCAGGGGCACAGCCTGGTGCTGGGAAAGCACAGGGCAGCCAAACTCCCTCTCCCTCTCTCTCTCTCTCTCTCCCCCCGCCCCCACCCCCCCCCCCCAAGAGATCATGACACATGTTCAGACAACAACTGGCATCCCCGCAGTGAGAGGGAGGGACAAACGGCAAAAGGGCTGATTGATGATATCACTGCAATTGAGGGGAGAGAGAAATGCAGAGCCAGAGTCAGGTCAAACACCTCGTTCTGAAGGATGTAAAGAGACCAAAGTAGGCCTGAGATAAAGAGTAACAAGGGTCAGATACACACCAAGCTGGAATGAGCTAAGGGAAGCAAAGAGAAAGGAGGTTTAGTTTTCACCTGTGTGGCAGTAAACTGGTGAAACTACATAGGGGATTTATTGACATTTTCTCAGTGTGGAGATTCTGTGATAGTGCAAGAACCAAACAGCTTGCTTTGTACAAAAAGTCTGCTGTACTCCTATATACCTTTGATTTGTAAAGCCTCACTACAAAAGGCATGGGCTGGTCACACAATTTTCCAAGTGAAAAATTAAGCTCAGACACACTGAGCAGAAAACCTCAGAATTCTGTATCCTCCATCCCTCCTCTTAGACCCGTGGCTTGTAAACTGGGCTCTGCAGACCACAGGCTCAAATGAGTAAATATTTTCAGAACTTTCTCTTTGCTTTGTTTTGCTGTTCTGTTTTTCACTTCTGCTTCACTTTCTACATCCACACTCTTTTCTTCACATTCTCTCTTTGTATCCAGGGCAAAAGAACCTTTTAATCTGTTTGCATGTCAGACTTCAGCAGCTAATTTTGCACTACACTTAGCCTGAATAGAAAAGTCTGCTGGCAGAATTGCCAGCCCCAAATACTCAAGAGTCATAACACAAGCTCCTAGAAAAAAAAAAAAACAAACAAAAAAACCAAACCAAAACATAAAAAAAAACCCTCATGAGCATTTATGTTTTGCTAATGTTACATCTTCAAATTTTGCTTTACAAGGAGAAGGGCTACAAATATGCCATTTAAAATGAAGGCTGCAATCTTCCTCAGTTTGCATATGTCAGGAACCAGGCTTTTAAGAAATGTCCCATGTTGTTAAGACTCAGCAGTAGAAAATCTTGATCATTCAGAATCATAACAACTGGCTATAGGTGACTGCATGTGACCAACTGACCAAAACAACAGAACAGCAAAGCTAATTTAGATCACTTCCAAAAAAATTTCCTTTTCCATCTCCTTCCTCTCCCCAACTGCTTTTTTAGCTGTCTCATAATAAAGGAGCAACATTACCCAAACCATATGGTTTACCTTCCAGAATCAGAGTTTATCTGTATATACTGAGGGTGAAACAGGCAGAGAACAGGGTAAGACAGGAAACCACACCTCACAGCTGAGACAAATGGTCTGTTTGCTACTCTATCTGAACACGAGAGCCCTAATCTTGGATGCAAACAAGATTGTGAAATATGACCAAAAAAAAAAAGAAAAAAAAAAAAAAAGAGGCCTGTGATGCTTATCATATTTCATGATGGGTGGAGTGCAAAATCCAGAGATACTAGATCAATTACAACTACAAAGCAAGCAAGAAAAGGGAGCATAACATAAATATTTTGAGTCTGTTGTAGGATGTGGGTTAATTTATCTGATGGCACATGTCCTAACATAACTTATTTATACAATTGATAAGATGGAAAAAGACTTCTAGTCTTCATATAAATATAAAGGACGGCATAATATTAAAAACTAAAAATAGTCCTGGTACAACTACTTATCCAACTTGATACCTGTCTGATAAGGGCAGTTCAACTTTCATACGGTTTTCATGCCTGCACAGAACACACAGCAATTGCTCAAGCTAAAAGTACAACCTGTCATTCTGACAGCAAAATTTACAAGTTGATGGTTTGTCTTTGGAAAGATGAAAGAGCCATATTTATATACAATGCGGAGAACAATTTGGCTTTATATACTTGCAATTACCTAAGTTGTGGGAGCTGCATGTGCAGGTTAGAGCGAAGTGTTCAGTGAAATTAAAGGATGGCCAAAAAAAAAAAGCGTATGCAACAAAATACCTACCTTTGCAATCTAGTGTATTGGATAATTACTGTTACTACACTTTCCCATGTAATTCATATGATTATATCTACAAACTGGTAAACTAAACCTTTAAATACTGACATCTAACTCTTGCATACCCACAATTCAGTCTATTTTTAGAATGATGGTCAATAAGTATGTCTGAAATTGCTCAGCGCTCCTCTGTCTCCTTACTTGAAAGCTGGTCTTTAATTACTGCAATATTAGTACCACAGATTTGATTGGGATTCTGTGGAATGACCATGAAACATTCAAACGAACCACAACCTTTCTTTTCTCAATGAATTGTCTGCGACTTTTTCATGCAGATTGACAACAGAGGCAAGAACAGATACCTAGAGAACGGGTAAGCTTAAGGGCTGCAATGTGAGGACACTGCACCTCAGTACCCAAAGACTCTGCTGTCAGCCACATACTCATGTGCAAGACTGCATGCCACCACAGATGCTTTGACATTTACCCAACTGGTCACTTAAACTAAATTAGCACCTGGTTTAATTTTGTCACATAGAAAAGAAATGTTTACAAGATCACATATAAAATGTAAACATTTCTGCATACATTGCAGAGAGTTAAAAGAGGCCAAAGGGAGGCAAAGGATTAATTGAATCTTGAAGTCTGGAGACCGAAAATCCTTATGGTTTATGATCTCACCAGAGACTTACAACAGAATTATCTGCCTTTATCTCTTTGAAGTTTATCTTACTCCATCAGTAACTTTTAGTAAAGTTCCATTAGCTTCTGACAATTTTCCACTTTGCTTCTTATTTGATCAGTAGTTCTTTAATGACATTGGCAGCAGTATGTTTTCATCCATTCCCTGTAGTTCTCCCTGCTGCTTAAAAGGTTTGAATGTGTAATGAGCCTTTATTAGTAAAGTTAGTAAGATACCTGCATAACTGCAGTATTATCTATTAATACTCCTGATTTACATGGCATTTCTTCAAGGAGGATTCCATATTTTGTAACATCTTACCTGCCTGACAAAATGGCAGATAAGACAGGATATAATACAGCATGTGCATATTCATAATCAAATCAGTAACTTCAGATCATCATCTGTGAGCTGGTAGAAAACAGTCCGCCCTTTCTCAGCATGGTAACTCCTCATTTTGAGGCTTAATCTAGAAAAAGTAAGACTATCAAAATCATTATATGCCTATGAGTATCATATCTGTACTTTATTACCATTTAATATAAAATCCAGACCCTGTTTAAAAAAAATAGCTACATCCTTTGGAATTGACCATCTCATCTTGTGAGATCTAGAACAAACCACAGAGAAAAGCTACTGAGTTTCATTCTTTCCACAGTTCTGATACATAATACTGTAATGCGACCTAACAACAGGAGTACCAGGAACTAAAACAGGAGCAAAACTGACTAGGAACGCCTTCTTGTGTCCAAAATTCAATGCAATAAAAATGTTACAAACAACGTACACAGTGAAAAATTAACTGTATGTATTAAACCTGACAGACAGAATAGCCTAATGTAGCTGTAGTGGCATGGGACATCCAAGTTAAATTTGCAGATACAACTCAATTTGTCAGAATTACTTCAGATATGAAATATAAAAGATTCTAGAGAATAAATTTTATTTAAATAGGTAAACATCTGGAGCATTTTTATTAAATGAGTACAAAATTCATAGCAAAATGTTCTTCATGGTGACAAACAATTTTTATTGAAAGAAAAGAGAATTCCATGCTCTATAACTTTAATAATACCCACTTTATTAATCTGTGGAAGCAAAATAAGGACACAGTCTCTTAAGCAAAGCAAATAAGGATTGAGTCCTTATTTTACAGCAAATCTACTTTCCCTGCAGCTTAGTGGGAAAAGGTTTTAAGCATACAAAAAAAAAAGAAAGAGGAAACCTTTCCTTTAACGTAGTCACACATTAGTCTTCTAAAAGGACCAAAATACTCTTAATAAATCAAAGTTACTTTGATTTATTTCCAAATCCATAGTATTAAATACTTAAGAGATTCTTTTTTTACATTACCAGGGAACACAGGAAGCTGCTGCTAGTAAGCAACCTCAGTGCTGTGAATAAACCCATAGAATTTAGTTGTTTGCTTTTTAAAACATTGTTTATTGAGAATAGTTAGTGAGGACTAGGGATTCAATAGCAAATATTTAACAAAGAGCACAAATTCCCTCACCTAACCTTTTTCTAAAGTACCACTGTCCCATCCTACTTAGGGACAACTCATTCCGATGATAGAAAGATATGAGATTTAGCCTTCATTTATTTATCAAAGCTATTAAAGTTTCTTAAGCAAAGGAACCTGTACCCTGCATATCTCTCATCTCATGTTTGACAGGAACAAGTTTCTGTAAGATCTGGGAACTGCAGCTGTCCTGCACAGCGGAACTGCAGTCTTTTCTCCACTACAGCCAAAATTCCTTCTGCAACATATGGAAGTATAATAAATTTCAGTACAATTCACACTACAAAAAAAAACCCCTAACATCACCCAACCACATTTGAGTGTTAACTAGGTGCATTACCCCCAAAAGTGTAATAGTTTACATTTATTTTGCACTGGGTAAGTGCTACTGACACAGAACATGAGATGGTAAGAAAGAGACCCATGGAGCATGAGCAGCAGTTCCTATTCGGTAACATCAGAACACTTAGAAAAACAAACTAATGGGAGTAAAGTGGACTTTATTTGTGAGGCCCAAATAGATTCGAGAATACAGGGTCCCAGTGCTACAGCACTAGTTTTAATAGTGTCATACGGCAAAACTTTTGCCCTATAACTGCCTGTAATTCCAGTGACTATATAGGTTATATTATCCTTCTATGTCATGTCAGCTGTCCATGCAGGGCAGTATTCTTTCCTTTGTGATATCTTGTTAGAAGGTATTATGGCCATCCACCAAATTTATGCAGAAAATATTTCTCACTCCAAATTTTATTTTTAAAAATTTCATCCCACTACTGCTCTTTTTACCCTCACATACTGCAGTAGATCCTCATTCTCCTTTCCTTGGTGCTAATGCCATTCAACTATCTGAATGCAGTTGTATAGAGATTCAGCCCACAAGAACTAGGTCAATGACTGCAGAAACTGTCGTTATTTAGGACAGCACAAGAACATCTGAAACATGCTTAAAGCTAAGCCTGTGTGTGAATGTTGTTCTAAACCAAGGCCCAGAGATAGGAAAGACCCTATCCCTCAATGCTTTATTCAAACATAATTACCAAAACACAAACTCCATAGGGAGGTAAAGCTGCACTACCAGAATCAACCCCCCAAGATGATACTACAGCCAATCTACACCTAGTAGCTAGTGAACTGTGAAGGGCTCTGACCGTCTGCAGTGCGATCCTGAGACCACAGCCAAGTGTACTCTGTCCGTATCTTCTCCTGCCAGTACCTAAGGCATATTACCCACTACTGCTCTCATGAAAACTGCCAAGTTAATGAATATAAATAAATAAATGACTTGTTTTAGTTTTTAATATATGAAAACCCCATTAGTTAACGCTGTGAATGCATTTAGCTGTAAGAACTGAAGCTAAAAATATATGCAGCTTGAATCTGTATTCCAGCCTGCAGTTGACAAAATTGCAAATTCAGTACTTAGGACAGAGGAGTTTTCTTAAGGTTTGGTTTGTTTTGTCTGCAGGGTGTGGCACTTCTGCAAGTTGAAGCTTTTTTAAGAATCTCCTCACACTCAGACAGAATCCCAGTTCTAAAGAAAGCTAACTGGCACTTCAATCAGAAGCCTTGTGAAATTAAAGACTCTGAGTTCAACTATTTGAGAGAGAAAAGGAGGATTTAAGTAGAGACTAGTGCATAAAGCAACCACATCCTTTTCATTTATCTTTTATGATAGACAGTTTGCCACTTGGGTGAATCTGAAAAACACTGAAGACAAACTGATTTTAAAAAATAAACAAAAAAACCTTGCCAGAAAGATAAGTCAAAAAGGGTCCAGGGTCTTAAGCCCATTTAGGTGAAATCAGGGTTTAGTACTTATCTAGCAAAACACCAGAAAGAATTTCTGCCCCATCCAATCTTTTAGAAATCGCTGCAGAGACTTCCCTTGCTTTGATTCTTGATCTCTGTGTGATCAAATAGTTTATTCTTCTTTTTTTATGGCATATCTGTTATCTAGTAACTTTTACTGCAGGCTTTTCTAGTTATTTGCAGGAGTATGGTGGTGTGCTGATGAATTCCACATCTAAACCGTATATAGGAAAAAGGAAATATCCAGATGGAGTTTTACTTCTGAACTAGTCCGTGGATAATTTTGGAGGCGGGTCTAATTGTCTCCACATGCACAGACACACCCGGCCCAATCGCATATTTATGCTTACCATTAAAGCAAAAATATATCTAGTATTTATTTACAAATAACAGGCAGTAAGGGTAGTTTCCAAGTGGGTGTAACAGCAACTTCTGAACAACAACAACAACAACAAAAGGGATGAGGCATTCTGAGAAGCGGATTCTTTTCTGGATCCGTCTCTGACACCCCCCAGGGAGGCAGAGACACCCGCGTGCTTCCCCCGGCCCAGCGGCCAGGGCACCGCCGGGATGCTGCGAGAGCCGGCACTTCCATCGCTGGGGCGGCAGGGTTTTTCCTCAC
This sequence comes from Sagittarius serpentarius, assembly GCA_034782735.1. Lineage (NCBI taxonomy): Eukaryota > Metazoa > Chordata > Aves > Accipitriformes > Sagittariidae > Sagittarius > Sagittarius serpentarius. The sequence continues at coordinate 22,531,487 of JAVKLA010000010.1, forward strand.
CGGAGGAGGAGAGAGCGCGGTTGCTGGCGGGCCCCCTCTGCCCACGCCGGCCCCTCGCTCGCACACACACGCACCCCGCCCCTCAGCCTCTCGCGCAGAAGAAACTCCCCCTCGGCGGAGCGGGCCTGGCCCCAGGCACTTCCCACAAGTTGTGCCAAGCGCTGCCGCGCCGCCCGGACGGACTCGCAGCCCCCGGCCCGCCCGGGGCGGCGCCGCTCCACGCCGGGGCGGGCCGCCCGCCCGGTCCCCGCCGGTGCCCC
>JAVKLA010000010.1:22532644-22558212 GCA_034782735.1 Sagittarius serpentarius
GGCCGGGGGGTCAGGCGGCGGGGGCGGGGCGGGGCGGGGGCGCGGCGGGAGTGCGGCCTCACCTCCTCACGCTCCCGCACACCTACACACACACACCCCCCTCACCCGTGCGCCTTCCTCTCCTCACCTCACACACGCGTACGCGCCTCACACCCCGCATTCCCCCACCCCCACACACACCCGCAGCTCCTCACACCATACATACACCTCACACCCGCCTCACATCCGCACTCCCTCGTCCCCCACGCACATACACACCCCTCACTCCCTCGCACTACACACTTCACACCCCGCACTCACACGTGCCTCACGCACACCACGCACCCTGCGCTCGCATCCCCCATTCCCACGTACTTCACACTACACAGTCACCCTCACACACCACACACTACTTTCACACAGCATACCCCACACCACATTAGCACAGCACAGGGAGATAAACACTCCATGGCTGCTTGCACGTACAGAGAATTGTACCCAAATCTACAGACCCCCCTCCGCTGCACAGTGCTGAGGGGTGAACACACAAACAGAACTCAGAAGTCCATACAGGAGTACGCACACCAGAATGTACACAAACATGCAGAAATAAGACTTCCATGCCAACAGAGAGTGTATATGACAAACGTAAGTGTTTCATTGCTGTGAATCAAAAATATGTTTTTTTTGAAGTTGGTTGTAACTACTTGTGCGAAGTGAGTGCAAGGCATAAGGGCCGGGGTGAACAGGGCAAATTGCACACAAAAATAGACCGAGTCCTGCAATTCAGTGCTGCTCCCACTGACTTCCAAAAGGCTAACTTGACTCATATCAGTGGAGATTCTCTCAAACATCTTCATTACACCGTGAGAAAGTTGTCAGGCTTTTGTCGAACTACAAATATATATTTATTGATTTTGAGTTAAGAAACAAAATTTTCAAGAGGATATTAAAAAAGTGTTTATAATGTGAACTTTTAAGTGGCCTAAAGATAGAAACATTTATTGAATCTATTACCTTAAACACTAACACAAATAATGTAATAAATCATCATCTTCCTCAGGCTAAAACAAAATACCTCTGGGTATTTTACCTTAATAGTGACTTTCTTCTGTCTTGATTGATCTTCTTTATTCTAGTTATCAAGTTTTCTATTCAGGACAAAATGATGGCAGTCTAACATACACAATTGTCATCTTGAAGGCTCCATGGATATCATATTACATGAAATGAAAAAACAGCTTTTTGGTCAAGATATAGTTGCAGCAGGCTGCAGGTCTGCAGTATAAAGAAAATATCTAAGATGCTTTCAGTCCTAGGTGTGGAAATTGCCTTTATCAAGTAACAATAATATATTACTTTGCCATGTCTCTTTATGATGTAGCCTTGAGTTAAGGTGCAAAACATGCACCTTCACAAACATGACTCTCATGCTACATTGTAATTCCACTTTCTGCAGCCTCATCAATGAGAAGCGTTTCCTTCACTCCAAGTCAGTCTGAAACACGATTGCTCAAAATGGGAAAGCTTGTCACCTTAAATGCAGGGGTCTGAGGGAAAAACACTGAGGGGAAGGGAATAGCAAGGGATAATTCTGGGTTTTATGCAGATCTCAGCTGTACTGAGGAGCGCAGTGGGAGATGGAAGAGCACCACAGCACAGGCCTGAGACAAGGACAGGGAAGCAAAGCCTTCAGAAGGTCAGATTAGTCTCTAAATTCACCGGTTTTCTTTCAAGTTGTTTGTGTTTAACCTTTTGTTTTCTTCTGAAAGTCACTACAGCATTTTCATTTATTTACTTAGTGTGTCTCCAGTTCACGTCTTTTCAGAAATCAGCAAATGTTTTTTCTGTGTGGGGCAAGTGGCAAGACTCTCTTCTAAAAGATCCCAACTGTTTAAATAACAATTACACCCTGTTAGGAAAAATAAGCATCCCCAAAGCTATGCCCCCACCCTGTGGCTGAATAAGAAAGTTGTTAAAGTTGTTAATTTGTTAACTCTGTCTCCTGTGTTTGCTTCAAAGGTGTTACAATAATTTCATTTCCGTAGCAAATGCTGAGACAAGAGACCATCACAGAATCAGTAGGGTGTTATCTGAGCAATGCTTGAACTACTGTGGTGTGCAGGCATTTTTGTTGACATTGTGTATGAGCTACATTGCTTCAAAATACTTTTCTAGCTTTATTATCAGCATTAGAAGCATTACTATGTAAGGATTTTTAAAAGGTTGGTACTTGTGACTGGAAAGATTAAAATGTTAAGAAAAAAGTTTACATTAAAATTAAAGGGAGATTTTTCACTCTTTTTAGAAATGGTTTTCTTTTAGCTGTAGGAAAATTCATTTTGGTAAAGTCTGAATTATCTCAGACATACACATAATTCTTACTTCAGAATGGATATTTTATTAATTGCTAGCATGGCTTTTAATTGTAAAGATAAAAATCTGTAATTATCCAGCAAGCTCTTTTATTTTTAAAGGGATATTGTGTGTTAACTGAATGAAGCTTCAACTGAATATATGTTTCTTCTAGCTTGTTTTCTTTTTGCTTTTTATTTTTTTATATTTTTAAAAAGGAAGCAGTTTACAAGTACTGTTCATTTTTGAAGAGAGCTTTTACTGCCAATATTTTTTTCAAGTGAGCACTTCAAAAGCAAACAAAAAATGCTGCTACTTTGTAAAACAGTCAGGGAGTCACTTATCAGGAGGCTGACATATCAATTACCATTAAATTCACCATCTTTTGTGGAGGTGTAATTAAATTACATGTGCTTGTAAGTTGTTTGGAGCTGCTGGATTTTTACATTGTCTACCACAGTAGCACCAAGGTGGTAAGGTCTCTACATGGTATCACAATACTAAAGAAAATAATCATCAATTATGTGTTTGTCTGCATACTGGCTGTATTCAGTCTTGTAGGAGAAAATATTATTCATTATTGGCCTGCTGAAGGCTCTAGAAAAGCTCCCAGAAAGTTGTGTGGGATGTGATTGGGACCCTATTTGCTGTACAGTAAGATTTAGAAATCCAGAGTGATTGTAGAATTTGTTAGTTTGTACAAATACACCCTTTAGCCTCAGCAAGGAAGATCTGATAAACCACTGCCTCTTCCCCACTGTTTCTTTTTTAATTCTCCTGTAACTACTGTTATTCCTTTCTGAAAGGAGCATCTGTTCATCAGGCTTCCCAAAAGCATACTGTTCTGAAGTTTGCTGAAGTTAACAGATGTTCTTTCTGCTAACTTTAGGAAATTTTTAATGAAATCCCTATTTCTGGCTTATCAAAAAAATTGCCACTCATGCTTAGTTTCAAAGTGACTTGATGACAAAGGCAGACGCTCAAGAGCATTACACATTCTGCGTGACCCTTTGTCTGTGCACTTATTGTATATATGATTTGTATGAACCAATACGATACATTTATTTATTTTTTGTGGTGCTAAATAAACTCCAGCCTCACATGCTTTGATTTATGAAAATGTTTATACAGCTTTTCAGTGGAATTTAGTACACCGCAATTTCACAGTTTATTGTACCTCTCTGTGGTGAAAAGCATGTGAACAATAAAGAGTGTTGGGTACAGTATGCATCTAAGAGACAAGGTATCTGAACATTACTTTCCTGTATTGATCTCCACCGGGTCTTTGTGTGTATGTTCTTACTGCCGTGTTAAAAGAGCCAGTGAATTATAGGTTCCTGTATGCTAGTGTACAAAGTGGTGAATATGGGTCTCGAACAGTCCACGTATGGCAAGCTAACTTTAAGAGAAGCTTAAAGCTGGGAGCAAGCTTTGCGTGGGGCTGGGTATGAGCTAGCAAGTGCTGCAGAAAGGCAGGCGTCACAAAGCTATTGCTCACGTGATCACAGTTACAGTTTCCAGATCTGGTACATGAGGTCCATGGGGCACTCTAAATTTACCATATCAGTTCAGCATTCACTAATCCACAGCCCATTTCACTGGGCAGTACAGAAATGCCCAAGGACTCATGGGAAATCAATAGGTCTGTTGAAATGCAGCTCCCCAAAACAGTTTTGGCACTCGAGCCCTGTGTATGACGTACCTGGCTCAAGGTAGTTTAAGGATTTCCTGAGCTAGAGTTTGTATCTAGACCATTGTTTTTAACAGTCACCAATGGGCCTGTTTCCCAATGAATGCTCCTAAAGCCTTTTGCACATGTTTAAACTTATGGCTTTTCCAGGATCCTTTAGCAATTGGTTCCACATTTAATGATGTACTGTATGAAAAAATATTTCCTTTTGCTTCAGACCTGATAATGTCCTTGGTCGCACCTTAACTTCAGTATTGCAAGAAACAGAGCTTAATCACTGTATGTGCTTTACTCACCACTTAAGATTTTGCAGACCTTTGGTATATTTCCCCACAATGTTCTCCACATCAAGTTGAAATGCCTTAATCTGTTAGACTCTCCTCATGTTGAAGCCATTTTACATGTCTGACCATCTTTATTGCTCTTCTCTGTACCTATAGCAGTTCTACTATATCCTTTTAGAGATGGCAGTAATGGATTTCTGCAATACATTAAAGATGTATGTGTGTCAGGGATTTGTTCAGCGGTACCACGATGTTCTGTGTGCGGTTTCCATATAGGTTCTAAAATGCTACTTGCTTTTACAGCTGCTGCTGAGCACAGAATAAACCCTGACTCCAGGAACTGTTTATTGAATGGCAATAGCTAATTTAAAACCCATCATTGTATCTGCAGATATGCAAAGAAATTCTAGAAACTTCAGTCAAAATAATGTAATTGATAGAGTTTTCCATCAGTGTATTCAAATCAGATTCCGGCCTGTGTGTAGTGGACATGAATCACCTTTTACCTACCCCTATATAATTCATTGCAGCTTACTGATTTCACTAAAGCGACTGCTGATTTATTCTAGCTAAGAATTAATCTCTTTGATTTCTAGAAATGATTTATCTTCAAGCAAGATGTATAGAGGTAGTTTGCAGTGAGCTTTACAGAAATAATTTCTCAGGTTCTCGCTCTGTAGGAACCTAGACTGCCAGTGGAGCATTTGCATTTCCTTTTTTAACATCAGCACAAAAATAATTTTAGAATAAAAATGCTCAGGTAACTTGACTGCAGAGTGACTTGAAACAAATAGAGAGAGGCTTAGAGTGAGCATGGAGAACAAAGAAACAGAATTGCTAGGCAGGGTTGGGTGGAATTTGCTTTGGTTAGAGGATAATATTGTACACGCATTCAGCTAAACTCTGAAAGCACTTAATTAGACTCACAGTGTGTGGCAGAAGGAGGTAAGTGTTATTATGTCCATTTGAAAATGGGGAAACTGAGATATAGACAGCTGAAGTGGCTGCCCAAGAACACAGTGTCAATATGTGCAAAACTGGAATTCAGGAATTCACAGTTCCCGGTTTTGATTTACAGAGCCCACTCAAAGGGGCCCCCACAATGTCACACAAGTTTCCAGTCAGCAACTCAGATATTAACCATGATGTTGTTCAGGCCATCTGTGAGTGTGGTGAGACAGCAGTGCTTGAAACTTGTGCTTCTCCTTGGCATCCCCATGTACCTACTTGTTTGATAACTCTAATATCCCAGAGAAAAGTAAAGGTTAACACAACTTCATGACAAAAAGGATTCAGGATTTGAGAAGAAAGAGAGAGATACTATAAACTATATCATGGGACCTGCACACAACATTTTGTAAATTGTTGTATCACAGTTTCACTTAGCAGAGGGACAGCACAATGTGAATGAACAGTTGTTTCCATTATAAGGTCAGGTGAGATGGACAAAACTTTTTGAATGTATTCCTGGTATTGAACTCACTAATTAATAGTGAATGCAGCCTATTTCCTTTTCATAGGCTTCAGCAAGCTTTCTGTCAAATCCTAAATGCATATAATTGAGGAAGAATCATGTCTTATTTCATGCATTCTATAATCAAGACAAGACATCCAATTTTTTAAGACATTCTGGGAGGAGGTTGTATTTGTTATTACTCACTTCCCAGATACCTCTTTTCTTTCCACTGCCTGATTCACCTCTTTTATCACATTTTGCCTTTTTTGCTCTTCCTCAATCATACCCACCTACTTAAAACTAATCACGTACTAAAAAGTGCATAATTAGATTTTCATGATGATCTTTCCTGACATAATTTTTGATTATGTAATTAAAGGTTCTCATTGGGCTCTTGAACTGAGAGAATATTTTTGGTTTAATTAATCAAAAGGTCTTGCTCAATTCAGGGTATTTTTAAGCAGTTTTGTTTTCAAGTAATGTACAGAAAGCATTTCTATTATTTCTGACATATAATGTTATGTGATATGCCCTTTACCCTCTAAAGCCAACAACAGAGAAACATTGTCTTGACAGCAGGCTTCGGTACGTTTATCTAAAGCACCGGAACTAGGGGTGGGGAAAAGAAGATGCATCAAACTGCAATAAGCTTGAAGTAGAATTTTTTTTTTGCAAATATATTTTTTTATTTTGCAGATGTATTTTTTTATTTTGCAAATTGGAATTTGTCAGATTGTGATGAAATAGTCAGTTAAACAAGGGTTGTTCCAAGTGATTTTTTTTCCCATATGAAACCATTTACAAGTTTACAATTCCTTACATTTTTTGCTGACAAATTAACATTCTTATGAAATTTATTGTTTTGAGGGAGTACTAAGAAAGGCTGCTGCAAGTTTTGCAGATTGTATTGCAAATAAGTATTTGCCCTGAGCTAACACAGTCAAGCAAAAGTGACTTTTAAATATTTTTTTCTCTATAAGTACATGAAGAAAAAATAACAAGAATGCTGGTGCTTGGTTTTGTTTATAAATTGCTTCTTCCTGACTGCATGTGTATTATTTTCCACCATCAGTACATATTACAGGAAAAGCCACCTACCTTTGTGTCAGCACAACCAATGTGTACAAAAAAAGTAATGAAGAGGTGGAGACTAGAATTATGGAGCCACTTCTAGACTTGTGTGGTTTTCATAACTAGAGCTGGAAAAAAAGTCTCCCTCATGGAACAGAGATTTGAAGACAGAGAAAGAATGTTTTATGAAATACATGCTATCCAGCAGGCATCCATCCATCTGCTCTTCTTTTCTCCAGTTCTATTCTCTGCTTTCTCCCATGCGCCTCAGTGGTTTTGAAGATGTAGATCTTGATTTTGGGGTCTAGGGATTGGCAATAGTTCAGCAATCTGTCGTCTGCTGGCTTTCAACTGCAACAGGTGCTTAAGAGGTTTGATGGATCATTCACATGCTTAAGTTCAGATCATGCTTCAGCAACTGATTCAGTTGGGGCCTACTCCCTGTCCTGGTGTAAAGGAAAGGAGCAAGACATCATATAATGTGATGCTGCATTAGCTGCTTCTTTGACACTCAGTGCTCCAAATGTATTTGAACAGAGATGTAATTTCTGTTTTTTATTGTCTGTACCTGCAATTTTGGTCAGGTAGAAAGTATCTTCTTTCTTTTTTTTTTAATACTGGGACACGGGTAACCTAATATGCATTTGTGAGATGACATGTGAACTCTTCTCAACTAAATACTAAGAGTAAGGGAGGTTTGCATTTGATAAAATTAAGATCTTTTACTAAGGACAAGCTGAACCAGTTAGATATCACATTAGCACAAAATAGATAGCTTTGTCATAATACATAACTTTGCCATTTACAGTTTCCCTGGGCATCTTGTATTCAGGGTAAAACTCTCTCCATGGTTATTGTAGTGTACGTATTTTATATACATAGGTCTGAATTCACGTAACTGGGAAAAAATTAGTCCTGTGTGTTGCTTAGACTGTGCTTTTACGGTTGGACTTGAGTCAATCTGAGTGTGAGCTACCATTTTTCCCCTTTCTACATTGCTGCATGTTTTGACCACCTCCTTTGTGACAATGTGGTGAACAGGATCAGGAACTGATCAGCTGATCCAGCTGAAAATTAACCGGAAGGCAAACAAACAAAAGGTCCTTTTTTAGTAAGATTTGCTCCCTGACTGGCTCAGTGTGCAACCCCCGAGAGCTACTGCTGATATGAGTGGAGGAGGAAGGTCTTTTGGTTTGGGTAGGGCTGGGAGAAGAATGGGACTGCCTCCTTTGGCAGTAACTCACATGCAGATTGGTTTAAAGCCATTTGTGAAACTATAGCCTTACACTACTGCATGCATCAATGCTGGATGCAGTCCAGGGAATTATAACCACTTATACAAGGTTAGTGCCTGGGCTGTGAGCTCACAGTGTAGGAGTAGAAAGACATTCTGTGAAATCATCACCCATCTCTAACAGAATAATAATTGACTACAGCAGTCCCACTAGAGAATGGGTATCAGTCTTTTTTTGCCTTACTGATATTTTCAAAGGGGGCTTTTTTTTTCTTTTGCTGATTTTGTGCAGAAACATTAAAAGTAAGTGTAGCAATAAAAATGCCGTTAAACTGACAGTATCACTCATGAAATCACAGAACACTTTCATTTGAATTACAGTGTGAACGCTGTACAAGTCATAACAGGAAGCCAGTGATAGCAGATTAAAGTTGGGAGGAGGCCTACATGCTTTGCCACAGAAGATGGAACTTGGTGTCAACACTAATGGCCCAGAACACAGCATGCAGAAGGTCTTAGACTGAAGATGGAAGGAAACGGGGCAGATCTGTTTTTCTTGCAGCTTTTCTTAACAACCAAATTTCTTTAACAATAGCAAACATGTCAGTTATAGCCCCTTTGCTTTCAGAAGCTCAGTACTTTGAGAAATCCTCATTTTGGCCAAAACTTTCTAGTCTAAGTCCAGAAGTAAAAAATTTGAACTTTTGTTCAAAATGCTTGACTGGAGTAGAAGTGAAAAAATACACTTTTCTTTTCAAACCAAGGAAAAACATCACCATGTAGACTCAATGCTGTGCTGGAACTGCTTTTCAGGGGAAAAAAAAGGTTAATTTGAACTGAATGCAGCTAACATGCTACAGAATGCTTTGTTTAAACAAAAAATACTTACCAAGGTCTAAGGTGGTTGTCTTCAGCATGCATAAGGTTTGGATTTTATAGCTCATAGGTGCACCCTAGTGTTAAGTGACTATAAAGCACAAAATGCTAAGCAGGATTTTCTTTCCCTTTCTGACGATGTTGACTTGAACTAGTTTGTGCAGCTGATTTTGCAGCTTTACACCCATTGCTGATCTCCATGACTATTTATTACATAAATAGTCTCAAGCCCTGAAATGGACCTCCACAAATCAGACTTTTCCGGAAGTCCTTGCGGACTTCAGACAGCAGCCCTGAGCTCTGCCAGTCCCTGGGGAAGAAGGCAAAATGCCTTTTACATTTGCTTTCCCCCAAGCATAAGGAGAGGAAACAGCTCTTTAGAAGCGTGCAGACAAGCCCTTCTCTTTGAATGGCTGATGCTTTGGGCATGGCTTGCACTAGAGCTGTATTTTCATTGTTCAGGCACCAAAATCCCTGCAGAGCCCCATCTTTCCTGTGCTTCTCTAGAGGGGTAGAAGTCAGTGTTTTGTATGTGAAGTTTGGGCTTTGGCTAGATTTCTGTTGGGCGTACACCAGGTCACAGCAACAAACAAAGGTTGTGCAAGGTAATCATGCAAATAGGCCAACTGAAGTCATTGACAATACCCATGTGCATAAGGGTGGAGGGGGGTGGGTTCAGTAAATCTGAGTCTCCACATTTCATTTCAATGACCTCTGATATGGAAATTATTTTTCCACTCTACTGGCTGAACAAATTACAGAACAATTTCAGTTTCAGATTGAGAATGCTTCCTAATAACACCAAACCAGGACAGTTAACTTCTTTATTCTATAGTGGTACAATATCTTGCAACTAAATTTTTGTATAGGAAGTTTTTTTAAAATGGTAGCTGGGATTTAAGTAATGAAGTACAGTGATATAGGGGTAAACTAGAGCACTAAAATACTGGTTTTAAAAAGAAGGCCAAAAAAAGCCAACATAATGATGAGATGGAGACATTCAAGAAGGTTGTGGAAAGGTTTCCAGTGACAACAGCATAGAAAAATAATTTTGCACTTTGTAAACTGAACCAGTCTAGAGGGAGAAAAAAAGAATCAGTCCCATACCCCCAATTTCTCCACATGCACACACACTTCAGTTTTGTCAATGTTTCTTTTATTCCAGTAATATTTAGTCTCATAAAGTATTTCAGAAACACTGAAAGGATAAAGAAAATGAAGCTTAAATAAAATAAGGGTGACTGGAAAGCTCACTAGACCTGTTGGGTTACACATGTTAATTCTGGCCCAGCAGGCAGAAGATACAAGAGGAAAAACTAGAACAAAGCTCCTTTTGTCTAAATGAAGATTCCTCTAAAGAATACCTACCAGCAAATCGAGAATAAATGAATACAGTAATGACCAGAGAGAGGAAGTCTTTCCTGCTGAGAGGAAAGGAAACAAGTCTTCTTAAATCTGAATCAAGGAGCCAAGGAACTGTCTTGAACTGGCTTTGTGAAAAACATGAAGAGTTTTGCACATGCATGAATAAAACCTGTACTGTATGGTAAAAGCCAGGGACATTTCTTGATGACTCTGAGTTTCTTACAAGAAATGATGAGATAAAAAGATCAGATGAAAGGTCAGAGAGAAGGTCATTTACCAATTTAATTCCTGGTGCTACTAATAGCTCTCCTTGTGACTGAAGTCATCCCACTAGTAAGCAAAATCAGGGCTGATGAACAGGCCTGTGTGTCAGAGGTGGATAGCAATTGATAAAACCCTATAAATCTGCAAATATTGTTCAACTCCTTTCCGTTTAAGAAATTCTGACAGGATTTTGTTATATTGTAAACCAGAATCTTCAGTAGCTTAGTGTTTTGTTTCCTTCATTTTTACTGAATACAAGGTTTCTGTCAAAAAATCTGAACAATTACACCATTACCTGTGTGAAAAGAAAAACACAATGCAAATCAGGCTTTTCTGTGCACGAGATAGGATGTGTAACAAGTCAGTCCTGTGGCATTCAGATACATGCAACTCTAACTAGCACTTGCTTGTGTGGCAAATAACATCTCATTATCACCTCTCAGACAGGAAAAATTGGAAGTCAGTGATTATACAGCCCTGGGTCTTCCACCTCTCAGGCACTTCAGGGTGTGGGAGCTACTCAGTTTCATTTGCATCTTTCCACTCAATTAGAATTCTCACTCTGCAGTCAAAAACAGTGATCGGCAAAAATATTTTTCCCATCTGTTCTCTCACTCTGCCTGCTATTTTTTAAAAATAAATGCACTTCTTTTTTTAAAGACAAGTTGTTTCTAATGTTTCTATATATTTAGGTAATTGTAGGCTTTTCTAGCCTCGATATGGTTCTAAAGACTGTAAAAGGAAAATAATCTCAAATTTTCAAGCCTGAGTATGTTAAGCTTCTTAAAATGACTGGTTTTAGGGCTGCTACCCACCAGAAGCACACACTGATGTCAGTCAGTGGGAGCAGTGGGTATTCAGTAAAATGGTTCAGTAAAATAGGCCATGAAGGTAATAATACTTGGATATATGAACACTTTGATTTAAAATCTGATCTTCAGATTATATTGCATCTCTGGTTGTCTGAACACTGTTATGTTCCTAACAGATCCTATTATTGTTACATATTATTTGTTATTATGACAACGAACAGAAACTGCAGTGCAGGATTGAAGTGTCTTATCTGCTTCTGCACAGCACATCTGAAGATGTGGTTTACGGTACTAAGTCATATGAGTCTTCTATTCTACCTAATAGGTACCAGACCACTACTGATTTCAGTAAGGAGCTCCTTCTGCCAGGACTACTGAAAAATATCTCTCTAATTTATTTTTGATTGAAGTGTGGGATTTTAACAAAATTATTCTGTGGGAGAAGTGTCTGCTTTATTTGAACTTGTTGCTGATCCTTTGAAATGTGAAAAATATGAAAACTGCAGATTTTGCATTTAGCCAAAGTATTAGTTTTTCAGATTTTTTTATAAGAAAGTCCAAGTTGTCTTGTGAGAGAGCTGAAAATCTTATCAATCCTGTTGGCTCTATAAGGAAAGAAGAATTTAATTTTTATTGGCTTAGAATTGTATAAATCTCACATATTCCATATATAGCTATTATCCTTTGTAAATTAGTTCAAGGTAAAATATTATGGTAAATGGTAAAATATCAGCACTGTGTAGAAATACTAATGTTAGTTTCAGAGGCCTGACTGTGGAGGTAGAAGAGTATTGTTGCATTAGTGGAGTGCTGTATGCGGACTAATTACAGAAACAGCTGGTCTAATTTGTCTGGCACAGCATTGTGTAAATACAGCTATATTGCCCCTCCCATCAAGTGATTTTTTTTTTTTTTTTCCATATCATGACATTGCCCGGTGCTGTTTAGATATATTGTCAGTGTCCTTTTCTCAAATTACAGAGCTTGCCTGTGTAGGAATGCAGGTGCAGTGTGAGGCTGCTGGCAGTAAGTTGGTCAGAAAGATACGGAAGATCTGAGATCTGGATTTGAAGAAAACAGTGGGAATGAGAGGGAGAGAATTGTATATAAACCTCATGATGGAATGTCTTGCTAATACCACCCAAATACTTATATAAATACCCACTTAATAATTTGCTTTAGTAATCCTTCAGTTACATCAATTATACTGTTAGCAATGGGAGACCTTCTTACCATCTGGATTTATTGATTTTAGGGCATGCAGTGTTGAACTGGAAAAAAATTAGAGAGCTGAGACAGTATCAAATGTGGAGTCCCCTGGGAAATCCACTAGTGAGTATATTACTGGACAGCAGAGAAAACAGCTAGAAGGCAAGCAGAGTAAATAGAATCAGTCCCTATGGAAATGATTAAAAATGGGCAGCAGAAGGGAGAGAAAGATCTACAAGGAATTTCTGCTAATGCTGGACTAGGGAACTGAGCTACTGTACAGACCAGTGCTGTTTTCCCAAGAATTTTCCTGTCCATTCTGCATCTTTTTTTAGGGTGAGATTTCCTTCCTAATGCAAAATATGTAGCAATATGCCAGCGGGGGAAGTGCTCTGAGGTTAGCCCTGTCAATCAGTGAGAAGCACCTGGCCCCTGGGCAGAAATCCAGCGAAGCTTCTTGCCAAGGAAGTAGCTTATACAAACTGTGAACTGTGTCCACCTGTTAGGCATTGTATGCTCTTGATTTATGTCTTGCACTACAGACATATTTGCTACAACTAGCTCTTTATATCAGTTTAATAGTAATTCTTGTTATCAGCACTGAATTTACTTGCAAACACATACATGCAGATACATATATTCTTTCCCTGTTTATCTGCCTTCAGTTCTATTTGAAAGGCTTGCTTCTTTCCTTGTATGCCTCCAGCCATGAATGCACATCATGCAATTAAACTCTGTATGCAGCACAGTGCTATATTCAGTAGTAATGTTGAGCTAGTCTACGTTGCTTTTGAATTAGCCAAATAACCTACATTCTCCCCTCAGAAAATGAGCTAATGTGATCTTAAAATATTTTGAGGAAAAGAATTAAAAAACTTTGAAAGTAGTTCTGAGAATAATACCAAACCCATTGTTCTTTCCCTGCAGTTAGTTGCAAAATCTCATTTCAGTGTGATGAGAGCAGTTTGTTGACTGTGCCTAATTTGACATTAGAACTGTGTGTCTTGGGAGATTAAGACATTATGTGGGCTGGAAGACATTAAGACATTATGCCATGTGCTGGAAAGCCCAGGTGCATTTGGTGCTCAGATGAAAGAAGCCCTCAGTGAGGCACTATTCGAATGTAGTGTAGACTAAAACTTTTTTTATGATACATTGAGCAGGTAGAGACTTATCAGGAGGGCAAAGGGGCTCCACTAATACCGTGTCAAACCATCAACAAAGCACCCCTAAACATGTAAAGGGCAGAGCTCTTAGTCTTTTTCACCGTTATCATGTTGATGGCTATTCTTTCTTTAACAGGCCAACTTCATGGCCCCATTTTGACATTTTTGCTTTTACTTTAGAAGACTGTAAAATAGACATACTACATTCATGTGCAAATACAAGTGTATCTGCCGTATTCACAGTGCTGTTCCTAGCAGTTTGATTACCTGGTTGGTAGCTACTAAGTTTGAAGTCTGCGTATTATTTCTTCCCTTTTTGGGGATCATAAATGGTTATTTGCAAAGAAGACTGATGTGTTGCTTCCCTGTCCTGCTTGTTCTGAAGTTCCATAGAGGTTAACTGTGGGAATCATAACATTGTCCTATCTGTCCTGGTCGTTTAAAAAATAAATGTGTTTCCTGTTTTCTCATCAAAGTACAGAGATGTCAGAAGAGTGGAGGAAAAAGAGTATGTGATCACTTTTTTATGAGATCTCTGGATGAAATCATTCTAATTCAGTCTCCCTAGTCAGAGCTATTTTGAGTGACATTCTGGTTAGAAACAAGCAATTTCTAGGTTTGGCTTCACATATCCTGTCATTGAGGATATGCCACTACTGCTTTAGGAAAGTAGCCCTGATTTGTGAGAGCATTTCTTTCATTTTCAAGTGGATGCATAGCTTTTGAGATTGGAGAGAAAATCTTAAAATTATGAATCCTTACAATCAGAAGGCTAATAGAGAACATACCATTTTAAAATTCTGTAAAATCTCATGCCTTTTACGGCAATCTGATAGTTTGTGAAGCTACATTTCTGCTTCACAAATGCTTGGATTTAGCACTGTAGAAAAAGCTAACCAGTCAACAAGGCTGCCAGGTTCTCACCGTAGAAAAGTACCTTCTTCAGCTACCACATTAATCTTACTGGAACATGTTGACTCGATCTCGCATTGGCACAGAAAGCAAAAGCCTGGGACATATTTAATATTTGTCTTTGCATACTGTGCTAAACTTTCATGTGTGTTATAACATAAGAACAGGAAAGAGATTCTGATCCTATTTTCTGCTTTCTGTATCTTTAAATGAACCAACTTGCCATCGGCTGACAGAAGCTGGAGGTTGTGCTACACATAAATTACAGGTATGTGTTAGAGGAGAGGTCACATACGAGACCTGTATTTGTTCTCTGCTCCCTTCCTTAATTTGGAGTGAAATAGACTGACATATCAGTGTAAGGTTGTGGCATATGGAAAACACACCCAAGCCACTAAGGGCTGAAACCGATAATCTTATAGGCTGGGCATTGACATATAAAGATAAGCCATAATCAAAGTCATCCAAGCCATGTTATCAACAATTTTTGAGGTTTCAGACAACATATAAGACAGATCTAAACCAGCCCGGCCAACAAATTCTTTGGCATAAACCATTCTCCCATTCTGCCTCACTCCAAGCTCTCCATGGTTGAACAGAACTACAGTGTGTGCTGTATTC
Organism: Sagittarius serpentarius; assembly: GCA_034782735.1. NCBI lineage: Eukaryota > Metazoa > Chordata > Aves > Accipitriformes > Sagittariidae > Sagittarius > Sagittarius serpentarius. The sequence goes on from JAVKLA010000010.1 coordinate 22,547,939, forward strand.
CAGCAGAGCCTAGAAATGGTTGTATTGGGCTGAGGCAAACACACATTACATGGCAGTGGGTCCTTCTTAACTCGCAACCTGCTGTACTGTTCATTGTAGTTCTTTTTGGCTAGCTGGATTGCTAGCAAAATGTGAGGTCTTGCAACTGGCGTAGGAGACAAAGTAGATTTGTGGGAATGCTACCGACATCCCCAGTCTTCTGCTTTCTCAGCTTCTGAATGCACGCAACAAAATTACAGGGGATTTCACTGCTTATGAAACCAGTGTGCACATTATTTTCTTGTAACTATGGATCTCTTTTGGCTCAGACCTCACAGCTCTCTAAGTGATTAACACTGTGACCTGGCTTGTGGCCTCTTCACAGAGCAATGGCAATGCACCCATGCTTTCTGAGCATGTGAAAATCAGGTTACTCAAGGTCTTTCCCGTCTGTGTAACCGTACTGAAAGGCATAATGCAATGAAGTATTTGTCTCCAAATGTCTTGCTTGTGTTTTGGCTTTGTTTGAATTAGCTGGTGCAGAGAGGAAGTAATGCTTCTATTTTTTTTAAATCTCTTACTACTCCTGCTTTTTTATTATTTATAGTAAAATATTACTTAACTATATGCCTGTAGTTAATGGATTTCTAAATTCCCAGTGCTGCATTTTAATATCACAAGCATATGAAGCCATTGCAAGCACTTCACATACTCTGTAAAGATAACACATAAAACACCCTAGATACATAGAGGTCTGAAAGAGGCGCGGACAAGACACCACCAAAAGTTAACTGTCTGTCTGTTATGAGAAGAAGTATCTGTTTATCTGGGAACTGTTAAAACTTTTAGAAGCAGAAGGATACATTATATACTAAGAAAAAGGCAGTGCTTTATCATGCAGGAGTTTATGCAGTTTACTGAAAGAAAGCAGCCATATTACACTGACAAGGGATCACAGTTTTTATTCCACACATCTGTAATTGCAGGCAGAATCTGGTTTTTATTGTATATTTCTATAGTACCTGGCATGGAGCACAGTGTAATTTGGGTACATCGTTGCAACATTTTTATTTTTTCCAAGTCTTTCTTCTCTCCCCCAGGCAAGACACCTAATAGGCAGTTGGTTCATGTTTGGTACTCTCATGCCATTTGGTTAGCAAATGTGTCACAAGCAGCCAGTGATGGTAAATTGTGATGATTTACATGTGCTGCCTCCATAACCGTGTATGTAAATCAGATACACACTCTTCTGAAAATCTTGTCTTTTTTCATACGTGCTGACACGAGTGTCAATGGAAACAGCTCAGCTAGTTTAAAATTACTGGGTAAATCCAAGTCACTGATCAATACTGGAGTTAAAAGAAATGCTGATTAGATGAACCCAGTGTAGACAGGGCCCAGTATATTGCAGATTTAGGGAATGTAGCTGTCTCTCTGGCCTCATTTATTGCAGTGTTGTTTCTATGTCATGTAACAGGAGCAAGGTTGTGTTTCTGCTTATGTTCCACACTGTAATCAGTATCATTGACACAGCCACTGCTGACAGTGCTGTCCTAATTTCCCTGTGTGCAGTATAGGAGGACATGTTTATTGAGTGTCTCACTTTCCTCTTGCCAGGAGACCCAAGACAGTTCAGGATCTTCAGATGATTTAGCTCATTCCCTTTCTTGCCACTTTCCCTTACAGTTTCTTTTCTTCATTGTCCGTAATCACAGACATTCTGGAAATGCCTTGCTTAGTAAAAAATGCAGACAAACCTCTCACCTGTCAAAGGGCATATAAGCACATTTGGAAGGGGCCTTCATGCTTCTCAGTTTTAACAGTTTTTGTGCTCATAATCTCCTGCCAGCTTTCCATGTCCACTTCAGTGAAACCTGGGAATTCAGGTGACCACACAGAGCTCATTGTTCCATAGACAGTCAGTAGGCTAGGCAACTGAGTAAGCCCCACAATGGAGGGAGACTTACTCTTCCAGACGCTCACCTCACTCTTTGTGCTTGACTACATGGGGACTTGAGCCATCTAGTTTTCAATAGCATAAATTAGTAGAGGAAGGGTCATCTGGGACATATGCCTGCCTTGAGCCCAGGAAGGCGGGGCTAAAGTGCTATGATCAGTAGCAGAAAAATGTTAGCAATGAAATCAACATTGCAAGGACCCACAGTTTATGGCATGTGTAATAATTAACACATCCTGTCTTGTTCTATTTTCATTTATATAGTATTGCAAACAAAATCAAGCTACAGCTGAAAAATTCCAGGAGGACAGAGGGGTCTAAAATGTCTGAACCCATGGTGGGAAGTAGTTGTTTAGCTCAAACAGTCTGTAAATGTTTCAAATTAACTGCCAGATTATTCTTAAGTGGTAGTCATATAAATAGTTACAGAACGTCATTAGAAACATTTGAACTACAACCGAGCACATCAGCATGACCAATATATTAGTCATATGCGATTTAGCTATGAAAAGTGGCTTTGCTTATGACATCAATGGAATATTGCTTTTGTTACCTCTTGAGTTTAGCTAGTACTTTACAGCTTGAATGACAATTCAATTGTGAAGAAGTGACAGAAAGTAGATGTTCTACTTATAGATCTTTTTAAAAAATTAAAATAAAAAGACTACTGTGTAGATTAATGCCATAAAAAGCTTTTTGAAAAGGAGAAGCCAGAGGGAAGAGGAAGATAATCTGAATGAAGTGAAGTTTTTAAGTGTGTGAGAGGACAAGATCTGCTGCTGAACTAAACTAACTCCTGGAACTAAAATGAGCTGAATGGTACCTATGAATTAGGACGTATATGGATTGGGAGGGACTAGCATCACATCTGATGGGGGCAAATACAAACAAAATATTCAGGTCCCTGTTTAGCTTAATGGGCTAACTCTGGCATGTATCTGTCTGCTTACCTGTGTGGAAGAGGTATTGATCACAGAGAAGCAGATATGACACTCTTCTCCTGAATGAGGTTCTGGTCATCTTCTGATCCAAGGCAGACAGCAGCACATGGCCATCTGTTATGACTTGTATGACAATGGTCTCTTTCCATCTCTAGCACCCAAGATTTCATCATGTTAATATATGTAACTAAAAAGAATTATTTACACTGTAGTGATCCTTTTTTTTTTTTGTCTTGTGATATTTCTGAGCACTACTGTTTGTGAACTCAAGCTACTTTTCCGGATCTAGGCCTTTAGCGCCCTCACGTGAAGAAAACTGGTTTAAACAAGTGCTACAATTGGAAAAACCATAAACTAACCTAAGTACACTATTCCGAAGGAAAACAATGGTATGATGGGAAACAGTGCATCTTACTCAGCATGGGCATCTAGCTCTCTTGGCTTTTTCAAATTAGTAAGCCCAATGCAGATGTGCTCCCAGCTACTAACAATACTTCAAATGCAACAATACTTCAAATGCTATGACATCTAACTATTAGGATAAATTCAAATAGCATTTATGACCACCTAAATCTTTGATTTGCAAAGACCCAGTTAGTTGTAACCTTACACTGACATCAGTAGGAGCTATGAGCAAAGATCAGCAAGCAAGTCGGAGGGAATGCTTTGCTCACGGGTGGTGCCTGTTTTTTCTTTCCATATAATGCTCCCAAGTAGATGTGATTTTAGGCAGTCTTTCAAATTCTGCTATTTGTTTTCTGCAGGTTTGAGGGCTAGGTTTTCATGCCATGTATTGATTCCATACTGTGTTTTTTTTCTCTATGGTGCCTGAAGTATTGGGAATAAGTGAAGCATGGTTTTCATGATGATACACTTATGAGGGGAAAAAATGTATATATTCTGTCTATAGATCATTTTCTATCTATCAGTTTCTGTCATTGCCTCCATCTGACAATTGGTGTTTGAAATTCAAGCTGATCATGTTAGCTGGTTATGTAAATGGCATGGAAATGTTTCTATTCCCTAGCTGGATGAATAGATAGCACTCAGCAGAAGTGGTTTGAAAACCCATAAGGGCAGTTCAGGCACAAGTAGCAAATAAAAAGGATGTACAGTGTTTTAGAAAATGTGAAAGCTTTTCCTTTCTGCACTGTGCAATCCCTGCAGACCCTAGAGAACCAGGCCATGCTGTGGATTGTTGGCTTGTCACAATGTTGAATGGAATTTATTCTCATTTCATACCCTCATTTCACTGCATTTTTGCAGCGTTACTTGCAAAGGTGCAGGCAGATCCCTCCCTATACCACTGAACTGCCTCTGTTGAAGCATTCTAGTGAGGAAGCTGTAGGGAAACTTTCTATTAGCTGTGTCAAGCAATGCTTTTTCCAGTAAAATGCATACTACTCCCAGTGTGAATTGAAAAGGAGTTCTGAGGGTTTTGTGTAAATAAAACTAAATGGTTTAATCTGTGTGGCCTCTGAATAGCAGCCACAAGACTGGCTGTGGCCTTCCGTTTACGTGGCAGCCTCACAACACCTGATCATAGATTGTTTAAGGGCATACTAAACCACTCAGTCTGGCTGGGTAGCTGTGTAATTTGCACCATACCCTCCAGCTGACTTTTGGATCAGTCCTGCTGACTTGCTGCAGCATGAACTGTTTTGAAAGAAGACATGAAGTACCCCATAAAATACAAATTAGAGACACCTATGGATTCCAGTTGGGCAAAGTAAAACTGTCTAAATATGTGAGAAAGAACTAGTTTCTTTAGTAATAAGTGATGCTTCAAACAAGCAGGGATGAGAAGAAATATCTGAGCCTTTTGAAAGGCCAATGTTGCATGCAGACACCATTTTTTATTCAATAGCAGTCTGGCTGTGTGAGCTCATAGTCTTAAATTTCCAACATGCTGACAAGGTCCCACCCAGAACTGACCCATCTTCTACAGCTGTTGTCCTTATATTAAGTGAGCATGGAAAATGCTTTGTGGGAATTAATTGTCTCCAGTTATGTGTGCCCAGAATATTACCCAGTGAGAGAAGCGATCACCTCAGGGAACACCTCAGAACAATACCCAGACTAACCTTTTTTGAATGTGAGTAATGGAAAAAGGTCATAATCTCTCATAAAGGCTGCATCCATGGGGTTGCACTTTCTTTTGAATTACAGATTTTCAAAAGAACTCTTCTGCACCTCTTCCATATTTTCTTTCTTGAATCCTCAAGCAATCTTTGATCTAGTGAACTCATTAGTTTGGTACAAATGATTCAAGTATCCTTGGCCTCTATATCCAATTGCATGCTGACTTCTCTTTAGCTGACTTATCAAGGAATGTGCTTGTATTTTAAAAATACTCAAATTTCTATGAAAGAGGAAAAGAGAGAAAGAAACAAAGAGAAAGAGGGCTCTATTTCAAGGAAACAGAAATAATGGTTCTGGGTTGTGGGTAGGAGATCCTAGCATGTGATCCCTGTCACGTGTGCACAGTGGCAGACCTGTAAAAGCCCAAACAAGCGAGAGACAGGTCAATAATAAAATAGGAAAGCATATAAATAACAGACCTGCTACTCTTTGTCATGGACCCCAACCTAGGCAGAATATCATCATGAGGGTGAGTGCCTTATTATGGCATAAATACTAGTATTTCTGAGGTACTTTTATTGTGGCAGAGGAAAGCCCTCTGCTGGAGAGCAGATCTTGTCCCCTAGGTTTTGTAAACTGTGGTATTGCTGAAAGGGTTTAACCTACCTTTGAGGACTGCTGCAAATTACATTTCAGTTCCTCAAATTTCCCATTTTATCACATTGTGAGAATGAGCTATAGATTCTTACCAGGTGTGCTGTTTTAGTGAGTAAACAGCACAGTAAGTTTTCTTAGGCCATGAAAAGTAATACAAAAGCAAATAGTGAGAAAATGGAACAGACTGAAGAGAAGTCAAGCAGAAAGAACAGGTCCCATAAACAAACTGGATGCAACATACAGGATTCGTTGTGCTCTCCTGGGGCAAGTCCAAAGAATTTGCTAGGGACAAAAGAACACCTAATATTTTTTATGCCTCTTTCTAGAGAAGAAATTTGCAAATCTGTTTCAGATGCCTAAATTTTCTATATAGTGATATTTCTAGCACATGGCACCCAGTGAGGAGTGGCATGTATTATTTTTTTCAGATTATACTGCATGTGCAAAACTGTTTCCTGCAAGATGTTCCATTTGGCATGGATGACTGTCTCTTTTGCTTTAAAATAATGATGATGTTGGTGCCTTGCATAATAGGAACTGCTAAACAGATGTGAGTCACCAAACTACGTATGTTTTGCTGATTTGTAACAGTTAACAACCTAAACTTAGGACTAAACTCAGCTGTCCCTTGGAAGCTGTGACTCTAACTACATGCAAAACTTTAAGACCCTCTTCATCTTCCAGCTCATGCACTAAATGCAGTTTCCTGAACACTGAAGAGATCACCTTACTGATATTTAAACTAAGCTCCATCCTTCTTGTTGATAACTCTAAGCTTAATTCACTTCCTTTGATGAGTCTGAACTCTAACCCTAAATCTACCTTATCTTGACCATAATTCTAATGCTAAGACCTTTATCACCTCCAAAGATGAATGCGATTGGCAAGCCTTGGTGGTATGAGTGCTACTGTGAACCCAGAGACCTATTATAAACTCTAGCCTAACCTGCCTTAAGGAATCAGAACCCTAAGCTTAACCTGCATCCTAATCCTAAACCTGTTCTCAATTCTCTTGTTAACTTGAAGAAAGCAACAACTTTCGGCGTCACAAACATATGTCTGTAGCCATTGATGATACCAGCCCTGAATCAATGCAAATTTGTCCTTGTGAAATAGGCCTAGCAAAAAACCCAGTGAGTTTCAGTCCTAGCGAGAATCCTGACCAAAACTCAACCCTTGACAAAGTTCAAAACTAAATATACTTCAGTACCTATTGACATTTCCTGCCTTAAATTTAGCCAAACAGATGCGTTGAGACCAGGTCTAACACTAGCTTTTCTCTTACAAGGGCCTAACACTTCCCCTAACTCTGAACCTCAACTTATTATTAATACAAAGCACTATACTCAAAAGTGCCTTCTCCTCCAGATCTAAGTTTAGCTCCACAACCCTAATCCTAATCACAGTAATGATTCTGTTGCAAATCACAAAGGGAGGTGAAAGTAGTCTAAAAACTAAATAGACCCCATGTCCCAGTATAAGCACTTGTTACTCAGTGAAAGTGCATAGATAACTGTTCTTTAACATCAGTCAGTCTCAAACTTGAGCCTGCCTATAACCAGACTTTAAATAGGAGAGCCTGCCATTCACCAACTTCTTGTTCTTCATATGCCACTAACAGTCAAAGAGCATATTGTAACTGAAGCCTAGTATTGACTCTTGTCTCTTTTAAGTCCAAACCATAACCTCATTTGTAACCCTACACCTAGGAATACAGATACTACTATATGATTTGAAAGACAAGATTTTTGCTTGATATACAAGTTAAAATATCTTTGTCTGTTCAATCAATTTCCTAAAAACTAGCCTGTATCCATTTTGTTTCTCCCAAGAAAACTAATCCTGTTCCACAATAAAAATCCTAAAATCAGAACTGATAATTTGGCTGACAATACATGAAGAGCTTCTGCTGCTTAATGAGTTCTGCAATGCTGCTGACAGTAATTACAGCTTTTTTTGTGTCAATAACTAAGTAAGCATCCCTCAAAAAAGATTCAAGGCCTTATTTGCCTTTTAGTTATGTCACTTCTACATCACTGTAAGTTCACTGATAACAGTAGAATTACCCTTGATTTACACTAATGTAAGTGAAAGAAGAATCAGATGTATAGACAGCAATAGCAAATGCAGACAGTTCTTGGAGGATTGTTTTTGCAGTTACATTTCTGATTGTGAGCATATTTGAAAAATATGCATCTAAAAATACTAGCATGTGGAGGTGTAATGTATCAGTACAATAAAACAAACACTGGATCCCTATACAGCATTAAGCAGAATCCCGTATAAACTACACAGCTGGTTTCAGAACTTGTCTTTCTAACAGCAACTAAATTCCAGAGGAATATGCTTGCTCTTTACTGCAGATATTGGAGGTGAAAAAACAAACAAACAAATTTGTACAAGGGACACCAAACTGTATATAATATATGTTTACCTCAGCGGATGATCTGCCCAAGTTCCTTTAAAACAAAACAAAACATAAAATAAAATTAATAAAATAAAATAATTAAATATACAGACGAATGAATTCTAGAAAACTGTTAGAGAACTGGAGGGGAATCAACTACTTGAATCTTTTAGCAGATACGTCAATTATAAGAAAGCTTAAAATAGATCCCCTTGGACTAAATTTGACTCTGATTCATATTGCTGTAAACTCAAAGTCCACTGAATTCAATGTAATTTACAATGGGTAGGTCAGTGAAGATGTTATACAGCAGTCTCATAGATAAATAGTTCAGGTCTATGCTTAATAAGAATTGTGATGAGGTACAATCTGTGATTAATATAGCTATGCTGGCAAAGTTTCTTTGTGGCTTACACTATAAAGACAAACTATACATTGCTGTTAGCTCAAAGGAATTGCCAGCAAAGCAGTTCTAGTGGTTCATCCTAGGAATGCTTTGCTGGTACCACACGGGTGTGAATTTGCCAAGGACGGGGATAATAGATACCTCATGTCATGGAGCTGTGTCTCTAAGCTGGCTGGGCAAACTTAGCAGATTCATTGCTTCAGACCTTCACCATTAATATCACTGCTAGAATTACCCCCATAGTATCCTGATACGTTTATACTGCCAAAGCACTTTGTGTATAGACTTGGCCCTGTGCTCAGCCAAGTACCATCTGAATTCCAACAGCTTAGGGGTAGGTTTGCTAAATTCCACTCAAAAAGTCTGTTTATTAACTTGTCTTAGATTTGATATTCCAGTTAAATAATTCCAGCAGAGACTGAAAGTTTGTGGGCAAAAATAACTGAGAAGAATTATGACAAATTATGTTATGTAGTTATAATAATTTATCTTTCCAACCTATTAATTTTCTTTCCCTTGTAATGTTGCTTATTACTATTTACATCCATTTTGGTACATTTCATTGTTTTGCAATGTAATGCTGTGCTGTTTGAGTTTCAAGTACTGAATGAGAAAATTTAGACTACTTCCCCCAGGAGTACCTCACTTCATCCCACCTATCATTAAGCACTTAATTGATACGCCTAAATGAAGAACCTATAATATTTTGAACCAGGATTTGGATTTAGGGGCTTCAGTCACTAAGCTCCTGCATTTAGGTAAGATAAATCTGAACTCTGATAACAAAGGCTCCAAACACGAGCACTTTAAAGTATATAGAATCCAAAATTAATGTCTTAGTCCTATTTTGCCACTGTCTGCACATAGAGAGAAGGCTTCCTTAGCAGAACTGGATTGGTTTTCTTGAGACAGAAGTAGCATCGGAGTAAAAGTATGTACAAGTGGGAGGACCTAGTCAGTTTACATCCCAGAGCACTAAGTCTGGAGGTAAATGAAAAGGGAAACAGAAAAGTTTCTTTGAGGAGGTGTCCTGATAGTGATCTGGCTACTTGTGCATTTCAGAAAGGTTTTTTATCTGGGAATTCTCCATAAAATCTAGTCTTAGGCTACACAGGATCCAATCAATTGTTGATGGGTTTACTATTTTGCTGGAAAAATATATAAGTATTGCTATCACATATGCAACACCAGAGAACAGGCAGTTCCAACATGCTTAGAACTTTACTTTTTGATAATAACAGCTGATTACCTCAGCCAAGAGAAACGGATCAGTGTGGTATGTTAAGCCCCACCGCAGAAATTTGAACTCCAGGATATCAATTTAATGCTGCTGGCCTGGAAATAAACTGTCCTGACATTCACTGCTTCTCATATTAACCTTTCCCTCCTTACATGAAGTCATGCCCATCAGTGCCATTTACTGCCAACTGATAGACAAGAATTGGTATGACTGCACTTGGAGTGAGCTGAACATGCTGCAGCATCTCAAGTTATTGTGATCAAAGTGTATTTTGACCTCCTGGTAAAAATCCTTCACTAGAGGCATTAAACAGAGATGTATTGAGCTGCTGGCAATTCCTCAAGCCAGTGGACCAGCCTGGAAAACTGAAAACTAAAAAAGCATTAAAAGCGTTATTTCAGTTTCTGCGGACTACCATGGACATATTTTCTCTGTCATTCTCAAGGACCATCTGCATCTTAGCATGATTCACAGAAAACATCTTAATAGGTTTTGGTTTTCTTGTTTTCTCTTCTCTGAGAAAGATGGCCTTTCCTTTCCTTTCCTTTCCTTTCCTTTCCTTTCCTTTCCTTTCCTTTCCTTTCCTTTCCTTTCCTTTCCTTTCC
>JAVKLA010000010.1:22558312-22593631 GCA_034782735.1 Sagittarius serpentarius
TTTCCTTTCCTTTCCTTTCCTTTCCTTTCCTTTCCTTTCCTTTCCTTTCCTTTCCTTTCCTTTCCTTTCCTTTCCTCATGGATATTACATCCTTTGTCATCTTCCAAGACTGCGTTGGTTTGGAATATTTCTGAGTGGGCTGCACCTGCAAGAAGGAAGAAGGATCATGATTTTTTTCCAACTCTTGTTCCATGTAACAAGACAGATGCCACAGGCAAGGTATTCCACCCTCTTCCTTCACAGATCTTGTACATTTACTCATGTCCTTTCTGCCTGCTCACCCAAATGGAGCAGAGTATTGCTGTGTCCTGCTCCTCAACCTGTCCAAAAACTGCAGTGCATCATTACATTTCAAGAATGTATAAAGGTTTCTCACTAGTATCTAGAGAAGGAAAATAAAGATTCAGTCTGTACTCCAGACCTCGTGGGCAGTGTGAGATCATCAGCGTTGGCAAGGAGACAGTTTAGCACAGATGAAAAGCTATCTGTTCACTGCATATGGATTACATATGATCATACAAAAATCAAAGGCAGGCATGAAGCCTAATCAAGGGAAAAAGTACATTTCTGCAAAAAATTGTTAGCAATTAGAACCATCTGCCACCGTGCCTGGGACCCAGTGTTGATGAAGGAAGGGAAGAGGCTGTCCTTGGACTGCTTCTTCAGAAGCTAGTGCTAGTGGATCGAGGAGCAGTCTATACCCACTTAGCTCTGACAATATATCTTGCATATACGCGTTTCTCAGCCTGTGTTGGATAAACTTGTATGTTTGAAACAACACTGTGGTCAGCCATGGCAACTGTGGACACTTTAGTCCATGCACAGTCTGTGTCAGGAATCTGCTTCCTTTTGCCTCAAATCCTACAATAATAAAAGGCAGGCAAGGCAAGGCCATCCTAGATGCTAACAAAGGTCTGCAGACCTGAGCATTACCTGTAACAATAAAGGATGAGGTTCTTTGGGAGCATCAGAGTATAAAAAGGACCTGTCTGTAAGAATGTAAATAATCATAATAGCCCTTAGTGTAAATGAGAATGAAAGCCCCCCCCTTTTTGAATAAGCATCTCTTAATTCTTGGGCTTTCTGCTCCTTTTCTTATTCTAATAACCACACATTTTATCTTGTTATGGCTAAACTCATAGCTTTCCAAGAGATAGGTCTTATTTCCTTAACATTACTACTTAGAATAAAAACTTAGTGGAAGCAATAACGTTCTGTCACCTTCCCAATACGACTGTTTTGCACTCAAGTCTCACTACTGGTTAACCTGTATCAGCCAAATCTTCCCTTCTGACTTGGTCATCATGTTCTCCAAGGCATATTCTTACCTATACTGAGACTGTAGATTTCAGCACTGAAATGAAATGGCTCTTGACTCCAAGCACAATCAGTTTGTCTTTTGACTTCTGAGCTCTCAATATCAGTACTTGACTCTGTGACAGGTGATCCTGTTCTCTCTTTTTTGTTTACTCTTTCTCCATCTCTCCCTTTCTAATGGACAGGCATTATTAGGGAGACATATTAAACCTTTTCTTGTTTTGGATGTGCTAAATTAAACTACCCAGAAGAAATTTGATACTGTTCCTTTTTGTCACTTTTTTGGTCAGTAATGAGGCTCTTAAGGTTTATACCAAATTTCTTGCCCTTCAGAACAGAGCAAATTATATTAGATGTTGCTTGGTCAGTAAGACAGTGAGATACTCTGTGGAGAGGATTCAAGAGCCTGCGGTATAGCAGAGCTACAGTGGAGCTGGGAGTAGGAATTAAAGGAGGCAGCTGAGTCACGAGATGTACAGCAAGCCACCTTCCTAATTCCCTCCCAGAAACACACTGTATCAGTATTAACCCGAAAAGCCTATTTTTCAGACTTTGCCTTTTGAGAACAAGGTTTTGAAAACTACAGTTAAACCCCATAAGACTATCTGTATTTTAGTTTTTAATGCAAATTAATTTAACCACCTGGCATGTAAACCACCTCTCAGCCCTCTGATACCCAAAGTGGTTTACTCAGAAATGGCACACTTAAGTGATCACAGGCATACAAAGATATGCAGAGGGTTTAAAACCTTCAGATGTTCACAAGCCCAAAGGATATTACGAAATATGCCATGGAACCGGATACCCCATATAAAATACTAGACCATGTAATGACTTAATACCCAACACTTTTAGATGTGTAACATACTTTAAAAATAAATAGCAAATATATAAAATGATTACACAGCTGATATTATTTAAAAATAGTAGCATACTGAATCCTGCCAGGAAAATACCAGGAAAAAATATGGGCTACTTCAGCATTCTGAAATCAGCTGCATTTTTCTAAATAATTAATTGAGTTAGTTGATACTAAAGAAGCATACATAACATGGTTTCACTATATTGTGCAATGAAATTAACACACAAAGTAACAGCCCAAAGCTTGAGGATGAAGTCTACTCAGTGTAAAAACAATTATGTTACTGAGGCTACAAGAAGAGTGGGATCAGACATCTATATGCTAACAGGAATGAATGTCTTTTATATAGGAGACCAGAAATTTAGACAAATACAGGAAGAACCAGACTGTAAGACACTTTCAGTAGAAAACAAAAATGAAACTATAGTCATGATCTGGAATTGTCTTTATTTAAAAAAAAAATACCCTGATTTCTACATTATTTGTCTGTATTTTTCTGATATTCCCATCACCATGATAAGAGTCCTTCCATCTGCTAATGCATAGCAGTTAACATCCAGACCAGATATTAGGAAGAATTTCCTAATTGGATAGTTTGTGAAACACTGGAGGCAACTAACTGAAAAGCTGTTGAATCTCCTCTATTAGAGCTTTTCATGAAGCGGCAACATTCTGCCTTTGTGCTTGGAGATGGACTAAATGATCTATTGAAGTGCTTCCCAGCCTTGCATTTCTGTGATTCTGACTTGGAATAGTGATTCATTCTGAACGTACATTATCCACTTAATGCAGAGGAAAGTTCAAGTCAGTCACCTGATGTCAGCTTCAGCTTATGCTCAGGACTTCAACCTTCCAACAGTGTCTCAGCTTTATTATGTGGTACATTCTCTGGTAGCAGAAGAGGCAGAACGTACTATTACTGTCAAGAGAACAGATATAACTAGCAGATTTTTGAGGCAGTTGCACCCTGATAAATTGTGATGTAATGGCGAGCCATGAAATCACACTCATATCACACCCATACTTGAACTGCTGATCTCCAAGGAAAACCAAAGTCTTCAGATACTAACAAACCTTAAAAATTGTTTCCAGTCAGAGGCTCTTCCCTGCTTCTTATCCAGCTGTGTTATGATTTCTGATTTCCCATCCTCCAACTCATATTTTTCCATACAAGTGAAGTCGTCATCTCTGTGTGAAGCAGTCCACATAAGCCTCTGGGCAGTAGAGGTGATCACAAAGCACCTGTCCATTTTCCCTGTGAAGTAATACTGAACTAAAGCTTTGCACAGGTGTTAGGCTTTGGAGCCTTTGTTAGTGGTTTCTAGGATAAAAATTGCAGCTCTTGACAACTTGACACTAAGGATCCATTAATGACAGTTTAAAGAATTAGAGTCTGGCTGCTTGGAAAATAAGGAAATAAAATTACAATCATCTAATGTGTCCCTGTATTCTCAGTTAGATGTGGTCATCCTAATTTGATTAAGTCCATTGTGGAACGACATAGAAGAGATGTCCCAGTGATGGTTGCTAGATGCTGGTGGAGGGTGTCAATGGAGTAAATTACCTCTACAGGTTATTTCTAAAGATTATACTGGCTTTGAAAGAGTCCAGAATTTTATTTTGGGCGTAAGGTATCCTACCATGTAGGCCAAAGGGTAAAGGGAGAAGATGCAATTGGCTTAAGGTTATTAAAGGAGACTTGATTTCTGGGACTTGAAATTTAATTTTTAGTGATTCTTCTTTAACGTACAACTTTGTGTGGGTCTGTTATACATGTAGTTTCTCAGTGCCTCTTTATAGGACTTGTTCTGTGAAAGTTAACAGTGATAATGCAAACGTTCAGATGCTTAGATTAGAAGCATTATAAAAATGACTTATATTAACATGACCTTCCTTTCCGCAATTATAACTTAATCAATACAAATAGTTGCAGCAGTAACTGTACTTCCAATTCTTACTGATCACTGAAATTCGTACCTGAGACCCAACAGACCGATTTCCACTTAAGCATTTCGCATTACATCAAGGAATTTAGTCGGGTTTTGCCCCCAGACAGTGTAGGGACAAGAAAAGGGGCCAACTCTTTTAAAGGAGCCGGGAGGAGCTCAGGGCGCGCTGCGCGGAGCCCCGTTTCCTGGGGAAGCCGGTGATGCAGGGCAGGCCCCGCCCGCAGACAGCCGCACAGAGCAGCGTTTCCTACGCACCCTGAGGACCATAACTAGCTTAGCAGCTCGCCAGAAGCCCGAAGCTGCGGGGAGCTGGCGTTGATTTTGTGTAGTTCCAGGCAGCGGTTCGCTTTTCAGCAGCGAGCCGCGCCGACACAGCCAGGACAGCGGCCGCTGCCACCGCAGCCCGGCCCCGGCCGCGAGAAGGCCGCCTCGGACCCCGCCCCTTCCGCAAGCCCCGCCCACCCCTCGCCGCCCGTCACTGCCGACACCGCGGAAGGGGTCGGAGGTCGTCGCGGGAAGGCGGGGGTGGTAGCTCGAGTCACGTGACGGTGCCAATATGGCGGCGCCGTGGCGGCGGAGGGGTGGCAGCCGCTGAGGGAGGTGCGTCTCTTCCGGATGGTGGGGTTGCGGCGCGGCCGCAGGCTCTGAGCGCCGGTCCCGGCGAGCCCCCCCTCCCCCTTCCCTGCCCCGCGGCGGGGCCGCCCCGCCATGCAGCCCCCGGCCCGCGAGCAGGACGCCCGCACCAAGAGCATGTTCGTGTCGCGGGCCCTGGAGAAGATCCTGGCGGAGAAGGAGGCGAAGCGGCCCCCGCACGGGCAGCTGCGGAGAGCCTGCCAGGTGGCGCTGGGTGAGTCCACCCGGCCCGGCCAGGCCCGGCCGGCCAGGCCCGGCCCGCGGGACACACACACACGCACCCACCCTCCGCCGGGCTGGGAGCCGCGACCCCTCCCCGGCCCGGGGGGCTGACAGAGGGCCCCGCTGGCGGCGGGGAAGGAATCCCAGCTCGCCCGGTCCGGCGGGGGCCGGAGGCGGTGTTACTGCCTGCCTCCGCTCCGGGTGGTGTCCTCCGCCACGTCGGGTCCCCGGCGGGGAGCGAGCGAGCGAGTGGCGGGCCCTCGGCTGCGAGGTTGCCGGCCGGGGCCCCGGCGGAGCTCGGGACTTTGGATTGGGGGAAAGTTCTCTCTCTCTAATACAAGAAACGCAAGTACGAGGGGAAAGAACCCAGATACCTCCTTTATTAAGTTCTGTTCTCGATATGAAACAAAAGAGGTTTGGGTTTGTCACTTTAGAACCAATTTTGAGAAAATAAATTATAAACTTTTAAATGAGAAAACTGGCTGTTCAAGGCCCTTGAGTTGCGGGGTCTCAGACCTTCAAGGGCTAGTAATCTTCTGACATCTTATCTCCAACTCGTGGTTGAACTGGCTAAAAACTGTTAGCAGTGTAGGCAGATACATACACAATGCCTGTGGTGTCTTGCAGAACTGAAAATACTTTTTGTGAAGTTGGTGGACTGGTCCTGAAATCTCCTGCAAGTACAAATAGATGATATAGGTCTCTGTGTTAAAGTTCTGAAAACACATTGTATCTCATGGGGGGGGGGGGGGGCGGAAGTAAGCTGGATAAAGCTAAGGTATAGCTCTTACAGTTGGAGTTCTCTGTAGCCTTCCTTAATTTGCAAAAGTGACATACCTTTTAAAGTTTTGATTGCTTTGCACCAATATTTCTCCTTTAATTTGGGAACATTTACTGTCTCTAAAACAGAAGAAAAGACAGGCTGAGTATGTAAGGAAACCAGGCAGATGCAAGTTCTGTCCAATGCACTGTGAAAGCAAGCTTGAAAAATATGTCACTTTTATCTTCCTTCCCACAATCCTGACCTTCAAGAAATCTGTAGGAGCTAATTGTAGTGATAGTGTATAGAGAGAAAGGTAACCAGATAGAAGGGTGGTTTTTATTATTATTAAAAGCTGACATTGTGAGCAATAGTACAACACGTGTGCCCCAGCAGTTAGAGACTACTTTTCCTACTTACCTCCTACTTACTTCCTTTTCCTGATTTCTTCCCCAAATCCCTCTACATACACCCAACCCATTTACAGGACTGGGAACCTGTTTTGCTGCCATGTAAATCCATTTTGAGGGTGAGAAAGGGAACTTTCTTGAAAGATTACTAGTAAAGGTCTTTGTTTGCTAACACATAAACGATTATGATTTTGGAAGAAGGGTATTGTGCAATAGCCACCTATTAGCATTTGCATATTGGATTATAACTATTCTGTGCCTACATATTTTAAGGTACAGTACATTTGAAGGTAGTTAATGATTATGATGGACAGTTTTTGCTAATCTTGCTTAGAAAAAAAGTCCATGTGCTTTCCTAAACTAAAGCAGAGGTCAGCATGAATAGATAACCTTCTGTTGCCCAACCATCCTGCCCTAGCAGGGTGTTGATTACTGTACTAAAGGATCTGTCTTATATTTGGGGAATGTTGTTGTATCATTTTAAGTTGCCAGCATGAATGTGGCTTCTTTTATTTACATGTGACTTTTTTTCCCAAACTTTTATTCTGTTTATGTTAAGCTTTTTTACTCAAATGAAAAAAATCATTTTACTTAAATACACTTAAGTTTAATTAAGCTTATACTTTATATTAGCTAAGACTGACTTCAGTTTCAAAAGTGTTAGCTTGATAATTAAGCCCTGCACAATAGTAAATATGCTAGGAAATGTGGGAAGAACATTACTTGCAGTCTGAGGAATTCAGGCCAAACTTTGTAATCTACACAAATTGTTATGCATGAAAGAAGCTTCAGTGTTTTGAATAATAATGAAAAAGTTCAGTTAACTCTGAGTAAAATTCATTCAGTTTGAGAGACATGTAGAGTTAACTTTACGAAACTGGTAATTGTGTCAGCTGTTGTCTTCTTTTTTTCTTTTTTCCATGTCATACTTCGAATAATCCCTTTCTCCTTCTTACCAAATTCCATTGGCTGTGCTGTCTTATTTATACAATGATCTTTTTAATGGAGCCTTGAAGTATTGTACCATTTATAAACAAGTCAACGCAGGCACGGCTCATGTGTAAATGATATCTGCTCGTGGTACTGGGGAAGTCTATGATGCATCTTTTTTCTAAATAGAGAGGAACTGGTGTATTCTACAACTAGCTAATATAAATTAACATGCAACTATTTCTGCAATTTCTGCTGTAGTGTTACTGCAGTAGTATTTCTGCTAATTACATATGCTTTAGATTTTTTGTTTGGTGAGACAGGAATATATTTCTAACTGTGGGAATTATGCTCTTGTTTTCTTTTACATGAGTTCTTTATTGTTTTGAATGTGTTCAACTGAGAACTGAAGTAAATTACTACTGAAAGTTGCTGTCATTCTTGTGTAGGAAATATAGGTATTCTTTCACTCTAGTTTTAATCTGTTCTAGTTGTTTTAACCGTTCTAATTTTAAACTGTTCTTACCCTTTTTTCTCTTCCTTTCCCAGCAATATACCTTTCACTGGATTAATACTGTGCAGTTTTGGACTGCAAAGCATCTTCATGATTTTGTAGGAATCGGAAATAACATAGGCTGAAATAGGATGTAGACACAAAAAGTGTGGAAGAAAACTAACAAAACCAGTTCCCAGTGGTGTTTTGGGGTTGGTTTTTTTTTTTTTTTGCTCTGTCCACCCCTTCCTTTGAAACACACAGTGTTAATGTTGAGTAAGCAGAGTCTGAATAGATTCCTTCATTCAGTCTCTTACTTCATCAGTAGGTGTAACGGTTGTATCCTGTACTCTTAGTGCCAGTAAGCCCCAGGAGAGACTGGGAGAAATGGAGGTTTTTAAACACAGCTGTTCTACTCTGCTTTAGAAAACTTTTTAAGAAAACTTGTTTTCAACAGGCAGACAGCATATTGTATAAAAATAGTTGGTTAATAAGCATTTACGTGGAGCTCTAGGTACACATGGTTCTTAAATCTACTGAAATAATCTCTATCCTGAAAAATTTACAGTGGAACACAAACAGTCTGTATCACAGCAGTTCATATTGGTCTAATGCTAGTGGTGCGCCTGGGTCTCTCATATAAACTATTACTCTTGCCCTATTAGGATTGGTTTTAATGACATACTGTGCAGCCAACCTGGTTATGTGACCTTCTTTGACTGCCATGTACGTATCTTCGAGCTTTGTAAACAACAGAATTTGTTTAGTTAGCTTGTTAATGAGTTTTAAAAAAAATAATCTCTTAAACCATGCCTTCACTTAGGAATCTAGTTGTATGTTTAAGAAGTCTCTGGGTATAAATGACAGATACCTAAAATAAGTTTGTGTTTCTTAGTTTAGTAGCCTCTTGGCTAGCATGTTTTGAGAACACTGGGGCAAAGAGGAGATGGTCTTGCTTCATTGTGGCAGCCTTTTCTAACGGGTTCTCTGTAGAGTGATAGAATCAATAAATGTGGGTGGTGTTTTTTTAATTTAAGTTTAGGGCAGCCTGGAATTGGGCAATGCAGTAGACTTTACTGGTTTGGGGGGAGGGAAGCTTTTGCTGCTGCTCCATGTGTTTGTATTGGCACTGCTGTCTGGTGTTCTGACAAGCTATGGAAAGACTTTGCTTGTGTCCTTGTGCTAATGCAAGCTATGCCATTTTCTGCACAGGAACTAGTGTATTTCCACTGAGACAAACTTGACTGTACATTAACACAGATGCATCTAATTGCAGGCAGGCAATTATTTCCTCCATTTTAATATATGGTTTTCAATACAAGCATCCATCTGATGTAGAAAGGTAGTTAGTCTCAGCATGAGCTTCATCCTGCGTTTATTATGGCCAGAAGCTCTGGAAGAAATTGCTGCAAGGCCTTGCTTGTTATTCCAGTTGTGTTGTCTGGCAGGAATGCTGAAAGGCTTGCATTGAGTGGGCAGCACACATAGTGCCTGGAGTTGGAGATGTTTGTGACTGAAGTAGGTGCGATGTATGCAGATACATTCTGGCCTTGAAAGTAGCAGGTAGCTCTAGTACTGAAAGCACCAAGTGAGGGGTCAGTGTTGTGCTGTGATGACCAGACATTGACCAAAATTCAGACTGTGTTCTGTAGCTGTGGAAGGGAATTGAGCTGTGCCCCTTAATCCTAGGCCTGGGAGAGGAGAGTGACGGTGGCAGTAGGTTGCTGGAAGCTGTCTGTGCCTGGTCAGGGCTTGGCAAGCTGATCATGGCAACAGACTTCAATTAGGCAACAATTTCTGTTTCACTTGCTTTCAGTGGTCAGACCACCAAATGAACGCTTCAAATGTGGAGACTTCCAAACTATTTTGATGCAGTCAGTAGCAGAAGCATGCCTGTAACTTGCTGTTGTCCTTTAATTTATTTTTTTTCTGCCAGCATTGTCTATTAAAATACTGTTGTGGTGCAGCTATTTTTATATGGCTTTAGAAAAGCCTTTATATAATAAAATTGTGGGGAACTTGGTCAAGCCTTGGTTAGATTTTTTTTTTTTTTTTAATTTATGGAGTATTTCTGAGAGTGAAGTTGTCGTTGCTCTAGTATGGGGCGCTATTCTTACATATTTTTCCAATGCAAGATCTAATACAACTGTCAGTGAAGATGGGCACGATCATGTCTCCTTAAGGCTAAGACTCTTCAATTTTTCTGTTGTCTAGTCTTTTGTTGACTATAGGGTGGATAATGTTCCTTCAGTTCTTGTTATGTCATTTATTGCTAATGGATGTCATACTGCTTCCTTCTTGACTGCTGACTGTGTTGGCTTCCATTAACGAGAGAGTATGGCAGACAGAATAGCAAGTCCCGGTCCTGGATGTAGCTTATCACCCACAGCGTGTAGTCATAGAGGTTTCCTCCACATTTTGCTTCCATTTTCTCTACAAAACAAGGGTGGTAGTGTTACAAAATGGGCATACTCTGCAAGGATTAATTCTTGTAACACTCATTGAACAGTAGGACAGTGCAAAAACCTGTAACGTGTTTGTTGCAGACCTTGTTCGTTAGTATGTTTTGTGTATTGATGTTTCTGAGACAGAAGAAATTGTCGATGTTCACAGGCAGCACTGAAATCACCTGAACTCTGAACATCTAATCTCAAACAGTGATGCCCCTCCAGAGTTGTGGAGAACAAATATTGAGTGAATGATCAGTTTCTGATAACTTTGCAATTGAAACAAGTTTTGTAGGCATGATAATTTGCAGACGCATGAGATAGGGTGGGATGAACAGGATTCCGCATGGTGTTAAAAATGGCTGTAGCTGTGCAACCTTACTGTATGTGCTATTTTTGATACTTTTTGTCAGTTTTCACAGTATGCGTTTATGCCATGTCTAGCGTAGTGCAGTTCTGGTCTGTATTATGCATCATGGTGATAGGTTAGAAATCCTCAAAAAGCCATACTAGGATCTTTGGGATTTGCTGCTATATGCAATAGAAATGAGAGAGAAACTTTTTTTTTTTTTTTCTGTATTTAATTTTATGAGAAGCTCCCCTAAAAGTGTAATTAAAAAAAAAAAAAAAGAAAAAGCCCTGCTGGCAAAATGACAGCATGCATTTAAGATTTCTTATCTCTTGGGAGTTTGTTTGTTCAGCTGATGTCTTATTGTGAGGTTTAACAAAAGCAGGCTAAATAACATTGTAGTTAACAGGAAAGTCTGATACATTAAACTAATGGTTTATGCAGTGGCTTAAAGACTTTGCAGACCTGAGCTCTCTGATGTAGGCTCACTCTTGAATAAAAATTGCATACTATACCTATGTTTTCTAAAGATATCTTTTGTTAAGAATGTTTGGAAAAATTAGCTTTTTCATGTAGAAGTTGAGAGATATGCCTTCCAATAACCAGTGTAACTGTTTGCGATCTCTGAAGCTGAAGATGTTACAGGAAAGGAATAGCAAATACTGAAGTGTAAGACTTCTGGTTTGAAACAGCTTTGCTTTATTACGTTTTCCTTATTTGTGTTATTGATAACGATAACTTTTATGTTGGGTGTTAAACGCTCTGAATACTTTTTCTTTCTTCCAGATGAAATAAAAATGGAGCTGGAAAAGCAAAGGTAAATTATTAATTGCTGTAAACTATGCCAGAAAACAGCAAGTGGAATAAATTGATAGTGGAAATGTAGGAGTGTATATACATTACGGCAATGAATTTGTGAATACCCAGTCACACACCTTTCTGCCAAAAACATGATATGGCCCATGTGTTCCAATTACACAATGTTTGTGGGTATGGGTACTGAAGCCATAACTGCCTCTGAATTTCACTATGAAAAAATTGCAAAACTTCTAAAAGGTGCTAGTTTTTCACTTCCTTTTACTGGGCTTAATATAGCCTGATAGGAGATCATAAAGAGCGATAGGTATCCTCTTTTTGATAGTATATGCTATTAAATACCTAGATCAAGAATACAGATTTAAATGTTACTTAAATCCAAATTTTAAAACACTTTTTCCAGCACTGTGCTATGATTTAAAATGAGCCCCCAACGTGTTTTTCTTTGCTTAGTAATCCTCATATGGGCCTTGTTTAATTAATTCAGAGGCACTTTGATAGTTTTATCATTTAAGTTGTGTAGGAGTTCCCCAGTATTTCAGGTAGCAGGACAGTGTTGGAGCACAGTGAGGGAAGAGTTAAGTTGAAGAATATATGAAAAAGATCAGATGCAATATTGATTTTTAAAGAAAACTGAACTTCCTTTAAGAAAGTATGTGTGAAAGAAACGTGCGTTACATTTGTATGCTGCTATGTACCATTCAGCTTTAAATTTAGAAAAGGAGGAAGTGTAGTTTGCTGTGATATACATGTTTAGAAAAATTAATAACTGTTCTTATCTGACCTAGAGAAGGCACTGCTGCTCCACCAAAAGCAAACTTCATTGAAGCAGATAAATATTTCCTTCCGTTTGAACTGGCCTGCCAGTCAAAGTCTCCGCGCATTGTCAGTACTTCGCTGGACTGTTTACAGGTAACTGTTCTGTTTAAACTTGGACAGAGTGAAATGGAGAAATGTGCAGTTAGAAAAATCTTGTGTGATGTTGGCATTCTTAAAGTGAAGAAGTAATACTGTCCTGAGTACATACAGTGATGAAGATACCCACTATAGCTACCTTGATGCATAAACCATGCAAAATAAGTTATCAAACTGCGCCGAAAGTGCATTTTGTCGAAGTCAGAAATGTGTGCGTATTGTTTTATAGTGAAGCAAGCCTTCATTGAAGCTCATGGATGTTTACATTATTCAGTAAAGATGTTTCTTCAGCGGTGCTCTAAAAAGAATATTTACCATGGTGTTTCTTGTAGTGGTGTTTCTTGTAGTGCTGATGTGATGGGAGGTCAGACTTTGGAATCTTTCTACCTCGATCCTCCTTAGATCCTTACAGAAAAAATAAATGCATCTTAAGGGCAGCAGCTTTCTGTTGTGAATAGGTACAAAGATTGATGTTAAAAAATTTTGTCTAGTTATGATAGGAAGAAATGGTCTGGGTGAAAAAGCTTATGTATCACTTATTAAATCTGTTTTGTCCAGATGTGTGAGCAGTCCAAGTATTTGGTAGCCAGACTATTGATGGTGTTAAATTTTTGTGTTAGAACTGGTTAAGTGAGGTATACTGTCTAAAACCACCTTTTTATGATGTACTTAACTGTATCTTAGTTAACAGTATGTGGTTGTCTAACCTGCAATCTTTCTACCTAGAAACTCATTGCATATGGACATATCACTGGCAATGCTCCAGACAGTGGAGCTCCTGGAAAACGACTGATTGACCGAATAGTTGAAACCATTTGCAATTGCTTTCAGGGTCCTCAAACAGATGAAGGAGTACAACTGCAGATAATTAAGGTATTTTATTTGGTTCAGTTTGGTGCAATATTCATTTGCTTTCTCTGTCTTTGATTTTGGAACTGAAAAAAATTTAATGCGAAGCACTACTTAGGGCCCAGTTTCTCCATTTCTTACACTGTTAGATGTGTCATTGAATTTAGGGAGGCTGTCACCAGGTCAGACTTACTATGTGAAATGTATTTCCTCTTGGTGAAGCAGAACATAAGGGAATAACTTAGAAATGTTTGGCCTTCTTTCTGGGATGAGCCATGGCCTGGGTACTTTATCTTGCAGACAGCTTGATGTTCATCTTCTAGGCTAGTAACTCCCACATTCATTAGGCCAATGAATTGCTGTCAGCCTTCAACTGAAGGCACTGTAACCGTGATGCAGTATCATGGCTTGCTGCTCTAGCCTGTCTGCTCTCGCATCTGTTTATCCAGAGATAGACGTGCAGTATATGTTCTCAGTGAGGCATCGTAGTAACAGTGGTGTGTGTTCTGGTTCTGAAATCTGCTTGGGCTACCATAGTTGAAGTTAGAAGGTGGTAAACCTTCTAGTAATCTAATTTGATGGCAGTGTAGAGCAATTAGCTTTTTCACAGAAATTAAGCCATAGAATGTAATGATAACTGGTTTGTGTGTAGGTGGAATATCTCTCTTAGTGGAAAACTAGTTGTGCTAAAACACTTTAACAGCTCAGGAGAGAATGGAGATATGTGGAAGTCCTGTTAAACTTCCTTTGATTTGAAATGTCATTTCAGAGAACGAGAAGTTCCTTATAAAGTCTTATAAACAGATACGTGTGTTCCATAATAATCACTGGGTTTGTTATGAAAGACCTGCATGAAGTGTATTGCTGCCTTCTTGCTTAGATTTCACTTTTACTGCGTTATGGACTTTTTCAGGCTCTCCTCACTGCAGTAACATCTCCGTATATAGAAATTCATGAAGGAACAATTCTTCAGACCGTTAGAACCTGTTACAACATCTATCTGGCCAGTAAAAATCTTATTAATCAGACAACTGCCAAAGCTACCCTTACGCAGATGTTAAATGTCATTTTTACAAGGATGGAAAATCAAGCTGTATGTAACTATTACTTTTGCTAATCTTAAATGTTTAGCCTTGACAAATGAACAGAAAACTTTTTATTGTTATTTTTAATGGGTCTGTCATTGTAGTTGCATATCTATTGATTTGTAACTTTAAAAAAAAATTGTCAAATCCTGCAATGAAGCATACTGACCGATTAAAATATGAAGCTTTTTGCTGATAACAAGGTTTCACACTAGTTTCTGCCAAATGGCTTTGTATAAACAAATGATGGGATGGTTTTAAAATAAACACGAAAAGTATCTTTTTAATTTGACTGGCCAAGTGATTATATTTTAACTGTTTCTTTCTTGTTAACACATGAATTCACAAAGGAACATTAGTCATCATAGATACCTGTTTTCCCTTATGTTTTGTGCCTTAGATTAACTTTTTCATATTGGTTTTTCAAGATGCAAGAATCCAGAGAAGTAGAAAAAACAAATCAGCAAAAGTCCCAGTCTCCTGCAATTCAAGTGGTGTCCAAGTCTCCAAAGATTGGTCAGTTAAAGCACAGCTGTCAGGAAGACAAACCCACTGCTCCCGTAAGTGTGGAATTAACGAACGGCGAGCCTGAGATGGCAGAAAATGGAGACATGAGGTTGGAGCAGGATCTGACTCTTTCAGCATCAGGTGAACAAGAATAGGTTGTGTCTGTTGCTTTCAGTTACAATGTTTCTATTGGAAAATGCTCTTCTAGCCTATTTTGGGGGGGGGGAACTGGCTGGGCTTATTGGCTCAAATCATTCTTGCATTTTCTCAGTAGTTGTTGGGAGTATACAGGCCATCCTTAGCTTGTCTACAGTGTTATAACCATTGAAGAAAGGCTTATGTTTTCCCTAGAATTCTAGTACAACTGTATATAGTTTTTGTAGATAGAATTATAATGGGATTTGGCTTGATTAGGCTGATAAAGGGGAAGGAAAGGAAGAGAATAATTATGGTACGTGGGAAGTGACAGAATCACTTTGAGGTAACTGAAGTCCTGTGGTAAAAATAATGTGTATTATGAAGACCTTATCGTAAGCATATACCGTATCCAAATTGGGAACGTAGGGTATTCCAAAACTAAAGGTTTGTAACAGTTGATAAATACAAATGACAAAATCACTGCATTAAAAATATCAGTAGTTTGTTTTAAACAATGGAAATAACACCAATGAGTGTTTTGTATGACTTTTTGGAAATGGCTTTAGAGGAGAACTACTAAAGAAAATCTAATTTTTAAACTTTCTGCTTCTGTCATGTTTTTCCTTTCCATCTTCTTCCTAAACAAAAGTACTAAATTCAAAATTATCTCTTTGTGTGTTTCATTAGAGGAAGCGACTGATGGAGGAAATGAAATGGTTAAAGGCATTTTGGAAGATGTGGTCAAGTCAGCTGTGAAAGGTAGCAAAATCTTCTCAAGTAAAATAGATGCATGTGTATTGCCAAACTTTTATTCCTGTGATTATAAAAGTGTGGAAGTTATTTTCTGTTACTAAGTATCTTGTCAAGAACACCTACTAAGGCAGTAAGAACAGGTTTTTATTGTCTCAGTATTCTTCTTTTACCGATAGCTGAGAAACTTTCTAGTTTACCAGTGCTGCTTTTGTCCCACTTTGGTTGTAGAGCTTCACAAAATCGTGGGATAAAAAAGCTCAGTGGGTGATTTTAATCAGTTTTATTTCTTCCCATTTAGTGGCTGAAGAAAAGCAAGTAACAGAAACAGTGAAGGCTCTACCTGCATTAGAGACTGCAGATATTGGTCTTTCTGGCTCTAGTAATGAACATGTACAAACAAACGGGATTCCAGATGACAGGCAATCTGTCTCTTCCACTGATAATCTGGTAAATAACTTCACTGGATGCTAACGGATATTTAGGAAAGGCAATATGTTTTTATCATGCCAACTAATACAGTGGGATTTTGGGGACGGACGGGTCAGAAGCTTTAATGTATGTGTCCTGCCCAGCTTTGAAAAGGAAGCAGGACCTGCAATTTAAGTAGATATTAATCAATTTTAGAAAAGTTGTTTTCATGTTAGGTGTCTTTAATACAGGGTAGGGGTGGAGAGGAAGAGTCAGTCAACACGTGTGAAAAGATCCAGATCACTTGCAGTCCTGTTTAGGTTTAGTTTAAACTTTGCCAAATGTACTGTGTTTTTTTGTTGTTGTTTTGTTTTGTTTTGTTTTTTTAATCTGTAGCTAATACTCAGAGGAGCCGTGGAATCTTCCTAATTGCTCTGTTCCTTTTGTCTCACTGAGGATCTAATGTTGTGTTTCTTGCTCTCAAGGAAACAGACGTATCTGGACATCAAGCTGCTGCCAAATTTTCCCATGTTCTACAAAAGGATGCCTTCCTTGTGTTCAGGTCACTGTGCAAGCTCTCAATGAAACCGCTTGGTGATGGACCACCAGATCCCAAGTAAGGAGACTGTATTTATTACACTGTCCTTTTCAGGTAGCTTTTGGAGACAGTTAAGTAGCTGCTGTATAGTAAAATGGGTATTCCAAATTCACCTGTCAGGCCCTTGTTTCAGTTAGCAAGATGAATCTAGGATTGAAACTTGCTTCAAATTATTAAAAATTTAATACTTGAGGGTTGGTTTTCTGTGTAATGGGCTTATTAATCTTATCAATTGAAGTGGCCTTGACTATAGTATTTGGGAATTTTTGATGGGGGAGTGGGAGAATGCTTCTTAGTAGCACTGAGTTGCATCCATTATTCTAGTCTAAGATGTTAATACTCCTGGAAAATCTCCAAATTAATATGGTAGATGTCCTAAATCACTTGCAGACTGATTTCCACCCTTCCTGTCCCCCACCTTGAAATGAATTAAAAGAGCAGTCATTTCTTCTTGACATGAAAGAAATGCTATAGCAGTCATGTTGAATACAAGTATGTATTCAGAAATACAATAAAAATGTATTTAATGTTGAATTTTTTCTAGATCCCATGAATTGCGTTCTAAGATAGTGTCTCTCCAGCTTCTTCTGTCAGTACTGCAGAATGCTGGACCAGTTTTCAGGACACATGAAATGTTCATCAATGCAATCAAGCAATATCTTTGTGTAGCATTATCTAAAAACGGAGTCTCTTCTGTTCCTGATGTATTTGAGCTTTCTCTTGCCATCTTTCTCACACTGCTTTCGAATTTTAAGACCCATTTAAAAATGCAGATTGAGGTGAGAGACTTTTATCTATCGTTTGTATGATGCTCTAGTTCTCAAATAGAAATACTGCAATGATAAAAAGCCAGCTGGAAGTTAGAAGTTAATGTCTTAGTTTTGTTTGCTTGCTAAACTAGTATATTACTACTGTATTCGAATATGCATGAAATTATGCTCTTCAAGAGAAATTACTGAATAGAAATGAATTTGTACATTTGACATGGTTCTAGTAAGTTTCACATCATCAAGTCCTTTACCTCATTTATTTTGCAGGTGTTCTTCAAAGAGATCTTCCTGAATATTCTAGAGACTTCTTCAAGCTCCTTTGAACACAAATGGATGGTGATTCAGACTTTAACTAGAATTTGTGCAGGTATTTCCATTGTTGTGAAAAGCAGTCACTTCCTCTGGCAGCAGATGAAAATTATTTTGAAGACAAATGCCACATATAATGCTTAAGTGTGAAAAATTGAATTTGATCCCATAGCTCTTGGGTTAAATGTCTGGATTCATCCCCACTGCCTGCTCCAACTGGCTGATTCCTTTTAAAAATGCTATTACACTGAATCCTAATACTCACACTTTCTTTTATTTTCAAGATGCCCAGTGTGTAGTGGATATTTATGTTAACTATGACTGTGATTTAAACGCTGCTAATATATTTGAACGCCTTGTAAATGATTTGTCCAAAATCGCACAGGGGCGAAGTGGGCATGAGTTGGGAATGACGCCTTTACAGGTAAGAAAAGTATCTTTGAAGGTAAGGTATTATTTTTCGTAAATGGTGCTATCTCTGCATCATTGTTGATACTTTCAGTGGTTCATATTGTCTGTAACATACTGATGTTACTTTTTATTAGTTAGCCAATTTGCAATTGGATGCTGAAGCAGTACAATTGATTTACTTGGTGGTTTTGATGTATATTTACGTTGCGACACTAGGCTTGTTCTGGGCTCTTTTCTTGGTCTGCCATGGGAGAGAATCAAATGAGCCTTCCTCTGCCGTACTCAAATGACTTCCCTTCTGTGCTTATGAGCAAGCAGTAGCTTCATCTTGTGTTTACTTTGCACAAACTTTTTGTGCCGTATCTATGCCACAAGTATTTATTTTTAAAATTATACTTTCCCAGTCCTTAGAGGGAGGGTGGAGTATAGACTGCTTTCAGCAGGAGCAGATATTTCTGACATTGGGCCTTGTCCTACAGCACTGTTTTTCTAGCCCAGCCTAATGCTTTCAGGGCTGAAGTGAACTTGGTGCCAGCGTCAGTCTTGGAACCGAGTGCACCTCACCCCTCCAATTATAATTGTATCAATGCTTCCTTCATTTTTTTTATTTTTTTTTTTTCCCCGGTGGTCCTTTGACCAGAAAATGGAAGTAAAAACCAGGAGACCTTTGTTTCAGATTTTGAATAGAACTGTTTACTGTACAGCTATGGTAGTGAGATGCTTGTCTTGCTTGTGGAAGGATCTGACACTGTAGAGACTTGCTGGATGGTCATAATCATTCATACAACAAAGGGGCTGCATTTAGGATTTGCTGTATATTGCCCCTTAGTTGTGCTTATCAGTTGTCAGTAGACCATCTGCTTAAAGCAGCTGGAATGTGTTCTGGTGTCAGTCTGGTTATGGTTGCTTTTGGCCAGGGTGTACCCAACCTAAAAAATCAAGGAGCAGAAACTTTATATAACCAATAGATTCCCCCTAACTGATGAACTTCCTAAGGTTTGAATGGTGTGATGTAGTACCTTCTAAAAACATGTGGATATGCATATATTGGTTTGGGGGTTTTGTGGGGGTTTTTTTGTTGTTGTTTTGTTTTGGTTTTTTGTTTGGGTGATTTTGGTTTTGGTTTTATGTTTTTTTCTTTAGGAGCTAAGCCTGAGGAAAAAAGGACTTGAATGTTTGGTTTCTATTTTAAAATGTATGGTAGAATGGAGCAAAGACCTTTATGTGAACCCCAATCATCAGGCTAGCTTGGGTAAGATTGTTTCCTGATGGAGCAACTAATTTGTTTAATAAGTTTGTGCTTGTGTTTATTCAGTGTTTAGAAGCTACTCAGAAGTGTGGATGCTAGGTTTTTACATATAGATTTGTTTATACAAATGAAGTATTTTACAAACAATTGTTAACGCTGTTGCAGTAACCAACTATCCAACTGTCTCGTTCAAATAACCAGGTTCTGCTTAAGAGCTTCAGCCAGGCCATTGTCTATACGATAAAGCTGGCTTACGTAGAGCAAGACGTGATAAATCTTGCAGTTACTAAGTTGAAGCACAGTTTCTCCATAGCTGCTGCTGCTCTTCTGCCTTTCATTGGATTATTTTAGAATTGTGTCAATATAGCATCTTCATGTAGTGTAGACTGCCAAAAAGTGTATGTGACAAAATAAGAATATTGACTTATAAATTTCTACTGAAAAGTTTTGTAACTAAAAGGTTTTGACTGAATAGGGTAACTTAAGTCTCACCCTGTTTATAAATAGGTTCCTATAAACCATCTGAACAGGAAATGACTGAAGGTAAATGCCTTGAGAGTGGAGGGAGACGGAGTAGTGTCAGTTCCTTGGACTCCACTGTGTCATCAGGAGTTGGAAGTGTTGGTACCCAGACTACTGTCCCAGACGATCCTGAGCAATTTGAAGTCATCAAGCAACAAAAGGAAATAATTGAACATGGAATAGAACTGTAAGTCCAGTATGACAGGAAAATTTCACTAGTAAAAAAACTACATGTACAACCATATTGTTTCCTATGGTCTTACACAGTCAAACCTGTAGCAACACTTACAAATTGATCTTCATCCTGAAGACTCTTGCCCGCTGTTGTCAAAAGCTACCACTGGAGGCTATTGTAGTTAAAAGGAATCCAGTAAAATCTTGGGTGGAGTGGAGGTTTGTTTCACAGCTTTCCTTTGTGCTGGTTCAGCCACAGAAGAGAGCAAAGTGTGTGTATACCTAGAAAGAAATGGATTTGAGCAGGCAGGCTTAATGTTGTCTTACAGCTCTTACACCATTTGTTGTCTTTTATTGAAATAGAGTTTGGAGAGTTAAATCATTGTCCAGCTATGCCTTACTACTTTTTCATTCATTTGAAGATCTTTATGTCTATAAATGCTATAAAAAGGTCTTGAACAGCAACATTTTTAACATTTCATAGAAATTCTCTTTTAATATTTCAAAAAGGTCAGTTTTTAAGTAAGTTCTCCAGCAATAACTTTTAAGCTTATCAGCAGCTGAGCATACCTTATGAGATGTAGCCTATGGTGTGATACAGTTAATACATTTCTTCAACATTCTGTGACATTTTTCTAACTAGAAAAAAAGATGGAGAGCTACAGCACACAATCTTTGGTGTAGAAGGGCTCTGTAAAACTAAAATTTTATAGGCTGTGATATTTTTTAATGTATGTCTCAATTTCTCCATGTTTTTACCTGAATAGGTTTAATAAAAAACCAAAGAGAGGAATACAATATCTACAGGAGCAGGGGATGCTTGGCACTACAGCAGAGGATATTGCACAATTTTTGCACCAAGAGGAACGCCTCTGTTCTGTAAGAAGACATGCAACATAGGATAATTAATACTCTTGCCCCTATCATCTCCCCTGTCTTGATGTCTGTATGCGCTCTCTCTTTAGTTCATATTTCATTAATAGATAACTGAAAGCGTAGGGGGTCTAATGAAGGTACTTAATACCAATGCTACTTTCTATTTACTTGCTGTCTCAGTTTCTTAGTAAAGTAGCTGTGTTTTACAATAAAGTGCTGAAGGGATTTCCCATTTTATATGTATCTGCGTTAGTGCTATCTTGCCAGCAAAGGAATATCGTGTACTGCAGTGGCAAAGCATTCTCTACTGCAGGTGAAACCGGGCACAGTTCAGCTTACCTTGGCTCTACAGTAATGCAGATCTTGCCTTGGGAAGTGAGGGAAGCAAGAATATGCAGACTAAAGGCATTTCTAATGACACTGCTTTCTTGTCATCCCTCTAACGGTTGCTCTGCCTGCTCAGTGAAGTGTTATCAGTCTTACAAAACTGACAGCTGTGCAATTCTTGTACTATAAATTTTCTTGCAAAGCTGACAGTTGGATTACAAAGTAATAACTGTCTCTTGTGTTTTTTTAGACTCAGGTAGGGGAATTTCTTGGGGAAAGCAACAAGTTTAACAAGGAAGTGATGTATGCCTATGTAGACCAGCTTGATTTCTGTGGAAGAGACTTTGTCTCTGCTCTACGTATATTTCTGGAAGGTTTTCGTCTGCCAGGTGAAGCCCAGAAGATCGATAGATTAATGGAGAAGTTTGCTGCTAGATATATTGAATGCAACCAACGGTAATTCAAAAACTTTGTATTGGAGAAGTGCCTGAAGAATGGCTGTATTGTTTGTGGCCATTAGTGGCAAGGTGTAACTCGTGGCAAGGTGTAACTCACACTCATACCAGGTCAGGAACTTCTACAGACTTGTGTGAGGAGCAGATCTTGTTGCTAATATTGCTGCTGACCCTCTTCAGTAGCTAGGCAAAATGGCAACTTTGGATAGAAAGTATACTGATGCTGGCATTTCATTAAATCCTAAATACTTGCTAGAAGGAATTAGTGGAAGAGGGAAGCCCTAAGTATGTTAAACTGTCTCTGTATTAGCTGTTCTGTTTTTAAACAAATGTAGATCAGTCAAGTGTAAACAACAGTAATAAGAAGTAGCAATTGCTAAAATGAAAAATACATGGCATAAATAGCTAATAAGATGTTACATGGTTTTGCTTGCCTATTAGACATTGAACAAAATGTGTATGTTAGTTGACATCAAGTAGGCAGTGTTGCTATTGATTCTAATGCGATAAACTAGCATTGAAGTTTAGCTGGATGTTCAGGCTTACTTGGTCCCTGTTCCTTAGTCCGGTTGGTGCATCACTGGGTTGGTTTTGTATAGTTCTTTATGAAACCCTGGGGGTGAAAAATAAGCTCTTCTTTAGCTTTTGTAGGATTACCCAAAGAAGGATAATGTATAATCTTTTGGGAATGTACTTGAAAATTCCAATCATTGCTAGTTTTCAACATTGTGGAGAAGATGCTTTTATATTTTTTCCTTCTTATTTGCATTTTAAAACATGTGGAGCTTCATGCGTTTCTAAAGACTAATTTTAGGCTCTGTTAGCTCTTTGGTTGAATGCATAGCACTTGTGGGTGTTTTTCTTGCATGTAGAAATAAAGTTAATGGATTGAGGAATTAGGGCTCTAAAAACCTGTTTTGTTTTTTTCCTCCCTTAGGCAAACACTATTTGCTAGTGCTGACACTGCCTATGTTTTGGCATACTCTATTATAATGCTGACTACAGACTTGCACAGTCCACAGGTAGAAATTAGAAAAACTAAACTTGTAGAAGTTTAAATTTCCCTGGAACTTGCATTCAAAATCTGATATCCAACTTCCATTCTTTTTTACAGGTAAAGAATAAAATGACAAAGGAGCAATACATTAAAATGAATCGAGGAATCAATGACAGTAAAGACCTGCCAGTAGAGTATTTATCCACAATCTATGAAGAAATAGAAGGAAAGAAAATTGCAATGAAAGAGACAAAAGAATACGCAATTACAACCAAGTGTAGTAAACCAAGTAAGAAGGAACTAGAAACTGGAAAGACCACAGTGGTCTTGAACTATTGCAGTAACTTTCAGGATGGCATAATGGAGTTGAGATCCCTTTATGAAAACATTGTGCAATGCATAAATTACATTTAGAATGACTAGTTTAGATATTTTGAATGAAACTGGCTCATTTATTACTTAATACTGCTGTGATGGAAACATAGCTGTGTAAGTGCATCTGGCACCATTGCAGAGCGGCACTGGAAACTAGATTTGGCGTTTTTTTTGAAATTGAAGTGTGGCGGGGGAAATGGTAGAATAACTGATGGTGGCACTTACTTTGCAAGTTAACTTCTTGTTTTGATGTGCTAGAAAACAGGTGGGTTTTTGGTTTGAGCTGGGTTTTTTTGTCTCCCTGTCAGTAGCATGTTATAGTTCAGGGGCTGGTAAGTGCCACAGTCCTTGTGATAATATTTGACAAAGAGAGAGATCAATTTGTCATGATCTGTAGTCACCTATCCTCATCTAGATCAAATGAGGACTTCTGTATGTAGTGTACGCTAGAAACCAGGATCCCCAGCTGTACTCAGCTTTTACTTGGCATAGCTGGCATTGATTCAGAATTCACTAATTTGAATTAAATCTTCAGCATAGTGGTTTCTTCAGTGTTTTCCATGCTATTTGCAAGTTTCCTAGATCAAAATAGCAATGAAATTGATTTGCTTGAAAATTGAAATTGCAATCTTTAGTATAAGGGTAAAGAAACACTAAGTTACTAATTTATTTATCAGGTTGGTGAGGGCTAGTTTTGTTTTGAGGATGGTCAAGCTAAGATGATGAAGGATTTGCCATCCATTGTTACAGGCAGAGTACTTAATAGAGTATGCCTCTCTGACTTTCAATAATTAAGTCATAACATGTGGCATATAATAAGGAGCTGAATTAGTTACTTTGTACAGAATAAGGTCTTAAGTTGGGTTATGGGTTTTAGTGCTGGAGTTCTTTGCAACCTCTGACAGCCTCCTGTGTTCTAACATTCTAGAAGATTTTTATCTTTAGATTTCATTTGCAATACCTTATTTAATATTTTGTGATGCTCAATGCAAAGATGTGGAGTATGCTTTTATAAAAAAGAAACCAATGCACACTGTGTGGTGTTCACCTTAGGTGTAGCTAATGAAAAGCAGCGGAGGTTGTTGTACAACTTGGAGATGGAACAAATGGCTAAAACAGCTAAAGCCCTCATGGAGGCCGTAAGCCACGCAAAGGCTCCTTTTACTAGTGCCACTCATCTGGATCATGTCAGACCAATGTTCAAAGTGAGTGTGAAGTTCTCCTTGTATCTTGATTGCTAAGTTTTAAGCATGGATAAAAGTGGAAAGTTACTCCAAGGAGTTAAGCAATGTAACAGGTGGACTCTTTAGATAGATTTGGTTTCTGTTAAGTAGTGTTTTGGGCTAAAGTCATAATAGACTTCTGAACTTAGTTTATTCCTTTCTTTAGCTTGTATGGACTCCATTGCTGGCAGCTTACAGTGTTGGCTTGCAGAACTGTGATGACACAGAAGTTGCATCCCTTTGTTTGGAAGGAATACGATGTGCAATTAGAATAGCCTGTATCTTTGGAATGCAGGTTTGTATAAGACTTAGCATGGGGCTTGCTGAGGGCAGCATAGGCTCTGGGAGGGACATAAAGAATTACAAACAACTTATACATAGAAAATGAAGCATCTCATCTACTTTCTTTAAATATTAAAATAAAATATTACCATCTCGGTTTAGTTTAAGATCTTTGTATCGTCAAGCTCTTCTTCCACTCTGTTTCCCTGTTATTGCTGAGTCTTCTATAAAGAGCGTTTGCTAACTTGCCTCCCAGTTAGTGCTCTAATAGTGCCAGCTATACATAGAAGGGAAATTGTGTAGGCATGCTGGACAAGTAGCTTTCTTTAGCTCTTCAGGGACTTGATTACAGTGCTTGTTTCTCTGTTTTGTAGCTCGAACGAGATGCTTATGTACAGGCCCTTGCTCGTTTTTCCTTGTTAACCGCCAGTTCCAGCATTACAGAAATGAAACAGAAAAACATAGATACCATTAAGACGCTTATTACAGTCGCTCACACAGATGGCAACTATCTTGGGAACTCTTGGCATGAGGTAAAAACTTGATTAGTTTAAATAGTGCAACTGCGTTGTCCTTTGAAAACTTGTAGAATTTTGTTCTTTTACTATTTTCAGTCTTTAGTAACTGCATTAGCTCCCAGCATGTGTCAGAACCCTGTTTAAAATGTGGATGCAAGTGCATTATTTTTAGTGGTTTGTGTGTGTGTGTGTGTGTGTATATAAAAATGCACTTCCTTTTTTTTTTTGGCAGACCCTATAGACACTGTGTGACCAATATTGTAATTTTTGTAGGTGCTTTTGATATGGAATTAAAACCATATAAAAATCTCACTTGACTTCAGAGAATTCTGCACAGAAACTATTGCATTCTTGTTCACATAAACAAAAATATTCTAGCTCACAGGTCCAGACTTGTCTGTGGAGTGTTTGGCGACATTTATAGCATGATGACATGAAAAATTAGGGTTGAAACAACTTGGTGGGAGATAGGTAAGGATAGGCTATCGGGATCATACGTATTTTTGTTGTGCTTTAACCTCAGCCAGCAACTAAACAGCATGCAGCCGCTCGCTCGCTTCCCCTGACCCCTGCAGTGGGATGGGGGAGAGAATCAGGGGGGAAAAAAGGCAAAGCTTGTGGGTTGAGAACAGTTTAATAGAACAGAAAGGAAGAAACTAACAATGACACCTAATAACAACAATAAAGTGACAATAATAAAGGACTGGAATGCACAAAACAAGTGATGCACAATGCAATTGCTCACCACTTGCCAACCAATGCCCAGTTAGTTCCTGAGTACTGATTCACCTCCCCAGCCAACTTCCCCAGTTTTATATACTGGGCATGACATCCCATGGTATGAAATACCTCTTTGGCCAGTGTGGGTCAGCTGTCCTGGCTGTGCCCCTCCAGCCTTCTTGCTGGCTGGGCATGAGAAGCTGAGAAGTCCTTGACTTGTCTAAACACTGCTTAGCAACAACTGAAAACATCAGGGTGTTATCAATGTTCTTCTCATACTGAACTGAAAACACAGCACTGTACCAGCTACTAGGAAGACAATTAACTCTATCCCAGCCGAAACCAGGGCAATTTTCTTAAAGCATATTTTCCAGGACCTCTTTAACCGGATCTAAATCTGTGCTGCTGCAAAAAGGGGCATTCTTGCTGCTTTCTGTTCTCTGGTATTAGTCTATGGCTACGTGATAATATGACCCAAAAGGTTCTCTAGCTGACAAATTACTTGGACCCAGCTTACAGCATACCCTCACAAATGCTTGTGCCAGTCCAAGGGATGTTGCAGTGGGGGAGTAAGAAAGAAGAGATGGTTAATTTTGTGGTGATGGCAAGGCACAATTTTCGCATTTTCACTGTCTATGTTGGAACATCATTACTCAAAGTGGTAGCTGCAATAATGCAGTTTTTTCATCTCTCTGGGACAATGAACTCTAGAAGATCAACTCCCAAGTCGTTTATAGTTTTGAAGGTTAATGGTGTGAGAAGTAATATAAAAGGTTTCCTCTAGTAGTTAGAGATCCAAGTTAGATTTTTGGGTACTGGTTTTTTTTCTCATTTTGGAATGATTTGTGGCAGCTGGTAATCTTGAATGAATCACTCAACTTTATTTCCAGTTGTATTGGTGATGTTTCAGCTACATCAAAACTGCTATTGTTGTCAAAGTTGTTTTAGGTTATAAATACTAAATATAAACAGTTGTTAGGAATAAAAATATAATTATGTCCAGAAACACAATGTTTAAATATCTTTTGTTTTTAGATCTTGAAATGTATTAGCCAGCTGGAACTAGCACAACTTATAGGAACTGGAGTGAAAACTCGGTATTTATCTGGCTCTGGGCGTGAAAGGGAAGGAAGCATTAAAGGCTATGCATCTGGAGGGGAAGAGTTTATGGGCCTGGGATTAGGTGAGATTAATAATCTTGGACTTCACAAAGATACACATATAAATGAACTATGATGGCTAAGAAAGCTCAGTGTTATGAGATACTGAGATGTATTTACTTGCTTCCAGGGGAAGCTATGTTGGATTAATGAAACTTAAAAAAATGGAACTGTATATTTCAAGACGCATCAGTAATTACCAAATATGTTCTAACTTTGTAATTGGGTTAAGCAGTTTAACAAAACTCCTCCAGATTTATTTGCTGGAACGTGTTGTTGTCAGAACTGTTTTACCATACTTACTAAGTCATGGTTTTGTTACCAGTATTATCAGTTCTTTCTTTTTATGCTCTGTTTTTAATAGTAAAAACATTAGCCACTTATTTTTAGGAACTAATAAATGTTTCGATGATCAGTAATTTTTCCAAATGAATTTCTTATCTCTGCATGTTGGGTTTGCTGTTCCAGTTTCTATTGTTCCTGCATTATGTGCCAGAAACAAACCTTAGATTTTAAGCTATGAACTAGAGGGACAAGGCAAATTTCCTTGATAGTTTTTCAAAGATTAAGGCAATTTTTTAATTTGAAAATACTCTGGAGTTGATGCTATATACGGTTATGCTGAATATAACACAACTGTGTCTGGCATTGACTACTTGTATCTGACTTAGAGTTAATATTTTAAAATAATATTTTATCATTTCTGATTTTTAACGGCACTGTATCATCTTAACTTAATAAACATGATGGTCAAAACTCAATGCCCTAAGGGGGGAAAAACCATACTTCTTACTGGATGTTTAATTTTGTAATAATCTGGCACAGATCTGGCATCGGCACCATCTGCTCCATGTAAATTACAAGCTAATTGGAAGCAGTAGTCACTTGTCATTTTCTACTTGTGTAAAGTTAGGGTTAATATAAAGTCACGATTTCATGATCCTAAATACTGGGGTTTAATGGCTTTTATTGCAGGTAACATCGTTGGAAGTGGAGCTGATAAACGGCATATGGCGAGCATTCAAGAGTCCGTGGGAGAGACCAGTTCACAGAGTGTAGTAGTAGCAGTAGACAGGTACTGAGAATATAATCTCTTTCTGGGGAAAATGTGACTTGAAGTTACTGACTATCCTCACTTTATTTGCAGACTCTGACAGGGAATTTTGTTCTCGAAGCCTATTTCTCTTGTGAGAAAGATGCTGATACATGCTTTCTCTGGACCCAATAAGTATATCACTTTAGGCATGTAACAGTCATGAAAGAAAGACTGTCATTAAATAGCAGTATAACTAATGTAGTGTATTGTGAGAAGGGGCACTGTGTGTATTCATGTGTTTTTACACCTTTTCTTTAGAGTAAGCCAGTCAAGAGCAGAATTAGGTTGGTATTACAGTATTTAGCTAGTTTTGTTTTACAAATCTGATAATTGTCTCTAACTTATGTGTCGGTATTCTGTGTAATTGGGTTTCTTTTCTTTTTTTTTTTTTTTTTTTTTTTTTTTAATATAGCTGAGTAGGACAAGCATCTGAAATTAATAAATGCCCTTATTCTATTACATCATGGAATTTTCTTTGGTCTTTTGTACTTCAGTATTTCAGCGTTTCTTTAGTTGCTGTTCTTCAGCTCTTTATTCGTTAATCACTGCATTCTTGTCTAAATCACAGTTTCTCATCTGTCCTTCCAAAATGTTGTCTAAAGAGATGGTTCTACAATAAACCATGTGTTGGAAGGGGGCTTTTTTAATAATTATTGAAACTATTGGGCAAGTCTGTAGAATCATACATTAGACTTGTAGTATTTATTGTAACATAAGTGTCTGTTATCATATCAAAGTCTAAAAACTTGGGAACATTCTCCACTTGCCAGTGTCCTCTATGAACCACGATCAGTGGTCTGAACTCCTCTCAAGACTCTGAACAGCTGAAGGGGATAACGGGAAAATTATGCATCCATAGTCTTTCTGCTGTTTTGATGGCCACAGCTTACAGTATTCTTGAATTATGTAAAGATCAAGCAGGTGGCTGGTATCCAGTAAAGTCTTGCAGCAAATATTTCTTCATGTCTTTTTATTCTCCCTATGAAATTTAACATACTGTCATCCAAATGACTGCTTCAGCACTACTTGCCCTGCATAAAATTGTGAGCCTGTGCCTGTTTCCTGCAGTGGGGCAGGAGCATAGCAGACTGTGACTTGCAGCAGGGAAGAGAATGCTCAGACGAGGAGAAGGACATGAACTGCTGCCAAGGAGTAAGAATAAAACAGTTGCAGAGTTCATGGCATGGAGCATTGTAAAGTACCTCCAGGAAATGTGCTGACATTTGCCTACAGCACTAAGATACGATTGACTCTTGTGGATGCGCAGCTAAAACTGCAACTCGTTTATTTGTTCCGTAGGATATTTACAGGATCAACTAGGCTGGATGGAAATGCAATAGGTATGTATGCTGACCATTTGCTGGGTTACAGGAACTCTTGCAATGTAACATCCTGAACTTACAGTAGCGTGTTTTAATGTTCAGTTGATTTTGTCCGATGGCTGTGTGCTGTTTCCATGGATGAGCTGGCTTCCCCACACCATCCACGCATGTTCAGCCTGCAGAAGATAGTGGAGATCTCATATTACAACATGAATCGCATTAGGCTGCAGTGGTCAAGGATTTGGCACGTGATTGGAGATCACTTCAATAAGGTATTTTTTGAAATCAAGTTACAGAACTCACATGAATAGCAGGACTTCCCTAATCAGCTTTTTCCTTTTATGTTCTTGCTGGTGTAAGTTGTGATATTTAAAAAAAACAAAACAAAACAAAAAAACCTACAACTAGTAAAGGCACCTAAAGGAAGCACCTATTTAAAAATCTAAAGTGTATAAATAGAAATGGAAATGTTTGTGGGAATGGTCTTTAATCACTTCATTGTATGATTTTGTATTTGTAATTTTTCTTTATGTTATTATCTTATCCTTCTGATCAAATGCCAAGCTAATTTTCTTGTAAAATATATACAGATGATCCTGGAACACCAAAGTTATTTTCCTTAGGAAACTGGACCATGTTTGGGTGGGTTTTTTTTAACCCAAGATTTTTATTATTTTTTTTCTTAGCATCTAGCTGGCTGTTCTAGTTCTGTACTTGTTGCATACAAAATCCATGGGTCTGTTAGATCAAATGACTGAGAAGGCCCTCTCTGAAAGTAACCCCCTATTTCTAAATAGCTGAAAACTAGAACATGCTAGCAATTTTTAAGGGACTGACATGAAACTTGAATGATAAGTTTGTTACTCGTAAGTAATATGTTAGCTGGTGTTTGAAAATATGCTTTTCTTCTAGGTTGGATGTAACCCTAATGAAGATGTTGCCATATTTGCAGTAGATTCGTTAAGGCAGCTGTCAATGAAATTTCTTGAGAAGGGAGAGTTAGCCAACTTCCGTTTCCAGAAAGACTTCCTAAGGCCTTTTGAGCATATTATGAAGAAAAACAGGTGTGATGCACTGCAGTTTCTATGTTAGCTTGCTTTAGTCCTACTTCAGGATGTTACTTGGTGTGGATTAGATTGTTGTGTACGTGCAAGTGGCACAGTAACTTTTGCCAGTGTAAAATTGTGTGACTTGTGAAAGTCTTACTTTTTTTTTTTTTTTTTTTAAGATCTCCAACTATTCGGGACATGGTAATACGCTGTATTGCTCAGATGGTGAACTCTCAAGCTGGTAATATTCGTTCAGGCTGGAAGAATATCTTTGCAGTCTTTCACCAAGCAGCATCAGACCATGATGGGAATATTGTGG
The DNA here is from genome assembly GCA_034782735.1 of Sagittarius serpentarius. Classification (NCBI taxonomy): domain Eukaryota; kingdom Metazoa; phylum Chordata; class Aves; order Accipitriformes; family Sagittariidae; genus Sagittarius; species Sagittarius serpentarius. The sequence continues at coordinate 22,588,908 of JAVKLA010000010.1, forward strand.
AGCTGGCCTTTCAAACTACAGCACACATAGTTAGTAAGTAATGATTGACAGATGAGAGTACCCAAATTAGCTTAGCTGCTGTGATTCTGGTTTAAAAGGCCCATCTGAATAAGACTTTCGTATTTCCAAATAAACATAAGATTTTGCAGCCAGACTGTTTAAACTCTGCAGCTAGGTCTTACCCATTAAGTCTCCTGATTTGCTATGGACAGGAAAAACTAGATATACACATCCTGCTACAGAACTTTGGAAGTTTGCAATAGATTCAGTAAGTTTGTATGTCGCCCCATCTGTCACAATAAGTTGTCCTGGATTAAGGAACACATTTCACAAACTTCCATGCTGATTCAGTATTGTATGGTGGGGATCATAAGGCTTGTGACTGATACGTGACTGCTTGCAGAGTTTAGTTCCTACAGCTTACCTGCTCTAAAAGTCTATTTGAACAATATACTGCTGCCACTTTCAAAGGAAGACAACCAACTCAAATTATTCTTGAAATGGATGTTCAATATCGATTGTAGCTTTCTTAAATGTCCTGAAACTGCCCTCTTCCCATTAAATAACGTGGGGAAAAATTGCTATGGACAGTATTAATAAATGCAAATAGTAGCAAAACTTTTTTTTGCTAACTTGAGTTGCATAGATCTTGGGAGTTGTAGTTCATTCAAAAGCTTGTACGTGTTGGATTTGTTTTGTATTTAGTCTGGCCTTTAAGTCTGAAATCTAACTACTTTTTCCTCTCTTGCTACAGAATAGGTGATTTAGGTAAATTTAGGTAACTTCAACAGAGAAGTTAACATCAAGTTAACATCCTATTGTTTCTCAAAATATTTTAAGAGCTTTGGGTTGCATATGCTGTGGGAGGAAACTGAACCATATAAGAAGCCATGAAATAATCCTAGATTATAAAATTGGTATTTCTCCAGCCTGAGAAAATGTGATGCTGACAAATCTGGGTGGTAGGGTGGGATGGGGAAGAATGCAAGGGAAGACAGAGAGCCATATTTAATCAAGACGACCTGGTGCTTTCATGTTTGTCCATTCAGTAGTGGTATACCATGGCTGACATCTGTAGATCAGTGCCGGTTTATCTATGGATTTCAATATCAGTAAATTTTATAAAGTGTATTTGTTTGTTCTTTGCAGCAAATATTTTTCAACAGCACTTTCCAGCAGCAATTGACTCATTTCAGGATGCAGTAAAATGTCTTTCTGAGTTTGCCTGTAACGTTGCATTTCCGGACACCAGCATGGAAGCTATTAGACTTATTCGGTATTGTGCTAAATACGTTTCAGAAAGGCCACAGGTATTTTCTTTTAATTTTTACCCTTGTATATTCTTACGCTATCTTCTACTGTTAAACTGAGACTAATGTTGTAACTAAGAAAGAACTTTCAGACTCAAACTTCAGTCTCCCAGCAGGAAGTGTTTGTATTAAAAGCTTATTCAGAACTAGCAGTCATTTTGGTATTATGTAAGCAGTAAACTAGGACTGATTAAAAAATTTTAAGCCTCATCAGTCCAAATTGGAAATAACTGAATTAAATAGTCCTTTTTTTAATAGTGTTAGAGGATGACCTGGAAAACAATACTTGTTCTATCACCCTAATTATATCTAGCTAAATTGGTTAGAAACATGCATATTTTTCTACATCAGTCTGTTGTGTGACTACTTAATAATAATCACTTTGCTGAAAAGAGCCTGGAGTTAGATTGCATTTATATATCATTGCAAGATGTGCACGCTGTATCCAGTATGCCAGAAAAGTGTAGAACTAGTTTATGCCAAACTTAGATTTCCTTATTACTTATATTTACGTAATTGTTGCCTGTCACTGTTAAACTTGCTTCCTAAAGTCCAAACCTCTGTAACTTGTGAAGCCTTTAGCAGGACTTAAATAAAATGGATTTAAGCATTTATTTTCCATATTTTTTTCCCAGTATTTTTCACAAATAAATATGTCTCAGATTTATACTTAAATTTTACAGGATTTGAGTGTTACGGTAGAAACTAAGCTAACTTTTCAAGTCTGTCTGTGCCACTAGTAGTATCTAAATGTCAGAATTAAAGATTTTTGAGTTTTTTTTTTTTTTTTTAAATCTTTTTTCTTATCCATCTCCAAGGTATTAAGAGAATACACAAGTGATGACATGAATGTTGCTCCTGGGGACAGAGTATGGGTCAGAGGATGGTTTCCTATTTTATTTGAACTTTCTTGTATCATCAATCGTTGCAAATTAGATGTTCGAACAAGGTAATAAAGCTTTTATTTTTTTATTTTTATTCAGTTAGTGAAAAGATCACAGGTACACATTTTAACATCTTTTCCTCTTTTTGTTTGGGTTTGTTTATAGAGGCTTAACAGTGATGTTTGAAATAATGAAGAGTTACGGCCATACCTTTGAAAAGCACTGGTGGCAAGATCTGTTCAGAATTGTGTTTCGGATTTTTGATAATATGAAACTCCCTGAACAACAAACAGAGGTAAAAATGAAACAGAAAACCAAAAAAACCCCACCCAAAAAGCAAGCAAACATTAGAGTGTTTTTTAAGAACTCAAACAATCAAGGCAGCAGTTTTTGTTTTGTCTTAGTGTATTTTTACTCCATACTGCCCCAACCATAAGGATACGTTGTTGTGTTCTGCTGTATTGTGGTATGTATGAAATTTATCATAGTATCCAGTGACCTATCTGTTTGTTCTGTCCATCTGAGTATTTTCACAGAGAATATTCACACTTTGTTGTGAAAATGTATAGTTTTTTGAACAGTATTCATGTGGCCAACTAAATGTCTGACAAGACGTCTGCAGTAGTGAGGCTTTTTAGTTTTATCTAAATTCTACTCCTCAGAGGCTACATCCTTTGTTGAATAGCCATGCATAATCCAAGTGCTATCATCATAGAAGAACCCATATAAAAATAAAGACTTTTCATTTTTTCTCGTAGAAATCTGAATGGATGACCACTACATGCAACCATGCACTTTATGCAATTTGTGATGTATTTACACAATTTTATGAAGCTTTAAATGAGATCCTTCTTCCTGACATACTTGCACAGTTACACTGGTGTGTAAAACAAGGTAGCTTCTTTACTTGTATCTTTTGATCAATGTATTTTTTTAAATGCTTAAGAAGAGGAAAGTTAACTGAATTTTGGAAGAATAGAAACTACCATTAGGACATGTTGTGTAATAGATGGATGCAGTATATTAAATATTTGAGGATCACTCTATTTAATCAGTTAGGCAGCTCTTCATTAATGTGTTTATGGCGCTATTGTGACAGAGCAAAAGCTTTTAAAGGGTTGTGTTAATCTTCTGCCACCAACCTTTCTCCATTTGGCAGCATAGATAAAATACCTCATTTATTTACACACGTGTATATATATATATACATGTATGCATTATGATTTTTTTCTTCCCCCTCCCACTGCCAACCATCTAGTACTTTTAAATATGACTTTTTAAAGAATGTGTTTTCTTTTGGGCTCCAACTCTTATGCCTGAAATTCTCTGTATTGCTAGCATGGAATGTTGGGGGACTACCTTGCAGGGAATCTTAAGTTTCTAGTTGGTGCTTTTCCTTCCTTTGTCTCACTATATGCTTCCTTTCTGCTTCTCTCCTGTCCTTTGTCTTCCCTGTTTGGATTTCTATCTCATCAAGTCTATTTTTTATTCAGAAGGTTCCTAAGCTTGATATTATTGTAATACACTTTATAAGTAGGCTTTGAGCTAAGATACCATGCATTTCACAATATTGGTAAAAATGTTTAATGGAGCAGTAGTAGAGAATGCTTAATTTTTCATTGATACTGTAGAAGTTGATAAATATGGAACACTTCTTTCACAGATAATGAGCAGTTGGCTCGATCAGGTACAAACTGCCTAGAAAACCTGGTAATACTAAATGGACAGAAATTCAGCCCTGAAGTCTGGGGCCAGACATGCAATTGTATGCTAGAAATCTTCAAAACTACTATTCCTCATGTGTAAGTTCATAAATTTAATTCTCATACTAATACCTCATTCCAGAGCAACAATATTTACCTCTTTTTATTTTTTTTACTTTGTGAAGCTTGCTGACGTGGAGGCCCGCAGGAATGGAGGAAGATTCAGCTGAAAAACACTTGGTAAGAGTTAATTTAGTGCAACAAACTAACTTGAAGGGTTTTGTGTTAGGCTAGCTTTTGAAATATTTTATTGTAGTAAATACACTTGACAACAAATACTGGAATTGACATTAGCTTGTATTTGGTGTCACTGTTAAATAAGATACAAGGAATGGATGCAGGAAGCCTTTGAGTCTAAGATTAGTGAAGTCATCTGAAAACTGATAGCTGGTTGCTAGTTAGTGTTCTGGATTGCTAGAATTGTTCTGCATTCTCTTCTAGGATTTAGACCTAGATCACCAGTCTTTAAGCAGCATGGATAAAAATGCTTCAGAAAGAGGACAAAGTCAATTTTCAAATCCAACAGATGACAGCTGGAAAGGTGGCCCTTATACAAGTAAGGAAAACATGTCAGTTTATTAAATGACCTTTTATAGCCACTCTTAGTCTAGTTCTGTAGAGAAAGCTTTTGGGCACTTAAACTTGGGGTATATCTTTACGACTTGTGTTTTATGCTTTGCAGAGAAATTTACTCTTTATAAGATAATTCACAGCATCACTAAATGTCAAAATGCTAATGGTAACGTAGTGTTTTGCTAGCCTGTTGT
>JAVKLA010000010.1:22610397-22642694 GCA_034782735.1 Sagittarius serpentarius
GCTGTGCCTGGGAAGAAGGGGGGGTGGGGGGGAAGGTGTTTTAAGATTTGGTTTTTATTTCTCATTATCCTACTCTGGTTTGATTGGAAATAAATTAAATTCATTTCCCCCAAATCTAGTCTGTTTTGCCCATGACGGTAATTGGTTAAGTGATCTCTCCCTGTCCTTATCTTGACCCACAAGCCTTTCATTATATTCTCTCTCTCCCGTCCAGTCGAGGAGGGGGAGTGACAGAGCGAGAGAGCGGCTTTGGTGGGCACCTCGCGTCCAGCCAGGGTCAACCCACCACAACGGAGAACATAAAGCACTATTTTGAGAGTTAATCACAGAGTTCACTGATCATTTTCCAACTGCAGGAAAGAAAAGGAACATCCTTGTGATGTTTCTAATAAGTACTCCAGTGAGGGGGGAAATTGTTTAGGTTTTTAAACTGGATTCCAGGCACAGTCATCCATACCTTTGATTTTCCACAGCGTTTCCACTAATAAGAGTGAGGTGTAACATATAAAAATGGAATAATATTATACAACAATTTGGATGGATACTGACTGGTGTAGGAGGAAGCAACATACAGACAAAATCTATTAGAACACAACTGAGTAATACACATGGCCAAACTACTGCATTTAATATAAAATGACTTCTTGCCTTTACTCAAAGCCTCCCTTTGCAGTCAACCATATTATTTAAAAGGAAGAAAGTCAAATTTTTATACTGCTTCTTGAGAATACCTTACCACTTAAATTACAAAACTAGGAACTCAAAATAGTGCAAAGGAGCTTCAACAAGCTCAGTCTGACTACCTGTAAAGTCGTCATCTGTAACCACCCATGTTTTCTTTTAAAAAGTTTCAATTGTATGAGAACAAGCACCTTCAGGTAAGAATGCATAGCCTGTTTACAATTCTAACTGAAATCTGCAGAATCCCATAAAAGCTTGATTCCTAAACAGATGATATATTAAGGAAGTTAACATGGAAATTCTCATTTCAAATGCTAAGGAGAATGCTAAGCCAAGACAATGTTCTTGAGATGATCATTAAATTTAGGCTACCTTATATCAGGACTTCTAGAATCCATTTTTAAATTTGCAGTTTATAAATGTAACTTTCAATCCCTTACATCCTATTTAAAATAGTATTATCAGGTGGTATTATCTCTGCATATTGTATTTCACTTCTGCCTTACTGAAATTGTTAAGCTGCACACTTTGGGCACTTTCGCATTCTCTCATCGCTGTCATTTTGAGTGAAAAAGATCAACCTCAAATTTCTAACCCCAGGCAAGGAAGAAGGTAGATGGGAGAACTATACCAACATAAGCAAAATGTACCATTTCCCCGTGGTGTTGATTTATCTTTACCCTACATTTGAAAAAGTGATACTATTTCCATGACAGTATTAAAAAGAAGACAGGCTGTACCAACATAATTGTCATCCAAAAAGGAAGCCACTCACACTGCTCATCAGAAACAAAGTTTCTGAGAAAAAATTCCAAATCTCCAATTCAGAGTGAAACTCAGAGAAAATTTTATTATAGAACCTCTCCCAGCAAAGCCCAAATTAACAGCAAAACTGATCTTTTCAATAAACTGCTTTTGCTAGTTAAAAATATCTTTTAAAAAACAGTTGCAACACTAGTTAAACTTCCCCTTGTTGCTAATTGTACTGTGTCAGCTGATTCTCATCACTTTCACAGAGAAGCTGGTGCTTTAGCTTTCTAATAAGAGCACTTGCATGTTACTCCTCCCTGTCTTCACAAGCGGTTTTGAAAATCAGCAGAAGTTCTTAATATATAAATGGTAAGTTGCTTCTTTTATACTTAAGCTATAGTAAAACAAATTTCTATTACAATTTCTCTGAACTGCAAAGGTATTACTGGCCTTCAAACCCTTTCTTAAATATACCTAGGTTTAAGCATGCCTGCTTGCTTACAGATGACAAAACTTATGACAGCGAAAAGTCATGTTTCTAATGTGTCTGCAGCATAATCGATTTTTCTGTTTCTCCCATTGACCTAAAACTTATCACTACTTTTGCAAGTCACGATGTCAAGCATTTTTATAGAAAAGCAACATAAACAAGAAATTATAGTAGTCGACAGGTTTCAAGTTCTACTTGAAAGCATCATGTTTTTAATCAAACTTCTGAAATTACTTCTTGCCCTGACAATATGAATGGCAAATATGAAAACAGAAACATTTTTGAAACTGCTAACATATTGCACAAATTTAATGCAATTGTAAGCTCAGCCAACACAGGATGTTAAAGTATTTTAGACAGTCCTCTCAATAATTCAGATTCTGTATGTACATTAAGTCTTACTAAGAATTTTACCTAAAGTGTTGCTATTTTCACTGCTATAGCTATATCACACATTTAAATGTAAATTTGCATTTTTAAGACCTAGCATGCAAATGAAAAACTATTTTAAAGCTATGTGTATGCCAGTGTTTTGTTGTTGGTTTTTTTCCTTGTTACTGTTGTTGGACAACCAAGTTCAGAGTACCAAAACCAATGCTGAAGTTTTTACAAGATTAGGGGAAAAAAACCTTGCCCCTTTAAAAAATATTTCTAAATAAACTTACTTATGGCATCTTTTATTGCTATGACATACAAATTGAGAACAAAAGTTGTACTAATCAGTCTTAACCATCACTCTAAACAGCTCACTGTGATTCTGCTCTCCTAACCACACACTTTTGTTTTCCTTCTTTAGTCAAAGCTGTCTTTTATCTTCCAGATTGTACCTTCCTGGTCAAAAATAAGCTTAGTGAAATTAAAAACTCTGAAATGAAAACAATGAAAACAAGGAAGATGTGAAAATAATCTGTTAATGCATTAATGTGGTTTCCAGCTAATATTATTTTACTTGCATAATATTGGTTTGTGAACAGTAAAGAAAAGGAAAAAATACTTAAATTTACATGAAGATAGAAATTATTAAAAACAAGCTACTGTAATAGTAGTGACTCACAGTGTTACTTATAACAGATTACATAGCCAAGTATTAATTGACAATTTCTTTTCTAATTGAAAACTAGTGACTTGCATGCAAGAGAACCTGGGTACTCATTTAAAATTAATACTGATGAGTTTAGAATTGTTTTGATATATTTCTATGTACTTTGTATCAACACTGAGAATACTTCACTTAGCTATGCTTACCCATTCTTGCATCTTAATTAAAAAGTTTCCTGTGTTAGAAAGAATAATCCTAACATCTGAACTTAAAAAAATCATTTGTACTTACAGATAAACAAAAAAATTTAAATTTCTAAAGTTTGCAGCAAAACATAATAGTTGATCTTTAAAACACACAAGACAGTAATAAAGATGTAATTACAAAAATAGTTATCTGTGTGAGTACTCTGTACCATCTGTTCTTGCCTACTTTATGTGAAGAAAAACAGGGAACCAATTATTCTAGACTTACATTGTATCATGATATCTGGCTGAAAGTCCTTCTTCTGCTCAGCTACAGTAATGCTTCGGTGCATTTACTTTTTTTAGTTATCGCCTTTTATGTTTATATCATGTAAGACTGTACGCAATAAAGCAAGTAAACATGTGAAAATGATCCAACTGTGATTTAATTCTTAAAATTTCTCTTTGCATCCCTACAGAACAAAAAATCCTCACAAATTATGGCTGCAGCTTCAGCTGATTTACTGACCATTATTCCATACAAGAAAGACTTCTGGAGAAACCAGACTAACCTAGCTATAAATGCCTCAGAAATTCAAACCGCCAGTTGTTCCTTAGATGAGAACTCACTGTCACTTGCTTTGATAGTTTTTTACTCTATCATTTTTGTCGTTGGACTGGGTGGAAATATTATAGCCCTGTTTGCTTTCCTGTGCATTCATCAGAAAAGGAATTCTATCCAAGTTTACTTGCTAAATGTGGCTGTTGCAGACCTTCTGCTGATCTTCTGTCTTCCCTTCCGAATACTCTATCATGTTACCAAAAACACCTGGATGTTTGGACTGATTTTATGCAAGATTGTAGGAACTCTATTTTATATGAACATGTATATTAGCATAGTACTGTTGGGACTAATTAGTCTAGATCGTTATGTAAAAATAAATAAGTCTGTGAAGCATCCTAAAATGTTAACTACTACACGAAGTATACATATTTGTTGCATGGTGTGGGCACTTGCACTAACAGGATTTATAACAGTAGTTGTACCATCTTTCTTTAAGAGTGAGGACAGCAATTCTACTATGTGTTTTCATTACCGAAATAAACAGAATGCGAAGACAGAAGCAATTTTAAATTATATAATTGTAATAATTTTTTGGATAGTTTTTTTCCTTTTGATACTTTCGTATGTTAAAATTGCCAAGAACCTTCTAAAAATTTCGAGGAAAAGAGCAAATTTTCCCAACGCAGGAAAATACACCCAGACAGCAAGGAATTCCTTCATTGTACTCATTATTTTCACCATCTGTTTTGTTCCTTACCATGTGTTCCGGTTTGTCTACATTACATCCCAGTTACAAAATCCATCTTGTTATTGGAAGGAAATAATTCACACATGCAATGAGGTGATGCTCATATTTTCATCTTTTAACAGCTGCTTAGACCCAGTTATGTATTTCCTAATGTCCAGAAGTGTCCGTAAGACTGTATTCCAACTTATTTGCAGAAGACTTCATGGAGAGTCAGGGCTAACTCTGGAAAGCACTTCAGAAATAAAACTTGGACAATATACACAAGAGCGATTATCTACTACCACTCCCCACTCAAGTTCTTTAAAGAAGAAGTCTCTGATTTGATTGTTTAAATGAATGGGTACTAGTTTCTCTCTGTCACTCCAGGACATCAATTTAAGGTTACCAAATGCTACACTGTACAGCTACTAATCCTGCCTCTTTCTTCCTGTTAAAAAATGAGAAGTCTTACTTCTGTTTGTGAAAATGAGAAGTTACTTTTCAGAAGTATTTTACTCTTGTTTATCCAAGAAAACAAAATAGGAAGTTCTCAGACATCTTCTTTTGGACTAAACTAGAACACTAACTCTTTAAGGAGATTTCCACGAAGTGGTTTGAATCTTGTATATAGAAATTAATATTACCAACCTGTGTATGTAAATAATAGATGAATTTTGCAAAAAGTAAATTGTGTCCTATTTGAAAGAGCTATATAAACCCTCATAGATTTTATGTACTTCTTTGTTTTAACAGGTTTCAAAGAGATCAGCATTTTAACTACAGTTATAGAAGTATTTTTTCCAAGAAAATATTTGAGAATTTAGCAACATATGTGGCTTAAAAATGAGCTGAAGAATATGACTGCCATTAATTCAGTTATAATTACAGAAGATACACTTAGTTTTATTAAACAGCAATATTAAAATATTCAAGCCTCCTAAGCTCCTTATTATATTTTCAACATTTTAAGGAATGTCAAGGTTGAACACCTAAAGAAAAGTAAGCAATGCTTTTGGAAAAATAGAAAATAATGAAGGAGAGATGACATGGGTATTTTCGATTACATAAGATTTCCTTCAAACTCTGACAAATCTGGTGACTGCAGCTACACAAAGTAGTTCAACAAGGAAAATAAAAACTCACAGAACTGAGCATAAAGAGCAGAATAGAAAAATTAGCTCTCGTGAACACCGGACCCATCAGCTCTGATCTTTGCTCAGGCTCAGTCACTGGTCAAATTAACCGATTGCCAAAGCCACGCATTTCAGCTGCGTGCCTCCTCCCTGGCACAGGCTTTCTCTTTTCACGTGATTAAAATAATCTTGATAATTGCTGATGCTATGTAAATAGCAATGTAACAGCAATATCCCATAGATACAACTACATTCTTAGATTAAAAGCAGATTGGTGGCCTTCTACGATGGGGTTACAACGTTGGTGGATAAGGCTAAAGCAATTGATGTCATCTACTTGGACTTGTGCAAGGCATTTGACACTGTCCCGCCTGACATCCTTGTCTCTAAGTTGGAGAAACATGGGTTCAATGGATGGACCACTTGGTGGATAAGGAATTGGCTGAATGGTCGCACTCAGAGCGCTGCAGTCAACAGCTCAGTGTCCATGGGGAGACTGGTGACAAGTGGTGTCCCTCAGGGGTTGGTACTGGGGCCAGTGCTGTTTAACATCTTTGTCAGCAACATGGACAGTGGGACAGAGTGCACCCTCAGCAAGTCTGCCAAGACACCAAGCTGTGCGGTGTGGTTGACACGCTGGAGGGAAGGGATGCCATCCAGAGGGACCTTGACAGGCTCGAGAGTTGGGCCCTTGCAAACCTCATGAAGTTCAACAAGGCCACGTGCAAGGTCCTGCACATGGGTCGGGGCAATCCCAAGCACAAATACAGGCTGGGCGATGAGTGGATTGAGAGCAGCCCTGAGGAGAAGGACTTGGGGGTGGTGGTGGACGAGAAACTCAATATGAGCCAGCAATGTGTGCTCGCAGCCCAGAAAGCCGTCCGTATCCTGGGCTGCATCAGAAGAAGTGTGGCGAGCAGGCTGAGGGAGGTGATTCTCCCCATCGACTCCACCCTCATGAGACCTCACCTGGAGTACTGTGTCCAGTTCTGGGGCCCCCAGCACAAGAAGGACATGGAACTGTTGGAATGAGTCCAGAGGAGGGCCACAAGGATGATCAGAGGGCTGGAGCACCTCTCCTATGAAGACAGGCTGAGAGAGCTGGGGCTGTTCAGCCTGGAGAAGAGAAGGCTCTGGGGAGACCTTATAGCGGCCTTCCAGTACCTGAAGGGGGTCTACAAAAAAGCTGGGGAGGGACTTTTTAGAAGGGCAGGTACTAATAGGACAAGGGTAATGGCTTTAAACTGGAAGAGGGTAGATTTAGGCTAAATATTAGGAAGAAATTCTTCACTGTGAGGGTGGTGAGACACTGGAACAGGTTGCCCAGGGAAGCTGTGGATGCCCCCTCCCTGGCAGTGTTCAAGGCCAGGTTGGATAAGGCTTAGAGCAGCCTGGTCTAGTGGGAGGTGTCCCTGCCCACGGCAGGGGGCTTGGAACTAGATGATCTTTAAGGTCCCTTCCAACTCTAACCATTCTATGATTCTGTGGTGAAAGGGAGTTGAGAAGGAGGGTAGTAGTGCCATCTGGTTTAAGGCATCTTAAGATCATTGAATTACTCTCTGGGAGTGCTGACCGCTTTTAATTGCTGGATAATTTCTAGGTTTCTGAACTTCAGTGCTGTCATCACAGATAATGTGACTGTCACTGCTTGGTGACGAGCCTTCTTATTTTATTTATTTAGTAGAAACTTTATAATTTACTACCACTTGGCACTGCTGACTGACTGGACTTGGAACTGATTGATATTTTGAACTGATTGAATAACTCTTAAAGTCAATGTTGTGGTTTTGATAGTGTAACCTCTATCTTCATGTACAGTTTCTAGAAAGTATGGCTTAAGGCAGCTTGCACAAAATAAACCTTTAAGGTTGGCAGAAGTGAGGACAGAGATGTGATTTGGTGTGGTGGAAGAGCAGACTATTGGTTAAACTTATGCATGTTATTGGCATATTCACCCACCCTTACTACTGCTGAATTGCTGATTTGAAGTGTCACCATTAGAGAGGGGAAAAAAACCTAGTTCAAGGTTTTACAGAAAGATGTAAATTTTTTCAGCTTTTTTCAGATAGTGCTGTTACAGATTTACTGTAGGCGATATCTTTAACAGATCTTCTTAGTTTAACTATGTAATAGTTACATAACTCAGTATAAGCAATTGGTTTTGAAAGGCTGATACTCGCTTGTTGCCTAGAGTATACTGATATGCCCATGACTTAATTATTGTTTTAATTTTAGGTTGAGGATGAACCAAACAAAATATGTGAATCAGACAGGATAGCCATTAAAGCCAACATAGTGCCCTTGATGCTTAGCAGCCCAGAACAAATTCAAAAGCAGGTAATATGTCAATTCCTGTTTGTGTCCATGAGACTTTTGGAATGTTTTAAGTATGTCTAGAGGCTCTGGTTATTGGCAGAGCTCAGTTCCCTTACCAATGAGGTCATCCCAATCCAAATAACTTGGAGTATATTGTTAAAGCTACTTTTACCTACTTTAATTTTTATTTTTTTAAAAAGGCAATTACTGTGCAATCTTATAGCCAAGTTCTAGCATTAGGCAGTTAAATACAGTAATTCTAGAAAGTGAGACTGTGTGTACACATTAAATTTAAAGTGAGAGTTATTTGTAGTGAAAAGTAGTAGATATTTAACCCAGTGAGTTTTGAATCTGACAAGAATAACAAGCATTTTCTCAGATATTTGCAACATCTGGCATGACTACTGCATTTTTTGTAATGAGGAGCCTGCTGTTGTATCATGTAATGGTTATGTTTCCTTTCCAGTTAAGTGATGCTATTAGTATTATTGGTCGGGAAGACTTTCCTCAGAAATGGCCAGACTTACTGACAGAAATGGTGAATCGCTTTCAAAGTGGAGATTTCCATGTCATTAATGGGGTCCTTCGCACCGCTCACTCTTTATTTAAAAGGTACTGGAAATAAGGGAGTTAGTATATGGATTGTAAAATTTCTGTTCAACTCTAAATTTTTACTGTAAGACTTAGTTTTGTAGATTTACAAAGTCTACAGTTGTGACTTCTACTTACGCTTATTGACTTTTTAATAAGACTTTAAGTGGTTGTTAAATTGTACACCTTGCATGGTCTTGAACTATGTTGTTTAGTTCTTGTTTACTTGACAGCATTGTTTCAAGGTTCAGCACAAAAAATCAGTTGTATGCAAGTGAGTTTGGTAATAAATATGAAGACTCTGTTCTATTTTTCATTTATTTCTCTTTCACTTGTCAGGTACCGTCATGAATTTAAGTCAAATGAATTATGGACAGAGATCAAACTTGTCCTTGATGCCTTTGCTTTGCCTTTGACAAATCTCTTTAAGGTATTTCTTGTTGAATCATTTCTAAAACAAATTTAACATTCTGAATTGCTTCTTGTGAATACCTGTAAAACAAAAACTTAAGAATAGTTGCTTTGAAACTGTTAATGTGGTTCAAAGTAAAGTTGTGAAGTGAGACTGATAGGATCAACAAGGGGAGGAAAAGGAACTGTATTTTCTGGTTTAAAAAAAAAAAAGGTACAGGACACTTTTCAGTACTTCTTGTGAATGTGGTTTGTGTGTTTGTTACTTGACTGAATCTTATGTCTTTTTCTAGGCAACTATTGAACTTTGCAGCACACATGCAAATGATGCTAGTGCTTTGAAGGTTCTCTTTTCTTCTCTCATTCTAATTGCGAAGCTGTTCTACAGTTTAAATTTTCAGGTGAATCTCCTTGTTCTTCTAATAGTTCTGCTTTGATCTCACAAAGCTGTTATGCTCTTATTTATAGGATCCATTTGAGGCAGCCTTTAAGGCCATGCTTTATCACAAAAATAAAAGTTGGCAGTCTGCATCAATGCTGGAGTAGAGGCACAGTAAGGATGGGGTTAATTAACATGTTAGCTTGGCCCTGTCTAAACAAAAGTTCGAGCGAGTTGTTGTATGGGTAACTCTCTGAGTATGAGCTGTGAAAGACAGAAGTCAAATGCCTTGAGTTTGTACTCAACTCTGCTCCTTTATAAATATGTCTGTACTGACATGAACTCAGTCATGTAGACGAAAGTCAGTTAAAACTAGTAGCTCCATAACACTGCAGTAGCAAGTAATTCTGGTAGCAGTGTGGGGGTTTTTGTTTTGAAATCAGATCTAAATTTCTAACGTTATTAAATAAATGCACTATATGAAAAATGGTAAAAAGCTACTTTGCTGAGGTGACATATATTTAGTGTCTCAACACGAACGTAAGTCTGTGAAGTGTGATGATCATGCCTTGTTTGCTTGGGCTGTTCTTCCATATTGGGCAAAAGAGCAAGCTGGAGTTAAAAGGGAGGCTTGTGCTTTCTTGTTCTGAGAGTAAGAGGCAATAAGGTTCTTTCTTCATAAAACTGTAGGCTGTATAGGGTGTAAGCAACTAGTTTATTTGGAAATACTGTATTCCAAAGCCTCTGTCTGGAGGGTTTTCATTTGGGGGGAGGAGGGGGTAGTGTTTTGTTTTGAAGTTTGTTTTCCACACTTTGTCCCTCAGTAGATTGTAAGGTGGATACATACCACTTACAATGTAGGTATGTTATCTAAGCAGTGCAATCAGAAATGAAAATGTAGATTTATGCTTTTCCTTCACAGGATCTTCCAGAGTTTTTTGAAGACAACATGGAAACATGGATGACGAATTTTCATAGTCTTTTAACTTTAGATAATAAACTTTTGCAGACTGATGTAAGTACTGCATAAAACTTCCTGGTTTGCCTCTGTGTAGGGGAGAGGGTTGACTGAGAACTTAGGTGTAACTCTGAACAATGCAATGTTTTCTTTGTTGGGTAAACAAAGGAATATATGGGCTGTAAGGAAATGGGGTTTAAAAGAAGTTGCCCTGTTGTCTTAAGAAATTTGAGTTCTTGAAGTTGTCTCTCAGTTACAGGTATACTCAGCTGTGCACAGACATCAAATTACAGATACTCATCAATGAGTAGATTCTTTCAAGGACAATGCTCAGGTTTTCTGTAGCTTTCAGCTGGTTCATGCACTATGTTTTAGAAAACAGGGTATCTTAAAAGAACTTGAAACAGTTGAACATAGAAGGCATGACATCCCTAAGTACTCTAGTTTAGCATTTGCTGTCTTTGTCTAATTATAAGAATTAGTAGTTTCACAGATGGAAGATGATACCAGGTGATCAAAGCTCAAATTAATTTTGTGTGTGCTTTCTGCATTTTAAATGCTGATGTCTTCCAGATACAGTACAATAGTTTGCCACATGATGGAGCCAAAGCAAGTCTATAAGTTTCTTTACAATACATACGGAGGCATATTAAATAGCAAGATACGATGTTTTCTAGGCATATTTTTTCAATGCCTTGTGTTGTCTTTTTCCTATTGCATTTGTAAATTAATTTCATGACAAACTTTATCAGGTCTAAATGATTTGAAGTACATAGTACTTTCATTTGAAATGTAGGTATGATTTATAATTTGCAGTGCAGTTCTGGTACAAATCAGCAAAATACAGTAATTCTTTGACCTGTTTAGAACATGGTAAAATAATAGTGTAAATATTTCCTTCGAATATGTTGATAATTTTAATATTTAAGTGATGCTGAAGTTTGGATGTTTAAGTTCTTGGTTTTGTTTTATGTGAGGATGAAGAGGAAGCTGGATTACTGGAGCTCTTGAAATCACAAATTTGTGATAATGCTGCTTTATACGCTCAAAAATATGATGAAGAATTCCAGCCCTACCTGCCACGTTTTGTAACAGCAATCTGGAATCTGTTAGTCACAACAGGCCAGGAAGTGAAATATGACTTGGTAGGTTGCTATAAACTGATCTTGCCAAGTTTGGTAATGAATTACAAATTGGTCAGTCATGCTAAAACCGTATCTGTTCTGTTTCTGTTGTTCTAGCTGGTTAGTAATGCGATCCAGTTTCTGGCTTCAGTTTGTGAGAGACCACATTACAAGCATCTGTTTGAAGACCAGAATACCTTGACAAGTATCTGTGAAAAAGTTATTGTTCCCAATATGGAATTTAGAGGTAACTTTTTGAGACTTAAGTTTTCAAAGACACAATAAAATCTAACTGTAATTATATGTTGCTTTGCAGAACTAAGGATTGAGGATTACCTCTTGTGTACTTCAGTACTATATTCAAAACCAAGTTTCTGCAATAGATTGCTGTCCTATGGGATTTGTAGAATTGTGTGAATATAATAACTTTTCTGTCTTACTGGGATCTCAAATTGAAAAGTATAGGAAGTCTAGGTCATGTGCCACCAGTAACTTTTCATGCTTAAAGTGAGTATCATAATAATTCAAGGAGTCTAAATAGGCATGGATATCAGGCCTACTAAATTGTAATGTCTTATTTCTCCAAGTTTTGACGGGCTCATATTGATCCTACTATGTGAAGTGCAGTGAAGATGTATTGCAGTGATAAGAAGCTTCTTTCTCTTAAGTCTATGACTCTGGAAGCCTCTCAATACACTTAGTGTTGAACATGTCTTATCTTTTTTTTTTCTTTTTTTTTTTTTTTTTTTAAAAATCAGGAATATGTCAGCTCATGAGTGTGAAAGACTAATTTGTGGGGCAGGAGCAAGCTGAACAGGCTAGCCTGGCTGGATATTTCTGATTAATTTTTATTAATGTTATAGAAAAGTATTTGGAAAAAATAGCAAGTTGATAATACAACTTTGTAACATAAAAAAACAGAGACTTCAAAATGTAAACTTCTGTGTATTTTATATTTTCAGCGGCTGATGAAGAAGCATTTGAAGATAATTCTGAAGAATATATAAGAAGGGATTTAGAAGGATCTGGTAATCCACAGATTTATACTAAGAATACTTGGTCTTTAAATACAGCTCTAAAGAGCTGAAGCAATTTATTGAAGCTTTTATAACTTATTTTTGAAATCGGAAAGGTTCCCCCCGAATATATTTTATCCAGTTTTTGATCAAGTCTACTGTCACAATGTGCCCGTCACAGTGTCTTTTTGTTTTGAACAATGTTTTTATAGGGTTTTTTCCTTAATTGGATTGGTATGTCTCCTGCACTGCACACGTTCTCATTTCAGCAAATATAGCTTGTAAGTCAATGCTGAATAGTAGCCACAGTTGTGTATTTAGTTCCTATGTGTAGAGTTTTAAATAACATGGAGAGACTGTGCCTGTATTTAGTAGTCTATCATGCTTAAACTGAAATTCTGACTGGTGTTGCATACAAATCTGTGATCAAGCCAGCTGGACACCAGCCAGCCCTTGTACACCAGCACTGTGTTCAAACCAATACAGTAACTGTCCTGAAAACACAGTGCTGTGCTAACAGAGCTACTTGATTTTCTGATCATGGCTGTCTGGTCTTCAGCCAGGTCAGAGCACAAATGAACCAAATCTAGATCTGTGTGACAATTCTGTATATACTATTTGTGCCACTGACGGACACTTTTAGATTAATGACACTTCATAATAGATGTAAGAAATTACTGTAAGCTTGCAATGGGGGACAAAACTGGAGGAAAATGTTTTTGAACTTTTTTCAAGCAAACGTCATATCATTCTTATCCAGGATTGGCTGCATTTTGGGCATTTGTGAAACTTTTATTTGTTAGCTATTTCTGCTTTTAAGAGAATTAATTCAAAAATTATTTGTGTTCTTCAGAGATTACTTTAGAAATGTCCTCTGTTGCATTTAAATTGAATTGCTTTATTTTCCTTCCATCACTTCTGTTAACATATTGTATTAAAGGCTAGCTGACTTTTTTTTCTCTTTCCTGAAACAAGGCACTTTTACAGATTTTTATTTATTTATTTATTTATTTTTTTAACAAAAGTGTACTAATTTGGTGTGATGAGCCAGCAGCTAAGTACCACACAGCAGCTCGCTCACTCTGCACCCTGCTGCAATGGGATGGGGGAGAGAATAGGAAGAGTAAAAGTGAGAAGACTCATGGACAGAGATAAAGGCTAGAAATAAAGACGATTTAAGTGAAAGAAAGAGGAAGAAAAGAGAAGGGGGCAGGGGGAGGGAGGGAAGTCAATGACTCACCACATCCCACAAGTAGACTGATGCCCAGCCAGTCCCTGAGCAATGGCTACCTCCCGAAAAACCCTCTCCCCTCAGTTTTTATCACTGAGCATGACGTTCTATGGCCTAGAATATTCCTTTGGTCAGTTTGGGTCAGCTATCCAAGTTGTGTCCTCTCCCAGCTTCTTGCTCATCCCCAGCCTACTTGCTGGGAAGGCAGAGCAGGAAAAGGAGATAGCCTTGACACAGTGCAAGCACTCTTCAGCAACAGCCAAAACACTGGGGTCTTATCAGCAGTTTTAGTCACCAGTATGAAACACAGCACCATAGGGGCTGCTATGAAGAAAAATAACTCCATCCCAACCAGATCCAGTACATTTGGGTACATAACTGTCAAGATAGTAAAAAGCCTCCCCCTGCATGCTTACTGAGACTTTCTTTAGAGGGCAGTAAAATCTGTGAATATGAATGCAGTATTGGTAGGTGTCCATTACTCTTGTTGTACAGAGAGTCCCTATTACGGCAGTAAGTAAAAGACTTAAATGTGTTCTTAAGCATGTGTGGAGGATTGCAATAATTAACATAAACTATGGCTGTAATTTGAGAAGCTGCTATTATTATTATTAAATATTTAATATTATTATAGATGAAAAGCTGTATACTTTCTCATAGTCAAAGAATCTTTGGTTCTTATGCAGATATTGACACCAGGCGCAGAGCAGCTTGTGATCTAGTCAGAGGCTTGTGCAAATTTTTTGAAGGACCTGTGACAGGGATTTTTTCTGGATATGTTAATTCTATGCTGCAAGAATATGCAAAGAATCCATCTGTTAACTGGAAGCACAAAGATGCAGCTATTTACCTTGTTACGTCTTTGGCATCCAAAGCTCAAACACAGAAGGTACTTTTACATTCTATTCGTTTTAATCCGTATGCATTCAAATATTATAGTGTACGAGGAATGCAATTCATTTTATGCTGCTTCAGAATGGGAGTAACTGTATTTGTTGTAGTTTAATGTTGATAAGACTAAAAGTTGTCCATTATATAATCCTATCGCAGTTGGTAATTTGGTGGTATCTGATGTTCATATAGGTTGGGCAAAGTCAACAGCCACGTGTGACCATTTGGCAGGTCTTATTAGTGTGTGTGAAGCAGCCATACAAAGAAACAAAAATAGCTTGGTTCTAGAACCTCTGAGCTTTTAAATGGTACTGAGCTAGAGTTTGTAAGCCATGGAAGGCCAAATTTAGCTTTACAGAAGATCAGAAGTGTTAAGCAGACTAGAAGGAATTTAAGTGACTCTTACAGTTCTTGTCATTGTATTTTCCAATGTTTCCTGTTATTTGAGTGTTTATGATTTGGAAATGGCCTGTGAATACTAATGATGACTGGAAATGGATCTCATTAGTTGTTCGGGAGAAAGCAACTAATAGCTTGCCACACCTGAGCTAAACTGTATTTGGGAACAGTAGCATTGTATCAAATGTCTTACAGAACAGATTTTTATATACTAATAAATACTTTAAATGTTATTATAGTTCAAATCTCGGTGGCTTTACAAGACAGATTTGAGGCAAACATGGTAAAACACGTACAGCATCTTTATGCAATTTTGCTGAAGGTTCTCAGTCTTTTTTTGAAACTCTAGTTGTATACTACTGCACAGCAGTTGCCAATAATAGTGATGCATAATGTGAAGCAGAGTCTTCTAGCAATTAGAAAACTCCTAAGTTGTACATCTTTCTTTTTCTGTGCTATTTAGTGGCAAATATGGGGTAACATCACTTAGAACACTTGATTGATAAATATCCATCTGAAAATCCTGTTTTAAAAATTAGTTGCATTTTTTATAAGAGAAAACTAAGTAGTCGTTATTTTGCTGGTCTAATTCAGAACTGGAGTTTGAGTCCTAAACTTTTGCTTTTTAAAGGGCCTGTCACAAAAAAAGTATCAAGTTAGTAAGATGCTGATATTTTCTATCTAAAATTTTGGTTGATTATTACTGTTATATGCTATTATTCCTCAACTCAGAGCTGGTAACTTTGAACCTCAGTAGTGCTACAGCTGAAACCTAGACACTAAAAACATTAAGAAAAAGAAATTGGATGGCGCTCTGCTAAAGATGCAGTTTCAACAATCTCATCATGTGCGTGCATGCTGTGGATTCCTTTTAATAAAAGCACATAAAAATGAGTAAGAAAACGAGCTGAAGATCAGCATCTAAAAACAGTTGGTTTGTTTTTTGTATTTCTAGCATGGAATAACACAAGCCAATGAACTTGTTAATCTGACAGAATTCTTTGTGAATCACATTCAACCTGACTTAAAGTCTGCTAGTGGTAAGTTAATGTTAATTTTGATATGGCATTTTTTGTGATATATCTACAACCTTGACAGTGACCACTGTTTCTTAAGGCTCAAGCACTCGTATCAGCATAACCTCTGAGACAGAAGACTGTTAACACCTGACACAGGAAGTAATCAAATTTGTTTGGCTGGCAATGAATGAGCTTTTAAAAAAGTGGATTACCACATGGTATCTGCAAGATCAGAGCGTGTACACACGATTGCTGTCAGCTACATGCTTAAACTTGTTGAATCAAAGTAATTTGATTTCTGTATTTGAGACCTATGGCAAACTTTTGTGCTGTACTAAACCCTAAGAAATTAAAATACTGAAGGCTAGGTTGTAGCCTGTATCAGCCCATATTGATGAGATTACAAATGTCTAGATTTAAGCCACATAATGTATTTTATGCTTCAGCAGTTATCTTACGACATTTAGAATGTAGTGGGTTATCTTGGCATATGTAATTGGAGGCTGTTAAAATCAGAACCAGAAGGGGAAATTCAAGGTGAAAGAGTTGGACTGTACACTTAATGGTACTGGGGTGTGATTTGTGCCTAAAACTGATACTCTGTCTTAACAGTGGCCATATAGAAATGTGGAAACTAAGCAATACAGAAAAGCATTGTGTGTATTATTTTTGAGGGGAAAAATCATGACTTAATGTCACCTCTGTATATAGTATATGTTCAGTAATTGCATTTATATGAAAAGTATCAACAAAATTCACATATTTTTCTATTGCAGTGAATGAATTCCCTGTGCTAAAAGCAGATGGTATCAAATATATCATGATTTTTAGAAACCAAGTAAGTTTTTCTTTTACTCTTATGGTAAAAACATATTTTAGTTTGTTACTTTACACTTGCCAACCCTAATTTATCTTACTTGGCCATATGTTAACTCAACAGGTGTTCGATAGTCATATATATAACACTTCATGCTGAATTTTCAGTTTTGAAAGTAAATGATATTGTTATAAATATCCAATTAACATGTAGTCTATATGCTATCCATATGCTGTGCAGCACTGAACATCTTAGCATGCTTAGTTCTGTGACACACTCGGACTTTTTCAAGTGAATGTTAGCCTAAATATACTTGATTGCTCGTATCATTGCACTAGTTGTTAGAGTACAGGAACTTTGTCCTTTACCTTTTATGTTTTGTGAGATGCAGTAAGCAAATACATTGTAGTATTATTTCTAAATTTTAGATTACCTTTATTCAACTCTTACGAAATATCTGTGATTTTTTTTTTTTTTAAGCTTAATATTTTTTTAGTTGCCCATCAAGTCAAAGTAAAATGGAAAAAGAAATATACATTAGGAATATATGCATTTACTGACAATCAAATGTAACATTGATGTTTGGGGGAATTATACAGACGATGACAGAAATAGGTACCTCTTGGTTGTCAAGGTGCGATTTAGCAACTGGAGGAGCCTTCTAAGATTTCTTCCTCTGCCAAGCTTTCAGTTTGTAGCTGATGAGCTCAGCGTGGTTATGCTCTAGTGTTGAACCATCTGTATTTTTATGTAACATATGTATAATTTGTTGCTATATTTTTGTAGGTACCTAAAGAACAACTGTTGGTATCTATTCCTCTCTTAATTAACCATCTTCAAGCAGAAAGTATTGTGGTCCATACTTACGCAGCCCATGCTCTTGAAAGACTCTTTACCATGAGGGGGACAAATAATACTACCCTGTAAGTTTTCAAGCAGGAATAAATTCATTGCTGCGTAGGTTTTGTCCATTAAGGATGAGAAATATCTGTGGGGGATCTTTTTTTTCTTAGTATTACAGTATTATAAAATGCTTGAAGTTTGTGAATATCTTTCATCATTAAAGAGCTGTGTTTTACTTAACAGCATTACAGCTGCAGAAATGGCACCATTTGTAGAAATGCTATTAACAAACCTTTTTAAAGCACTGACGCTTCCTGGCTCATCTGAAAATGAATACATTATGAAAGGTAAATGCTTTATGAGTTCTGCAATATAAGAGTAACTTCGTTAACTTGAGGTAAAGGCTTATAGTTATAGGCGACTGAAATTTTTATTTGAAAAACCTGGTTTATGCAAACATGCTAAAGAGGTATGCGCAGTCTGCGGTTATTTACCAGGCTATATTAAGTCATCTTTGACTAAATTTATGGCACCAAAGAGAAGCACTAAACTTAATGCTATTGTGACAAATTATTTCTCAAATGGTAGTCTTCGTAGTCAGGACAGCTACCTGAGCAGTGTTAGTAGACCTGAGTGGGTTATGGCTATAGTATGCCAAGATTTGAGATTTGCCCAAGATAAATGATGGTCTTTGCAAAGTTGCTTAATCTTCTGTGCTCAGTCAATAGAATGGGGATAATGAGGCTTTACTTTATCTTTTGTCATGATTATAGATTGATTGCTTTTGCAGCAGGTATTCTTTCTTACCATACCTAATTCCTTGGGATCTGATTTAATAGGTATTTTACTTTAAAAGGTAAAGGATTTTGGCATGTGATGGATGACAGAAGTGTATATTTGTTCTCCAGAAGATAATATTTTCAATTTATTTGCAGCCATTATGAGGAGTTTTTCTCTGCTACAGGAATCCATAATTCCATACATCCCTTCTGTCATCACACAGCTTACACAGAAACTGCTGGCTGTCAGTAAGGTAAAGAAACAGGCTATCTGAGCAAAACATTCACTTTTACCTTTTAGAGCAGTCTTTCTAGAGATTTATGTATACTTATGTGTATTGTTGTTTGTGTTCTGTTAGAATACTGTACATTGTTCAATATTTTCTGACTAAAGTAAGTTAAAACAGCCTTCCAATGAAGTACTTAGGACATACTTTCAAATCATTCTCCCCTGCTCTCATCTGAAATTTGGGAACAGCATATGAAACCTTTCTGTAATACTGGTTTGTTCTAGTATAAATGTTTGCTTGTGCAGAGGCCACCATGACAATGATCTGTTTTTCTCACAACTCCTTTATGCTTTGTCCATGAAGCTTCTGAGGCTAATATTAAGTTTAGGCACTGAAATGTGGGTTTAAATTAAATAAATTACCCTCCTGCTTTTGGGGGGGGTAGAATTCTCTTACTGTTTTTTTCAGACTGGGCTGATATTCTTGAACATTGACATTAGGGAATGCTTTAGAATACCTTCATCAACTATCCAAAAAACTTCTACTATGTGTAGTTTAAAATTAGCTGCAGAGTATAAGAAGTGTTCAATAAAGAACTGACTAGACACTTGCAGGATTGAAAAATAATTTTTTCCAGTTTTCGTTTTGTGATACTTTAACTGCTTGCTAGTTTATATAGACCTTCTGAAAAACACTTGTCTTTAAAATATTCATAAAAAATACCCTTCGTTTATACTTTAAAGGTTATGTTTGCTTTTATCTGTGAAATTAATTTCATTAGCATATTTAATAAATAAGTATTCTTATTCCCAATTGCTACTTTAGACTTCAGTTGAAATAAAAAATATATTTTGCTAAATAAGTGACTTGGATGCAAGTTTGGGTTGATTTATCCGTTTATAACTTGTTTTTAGAATCCAAGCAAACCTCACTTTAACCATTACATGTTTGAATCAATATGCTTGTCGATAAGGATAACATGCAAAGCAAACCCTGATGCAGTTGGAAGCTTTGAAGAGGCTTTATTTATGGTGTTCACTGAGATACTACAGAATGATGTGCAAGGTAAATTAAAATCAGTAAGTGCTTGTGCTCACTCTCTACTATAATTGGTTGCTATGATTTACCTCACGGCAGTTTTTCTGTAACACAGGAAATTCAGGTGAGAACGCAGCATGTTCCTGGTCCTAGTAAACACTTTAAGGAAGCATCTGGGTTGTTACATAGGGTATATAAACTGGATTAATTTATTTTTAAAACAAACTGTATTTTTAAAATATCTAACAATCACTACTCCAAAGCCTTCTATTACTATTCTTAATTATTTTGCCTTGTTTCTAGTTGTTTGTTTTCCGTGTTTTGAAACATTAACAAATAGAGGAAATAGAAATTATATATACACAATGCTTGCAAATGTTTTGAATAATTAAATTTGGGAAGTGATACATTTCTCAAAGGTTTTATTTGTCGGAATCTCTGTGTTAATGTCATAAAACTGTAGGTTCAATCAATAGGTGGTTCCTAGGAACTGACAGCGACCATATTTGCTGAATTTGTAAATGTCATCGTTTCTTTTCCAGAGTTCATTCCATATGTGTTTCAAGTGATGTCCCTACTTCTAGAAATGCATAAAAATGAAATCCCATCATCCTATATGGCATTGTTTCCTCATCTACTTCAGCCAGTATTATGGGAAAGGACAGGAAACATTCCTCCTTTGGTCCGACTCCTGCAGGCTTATTTAGAGCGGGGTGCCAATACAATAGCAAGTGCTGCTGCTGACAAAATTGTAAGTTGGATTGATTTAGTCACAGTGTATGCCTCTAGATGTGTTGATTTAAGATTAAAAATTATGAGGAACTTTTTCCTTTAGTGAATAGCGGGATTTGTGCATAAATTGTGCTTGTACTTTAAATTAATAGTGCTTACATAGAAAGACAAAAAATGCAGGCTTTTGGGATGCTTTTCCATTATGTGGGTAAGATAAATCCTAGACTGTCATGCTTTTGTCAATTAAGATGTAAAATTCCTGCACTTAGTTTTTGCAAGCAGGTAAGTTTCCACAATTTTCCTGTCTCATTTGCCTCGTTGAACACTGTGGATCAGGAAAACTCTCAGAGCTTCTGTTCAGAACAGTCTTGAGAAGAGTTAGCAAGGAGCCAAAATGCTGGGAGATCCGAGGATTAGTGAATTCAGTGGGCCATTTATTCTGCATACTTAACTTCTGTTATTTCTGCTGCATGATCAGCTATAGTCAGACTTGATTAGACAATGCAATTGACGAAGCAGACATGCATGATCAAATTGGCTTTGGTGTTCATTTGATCAAGGTTAATCTTAATGCTCAAAAGAACATCACTTGGTCCCAATAGAAATCTGTCTTCCTTGTCTTTAACTGCAGAAACAGAATGCTGTTTTCGGTTGTGAAAGCTTTTGCATTGGTGTATGTGTTAGATGGTAAGGGCCAACCTTCTGGTAGGTCACGCATGAAGAACGGTTGTATAGAGTTTTATATTTGCTTTGCTTACAGCCTGGATTGTTAGGTGTGTTCCAGAAGCTGATTGCCTCTAAAGCTAATGACCATCAAGGATTCTATCTTCTAAACAGTATTATAGAGCATATGCCTCCGTGAGTATGAGCTGAAATTACATTAAAAACTAATTTTTGCAGACTTTTAATATTTGGTATGTTTGTACACTTCATAGTTAATGTTTAACAACTGAAAAACATCACATCAGTAAAATAGACTTGAAGAATTCTATACATGTTTTCTGTGAAGTGACATTAGTAAAATCCTAGTATGAACTGAATAACTGTTCTTTTAAATTTCCAGTGAATCAGTTGACCAGTACAGGAAACAGATCTTCATTCTACTATTCCAAAGACTTCAAAATTCCAAAACAACAAAATTTATTAAAAGTAAGTTCCTTGCTATGTGAAAAGCTTTAGTGCTGGTGATGCCAACAGTTTAGAACATGCAGCTGTACTAAATAAGTATTCTATCATGTCCTGTGATTATGCGGATGAAGGGATAGTAGTGACTCAACATCAGTGACTTGCTTCAAATAATTTATGTAATCAAGGGTGGCATATAGGGCAGTTGCCACGGCAGGTGACACTTCATGAAAACTGAAGGAATGAATGGAAGTAAAATAAGGAAAAAAACTTTGTGTATTCCTCTTACTTTCCTACTCTGTGTGATACCATTATCTGAAAGTGTCTCCATTTAATCTTCAACTAATAGCAGCAAACTTTCACACAACACAGTAAAACTGACCACACTTTCTTTTGTTACATATAGTTGTGTGTTATTACTGTTAAATATTCTATGCATTAGTGTCATTCTGCCTTAATATGGCTTAAGTTATTGATAAGGTTTTATGTTAAACTAGCAAAGCTGTGACAAATTATTGAAATACATATTCTGGTTATTCCTGCTATAACAGGAAGGTTGTTGTCATACTGATTAAATTATTTTAATGATACTATCACTACACAAATTATGCAATGCCTATTACTTAATCCTATAAAATCTGATTAGTGCCACTGATAGGAGCAAGAATGATAGGATTGCTTATAATGGTCTTCCACAAACAAAATTTAAGTGGTGCTTTTAATGCATTGCATCTGTGCTCTGGTATAAAGGCCATGCAAAGGGACTCACAACTGATCTGAAAAACTGCATTGCATGAAGTTTTTGGCTAAAAACATTGAAGAGTTCTTTTGGTCCTTGATCTGAAAAAATTGGAAATGGCTTTTCTACTGCTTTATAACTGCTATAAGGGGAAAAAGGACTGAATCTTGTCTTAGTTGTCTTACTGCCGTGTTTTAGTGTGTTGCGGTACGTGAAAAGATCAGAAGTTTTTAGACAAACTTCAAGGTAGCAAGTTAATGTACTTCACTAAAACTAAACCTTTATAAAGATAGCAATTTCTATCCCCTTGAAAAACTCATTAGAATGTTTTTTTGTATTTTGCTGCTGACTCTAAAGCTGTTCTGTTTTTGTGCTGAGTTCTAATTTGACCTTTTTCTTGTTACAGGTTTCCTAGTCTTCATTAACTTGTACTGCATAAAATATGGAGCATTAGCTCTGCAGGAAATATTTGACAGCATACAGCCAAAGTTAGTATGGTTTTGGGTTTTTTTTGTTTTTTGTTTTTTTTTTTAAGACTGCTATGTAATTTTTACTTTTAAGGTAGGAAATAGTTGTCTCCTTTAGCTAAATTTACAAACTGCATTTGTCACTAATTTGACTAGGTAAATGTGTCTTCTAATGTGATTGATTTATTTGTCTAGCAATTTTTCTTCTGATTTGTTGCCCATAGTTCAAGATACTAATCTCCTAAGCAGCTCATAAAAAGGAAAGAGCGATGTTTTTATTCCTTTCCCTTTGTGAAAAGTTTGTATGCTCCCATTTCTACTAGGCATCCACTGCTATAGGGCAGCATCCTAACGAATTACTATTTTTCTCTTTTTCCTAGTGATTCATATTGTTTCTGGTTTTCTTTTGTCACTGTAAAGCTGATAAGGCTTTCTAATACTTTTTCTTTTAATGTCATAATAGGATGTTTGGAATGGTTTTGGAGAAAATTATAATTCCTGAAATCCAGAAAGTTTCTGGACAAGTCGAAAAGAAAATCTGTGCTGTTGGCATTACAAAAATATTAACAGAATGTCCTCCTATGATGGACACTGAGTACACCAAGCTGTGGTATGTAGAACACTTCTTCAGGTTCTGTTAGTGAGGCTATTTGATTTTTTTGAAGATGTGAGCTATCAACAAAACATATTCTTCAAATAAACTCCATTGTGATTTCTGCAGACTTGCTGTTGTTATTGAGGCGGAGTTTCAGGCTTTTCGTACCACTTCCTTTTCTCAACAAACAAAACTATTCTCAAAGCAGATGCCAGAAGTGGTTTGAGATTTTTGTGATGGAGGTAGCACTGATTGGGCTAGCTAGAACTGCATTTAAGAAAATACACTGCTTTCTTTTAGCTTGGATTCTTTCTGAAAAGCTAGGCCCAGTTTTGACTTATAACTGTTCTACTAGTCAGAAGACCTGAGTGCACTTGTAACCTGACAGAGAGACTGTAAGATCTCAGCTTGACAGTACAATTTTAAGGAAAGCTACCTGGGAAGACTGTAAGCCAGTCTAGCAGTCTAGGATGTCAGGGAGCCTGAATTTAATGACTGGATCCCTAACTAGAACTGTTTTGGTTTTTAAATGTGCCTAGAGAAAAGGTGTGATCTGGAAAAGAATTGCTTTTCTTAGTATGTTTCGTGACAATTTGACCTGATAAAAAATAAATACATTGTTCATGCTTTTAATATGAACACCTATTTTATGCCTGTAAAATACACAGATCCACAATTCTTCAAGTCCAGCATAGCTTGGGCACTTAAAATTTCAGTAGGTAAGCAAGTACCTGCAAGGGCTAAACTGTAAAGCATTCCGAGTAATTTGAACGTTCTTGTAAAATACACCCTGTCCTAACGTATTTTAAGCACTCAAATTTCACCCTCCCCTCTTTACGTACAGGACTCCTTTGCTGCAGGCCCTCATTGGCCTCTTTGAACTGCCCGAGGATGACACTATCCCTGATGAAGAACACTTCATTGACATAGAAGATACTCCAGGATATCAGACTGCATTCTCTCAGCTAGCCTTTGCTGGAAAAAAAGAACACGATCCTGTAGGTCAAATGGTGAACAATCCTAGAATCCATCTGGCACAATCTCTTCACAAACTGTCCACAGCGTGCCCAGGCAGGGTAGGTGACTTTTATACATGGCATGCTAATGCTAAATTCTACAGAGAAGAAATGCTTTTTTGATAATGGGTCTCTTTTGCTAATGTTTAGTAGTCAGCAAAATGAAGTAGGTCAGAACCAGAATGCAATGTATTGCTCTCTTTTATTCTTTAATGGAATATAGCTCTTGTGACCTTAGAAGGGCCATATTTTCACATTACTTAATTTAGCAATAAGCTTAAATATGCCATTTCTTAAATGAAAACTTATCCACTTGTTGGTGTATAACTAGTACTTCTCTCCAGTTCAATTGTATGTACTCAGGAAATTTCAGGCAACCCAAGTTAAGTTTACAGTTAACTATTTTAACCCATAGGGTCTTTGTTTTGTTCAAGACTTTGGTAAGTAGAGATTGCCTGAGATCTGATGTTTGCTGCATCCAGATACCTACTTTAATAACTGAAGGTTTTCTCTACTCTTCTTTCATATTTGATTCAGATAAGTAGTACATAAAACTGTCAGCATCAGGAATTGTAATTCCAGCAGCTGCTTTCACAATGAAAAACTGCTGCTCTCGGGATGTCGTTTGACTTTGTACCATATGTTGACACAGTGATTAACAGGATATAGCACTAGTTTAATGTATGCACACATTGACACTTCTGCTCTGTCATATGTTTTAAGGTTCCATCAATGCTGAGTACTAGTCTGAATGCAGAAGCATTGCAGTATCTCCAAGGATACCTCCAAGCTGCAAGTGTGACACTGCTCTGAATTGCATATATTCCACAAGCAAGATCAAAAGCTACAGAAGGTTGACACTGACTTTCTTTTATAGCAGAGCTCAGACAACATGAAAAATGCTACTTGAAAATGTATTGCAGAATCCATCTTGTAAAAGAGAAATGTGGCTTTAAGCAGAAACTGAAAGAATTTGGTGGTTTGTGTACTCATAGATAAAAGGTGGCTAACTTCCATTCCCAGTTTAATTTCAAAGGGAATAGTTATAGCAGTTTGTTATGGGATTTATTTGAAATCTTCATCTGCAGTGTTTGGATAACATTTTGAAATGTATGGAGAGCACTGGCTGTAGAAACTCACTTTGGTCACTAAAATTCCTTTTCATTTTGATGTTGTCCTTTGTATTTCTTTTGTCTTTCCTTAAACTTTATCTAAATTGTGAATAAATAAGAAGTACTTGTTTAAATTGCCTGTCAATGTGCACTTACTGTTTTAGAAGAATGTAGTTGGTTTAAAAAAAGGTAATGTTTTAAAGTTAGGATAGAATATAAAATAGTGGGACTGTGAGGATTTTCTTTATCTTAAGTAATAGTTTAAATACATTGTAGGATCATACAGAGCAAATCTAAAACTCTGGCAGAAGATCCAAAGCTATTAGCACTCTTGATATTCATCAACAGGTGCACCCCTTCTGTTTGAACAAGACATGTCAGTATAGTGCAGGAAAAGCAAGTAATATATCCTCTTAGAGCTGGTACCGGTCTCAAAGTGGCTCTTTAGTGATGTATTAAAACCGAAGCAATGATCTTAGAGTTCAGTTTAACTCAGATGTTCTCCCTGGCTCCTCATAAATATACTGATTAGGTTTGGTAGCCTTGAATTCTAAATGCATCAGTTTACCTTGTAGTTACGGCTGTTTAAGTGACTAGTTAAATGCCTGAGCCTTACTGTGTTCTCGGATGGCCTGGGCACCAAACTACTAGACCATAGGCTGTTAGAGCACTGGTACTGCAGGGATATAAATAAATCTAATTATAGAGATTGAAAAACTCCTGAATAAGAGTAAAGTCTCAGACTTACGTGATACTAAGCAATGTCATACAGGACAGAGGTTTTTTTAGTTACTTGTCCACAGAAATTCTGCTGGTGACTTGAATCAGGACTGTTTTTTTGTAGTTAGAATGCCTGTTGAAGCTGGGCCTTATCAAGAGAGTTACTGAGTTTACTGAAGGTGAGACATAGGGCAGAATCAGCTGTCTTTCAGTTCTTCCTTAGTATCTGTGGCTGCCATGTGAGAGTGCATGCTGGCTGTATCTCTTTATATGAAGAAATGAGTTGCTTGTTAGACAATGGATTTAAAATACTAAGTGCCTAAAAATGGATTAAATGAGTCAGCATCAACAGGTTTTCTTGAATCTGGTCTGCCGTGCAGTGTCAGACACTCTTTGTTCATAGGTATGAAATGAAAGCAGTTCTCAAGAGTGAAATAATACAGTGGTGATCATGAAAAACATCTGCCTTAACGCTGATGAGAGAGACTGTGATGTGTGTTAAGTTTGCCAAAGCGCCTTGCAGAATGAATTTCAGTAGACAGGCTGAAATGAAACCACGTTGGAGATACGTGACATTTGCAAGGAACTGAATGCCTACCTCGAATGTCAATGTTAATTGAGCTGTGGTCATTCAAAACCTGCAAGCCAAAAGGATACTCAGAACTCTGAGTGCTCTGCAGCTTTGTCTTTTTCCTTGGATAATAGGGAGAACAACTCTAGAGAACTTGCAGACCTTTTCTTCCTATCAGCCTCAAAGAACCAAAATTAAATTGGTACTGGTAGCAGTAACTTGACGTGCTACCTTTGCATCTATTCAAGTAGACAGCCTATTATGCATGTATGTCAGATAACCTTGTGCTGAAATGGGGTCCTTCAGCACTGTGCAATATTAAGGGGCTCGTATTAGACCATCTTAGTTCTGCAGTTGTAAGCAAGATTTCTTTAGGGGACAGGTTGCTGAGATATGTGAGTAAGTGAACAGATGTTTCTTATCTTGCCAGTACCAACATAGGTGGAACTGGACAGGATTTAAAGCAAGAAGCCAGAACCTTTTTGAGAGGTAGCCAACGGAAAACTGACTCTTCTGAATGGGAAATTATCAGTGAATCTTGATGTTCACTATCTTGCACTTCCTGCAATGTGACTTTTTGTTGTTGGACAGACATTCTGTGTGAATAAGTGCCTAAGTGACTTCAGATCAACAAATACTAGTGGCATACTTGTCCTTTAGTTCACTCGAGTTGAGTAACTTAGACTTTGTAGATGTGGCTGTGGCACTCTTAGTGACATGTTTAGTCCTGACATATTCTGCAGATTTCATAAGGCATGCAGGTGTTATATAGAGCACTTACTCTTTCAGGGAAATGAATTTTTCAAGTGTAGTGCAGGCAAGCAGATGCATTTCTGCTTCAGAGTACAGGCAAATGTGATTGGCAGTGCCCTTACCTTCATTTGGGTGGAGACTATTGCTACTTCTGACACCTCCCATTCTCAAGATTCAGAAGGCAACACAACGTTCCAACTATATCTGTTAATTTTAGTGGAAACTGATGCAAGCTATGTCGTAACAGTTTTTTTGCAAGATTGTTGGAACTTCTCTGCCTTGTTAAACAGTTGGGCAAATACCAGTTTCTTTAGAAAGCTCAGGCTGGAAACACCTGGTGTCAATGGATCTTCTGAGGACTAGGGAGCATCTAATTTAATGTTAGACAATTACTTTCTGCCCATCACATGAGATCATCCTCTGAAAATAGGTAGCCAATTCTCCCTTGCAATTGATAATGGTAGAAGATTATTCAAATTCAAGGGGAAAAAGATTACTTCCTCCTTTTTGAGTATAAAATGGACAAAGGAACACATTTTGGGATCTTTTGACACCATGGAACTTTACTACTCCTATCTACTGTCCTTTTTTGGAGCCTACTGACTGACTTGTGGATGTCAGCTTCTAAATAATGTTCTGAGGCTTTTGTAGCAGAAGAAATGCCTTATTGTAGGTTTAAGAAAAAAAACAACCCACAAACAAAACACCACCACCCTCAAGACTAGTATATACTCATTTTCCTGGGTTGTGACTGGGCCATGGTACTACCAGCATTCCTGCAATGTTGGCAGCACATACTAAAGCAAAGTTCTGTTTCTCTATTTCTTCATATAAATATGTGCTAAGATAAGAGTCCTCCTCTCCGTGAGCCAGACATTTCATTCTAAAAATTCTCTGATGAGGCCAGAGCACATTCTTTCTCTCAGCTGACGTCTGCTTTCAGAAAACTTGATTTTCTTTAGGCTCTCAGTAGCTTGCTTGAATGTGCCTTTCATCAGGCTGCACTTCTTTGATCGTTGCACGTACTTTTGTACTCACTCCATGACCTTTCCACAAGAACAGCCTTCCTGAGAGCTGTAGTATTGTCGAGAAGGGGTAGGCCAGATTAAAGCTGTCAGAGCATGTCTTTCTATTGTCAACAGCACGAGTTAACCATAAGGCATCATGTGAGATTGCAGCTCAAAGCTGGTCGCAGCAATGTTTTGTTTACAGTTCTTCACCCTTCCCTGAAGTTCACTCATTCTCGTACAGAAAAGGTTTATCATTCAGTGAGCTTGCCTTTATCAGTCCAAAGACTGTCAAAAATGCTGCTAAACTGTTGGTGAATCACTTCGAATACATTTTGACAAAACTTTGGAAGAAGTTTGCAGCACAGCATCTGTGCACCTGCACTACCTTGGATAATAAAAACAGCTTGTCTGTAGCAGTATGGAGATTTAGGCATCCAGCTATATTTGGTGGAGTAAATTGTCTCACCTGACAAAGTGAGCTGCCTCTGCCAGACTGCACACAGTAGTTCACGGAAAGCTAGTTTGGATACAGCTATACCCCATGCTCCAAAACGGCTGGGCGATTTCCTTGTACCAAAGCTCCCCAATGTCAAACCTTGATTTTTGTCTTAAAAGAGCTTAATCCTTTCTTCATAGAAACAACAGTATTTCTCAACACCTGTTACCTGTTTTGCAGATTCCATCAACAACAAAAAGCTGAGAAGAGTCATGCATGTTCTTTTAGCTCTCAGCAGGAGTGTTACCAAGACATTTTCTCCTGTTTCAAGCATTTGCTTTTAAAATTGTGCAGTTGTTAACTGACAAAGATATCCTCCAGGCATGACTTCTCTGTGAAAATTTAATCCTATCTATAAATCTACCCAGCTATCAGAAAGTAGGATAAATGCTTTATTTGCTCTTAGCTTTCTACCCTTATTTAAATAAAGCCATTATTGCCTTTAATATCATTGAGAGGAAATTTGAGGTGTTCCTGGGGAATACAGGCTATAATAATAGGTACCAGCTTGTACATGAAAAGCTTGGTGTCTTCTGTTGACAGCTAGTTGCAAAGTGACTATAGGCTTAAAAATTTTCTCTCAAAATAATAATCTTCTAATTCACGTGAGGTCAAAGTTTATGCTGGACTTACTGTATTGTATTCAAGATCAGAATAGAAGAAAAGAATAATAAAGTAATAAATCTTAATAGAAAGTAAGAGATATTTTGTTGCAAATGAGTAACGTCAGAAAAGCAGAAGAGCGAGCTTTTAGCACAGCTAGTTCATATATTTAACTTCCTAGTAAAAAGTTTTCATTTTCAAAAGCTGTGAAGAGAAATTCACACTCTGTTTTTGTGCCTGATATAAGGGGTACTTTGAAGTATTTAACAAAGAAAATATATTAATAACAAATATCAGATGTCTACATGAACATCTGAAAATAATTAGAGTACTGCTTCCTTCATAAAAGAAAACGAAAGTTTTGAATATTTTACAAATTATTAGCTAGAAATAAGTCTCTGTCCTTGTTTAAGCTGCTGCATAAAGAAGAGTGGAAAAGTTTTGTAACATTTTTGAATAATTAATAATCATACACATAATAATCATACACATAATGTCCTTGAAATGAAGGACAAATGTGTTGGATATTTGAGGTGGTGTGCCAAGTGTTCCTTGGACTTTTGAATTACATAAGGATTTGCTTAAATTATGTTCAACTTCATCATCTGGCTGCAGATACTCTTTGTCCCAATCCTGCAGATTTTACACGTCTCCAGATGTTCACATTTTTCTGGAAAAAGAGAACATAAAACTGAATTTTTAATGTAACTTTATCTGGATAGAAAAATAGTCTTGTAACTCCCTGTCTCCACCTAACTTTCTACAAAAAACCTGCATAAATGTTGTTTCTCTTACAGACAACATTAAGTCTTGCAGTAATGATTACACAACGGTTGAAATTTCATTTCCTTCTCAAATATAACTGTTGCTGGCTTGGAGTAATTAAAGCATCTAACAGCACATATTATTATGCAACAGACCGCAAGAACATATGAATAGGTGTTTAAATGTGATATGGGATATATATCTATATACTTACATATTGGGAAATGTCTTTTAAATGCTATATTGTCAATTGATTTAAAGTGTATGATGTATTTCCTTTATGGTATCTTTGGAATCCATATCAGTATTAAATACAGAAATGGATATGGAGCTTTAGGTATATTGTTTTTTATTTCTAGTTTGGTTTTGCTTAAATGTTGTAGTTGTGATTCTCCCCACTAAATATGAAGGCTTTTGCATTTACTGTAGAATTAAGTTATGTGTATTTGGTTAGTAAGTGTTGTGGGCTGGATGCCACATTTTTTTGCTGAACAACGGCAGAAATTACTGACTTGCAATTTAATGGTGCCATAGGGTTTAAAAGCAACCTTGTAACTTCAAATGTATTTTTACCTATTAAGAAAGATAAAATATTTCTAAAACAAAAAGTTCTCATAGTATCTTTTTCTGACAGAACAGATTGACCTATTCTAGCACAACTGGGGACTGTTTAATATTGTACTGTAATTTTTGCTAGCTTCTCTGCTGGTGCAGATTTGTTATAAAACGCAGTTTACAAAAAGCTTTAAGAAATCATACAGGTTAGGAAAAGTGTTGTCTTTAAAACACTTAATGATACTGAACTTTAAAAAAATTAATGATGGCATTTATTTAAATCTTTTAGGGGATTTTGATTGCTACAGTGACCCAGGAAGGGAAACTTCTGCTATGTCAGAAGCTCACTGGACAGCTGCACACTACTGTTAACGCAGTTTTCACTCTTCTTTCAAGAGCTACGGTATCTGAAGCAACGTAACAGTATTTAAAGGCTCAATTTGCATGAAAAATCTGAGACTTCAGTAGTGGCATTCTGCAATTTTTGCTTTCTTAATGCAAAATAAATACATTTATATCTTGGCTTTGACTTAGCTAATGTCCGTGGATTCACTCCAGGTAGTAATATCAAGAGTCCTGCAGAAACAATCACAAAATCACTGAGAGCCGTGGTTAAGGTAGTGACAGTTAATTATTGGCAGCTGGGGGGGCAACTTTGGGAAATGGGGGATAGATGCAAAGAGGACAAATTAAAGCTGTGCATAGGAACTACACAAACAGATTTTGCTTAGGTACCTTTTACATACACTCTTTGGATTTAAATGCAGAGCTTGACTTTAAGTGTACCCCAGTTAGCTGCTGAGTTAAATGATGTCAGTTGCGCGCAGATGTACACACAAGTTGTGGTTTTTTTTCCTGGGCACTATCTGTTCAAAGGATTTTGCATGGATGTATTTCTGGCTTTACTTGTGTTTCTTCTTGCCTTCAGCACGATTTTTCCTTCCCCCCCTCGCATGTGTTTTGAAATTTGAGATTTTTTTTTTTCCCCAAATACTCTTCCCTAGTTGCGTTGGCAGACTCGCTATTGACTCCTTATTTGAAAATAACTTTACACCGATGCTGAACGCAGATGCGCCTTCGGCCTCGCTTCCTCTGAGGGCAGACCAGGCTTCCCGGGGGGAAGCACGCAAGTTCTGCCGCAATTTCGTTTCACGTTCCTCCTTTCCCAGAAATGCAGTGATGGAAGTAGAAAAGGGGCATTTTACGTAGGCGCCTGTGCTTCACCTCAATAGAAACGAAGGACGAGCCCGAACGGGGGGGAGGGCCAAGAGCCGTTCCCTGCCGCCCCGGCCACGGACCCGTGTCGCCCCGCGGAGCCACCTGCAGCCGCAGCCGCAGCCGCCTCGTACGTGGCCGCTTTCCCAGCGGCGGAGGGCGGCCTGCCCCGCGATGGGCTCCGCTCCCACCCCCGCAGGCGCCGGCGGCC
>JAVKLA010000010.1:22643892-22656282 GCA_034782735.1 Sagittarius serpentarius
GCGGCGCCCCCGAGCCAGCGGGGCGAGTGGTGGGGGCGGCGGGGGCACTTGGCCGGCCCTCGCGCGGGAAGTGACAGCGGCGGGGCTGGGCTCCCCGAACGCCGTGAGACGGGGCTACGGCAGCCCCAGGCACCCCAGGTGCTCTAGGCAGGTGATGCTGGCAGCACCCTTCCCTGCCCAAAATCGCCGTTTCAGCTCGGAGGGTGACAGTGGTGGCTCCGCCCCGCGCCCCCACCCCGGAACAGGGGTTGGTGGCAGCACATCTGGTTTATGCTCTCTGAAACCCTTGGAGAAAGTGGCTGCAGCCATCCTTCTTCTCCAGGTTGCCCAGAGTGGGTGACAACAGTCACAGACTTCTGTAAAGTCTCAGTGGCACATGATCCTGGTAGCAAAACTCCCGAGACTGCGCTAGACTTTTCTGACTGTTCTGGTAAAAGGTGGAGATACGGTGACAACAGCAGGAGACGCCCCCAGCCTTCTCCTTGTACAGCTTACCGTGCAAACACTGAGACAGCTGGTATTAGCAGCGTTAGCTTTCTTTCTGAACATGGCCATCACCACACTTTCTCCTCGTTGCCCACTGGGTTTGGCAGCCATCACTGCACCAGGCTCACTTTTCTTTTCACTGTGTTCTGATCACAACACTTGTGTTTCAGGAGATGTAACAGCAACAAGTTCCTTTTAAATCTTTATGCTGCTTCTGTCTGTCCTAGATGTTATACAGGGTTTGGTTCCTTTGGGTTGCCCATCTAGATGATACTATAGCTAGTAATGTTGACAGCCATTTTTCTGATTTATTCATCTGTGGGGTATTTTTGTCATTGCTTTCCTGGCAGGTTTAAGGCAAACTTGGGAGGAACATCATTTGGAATGTAAATGAAGGCTAGGTGTATATATAGCAGCGAAATAAAATACCTGAATGAAGTCCTTTGTCTGCTTTTGGAATAGCATATTTATAAAATCTTCTAACTAGGAACATGCAAGTGTACTACGTAGTTCCCTTGCTCAAACTGGCAGAAATGTATTTTTTGTAAATACTAGTGAACATCAAAACTTTTGTTTTTATGACGCAGCTATAGCTATGATGAAATAAAGTGATCTCTGATTTGTCTCTTGATCATCTCATATATGCAACAAATTTTATGTTCAAACTTCTACAGAGGTATTCACTGGATGTCTGTCAAATCTTGATGAAAATTTAAAGAGCAAATGGGTTGAATTTTTTACTATATTTTCTGATGCTGGATCAGAATCTCATTTCAAAACTCTCCTTAAAGGATCTATGCAAGATACAATTCTTTTTTAATTATTATTTTAAGCAGCCACTCTTTCTTGGTTTGAAATTTTTCATAACATTTATCATTAATCGTTTTTCACTATCAGTGCCAGTCAGTCAAACTATTAGGTATTCTGTGGCAAAATTAAAATATTCATAGGTTGAAATAAATTTTGGGTGATGTAACTGTACAAAGTTAGAGCAAAATTGAAAACTGCTGAAGGTCTTGCTGAAGATCTTACTGAAGAACAGCAACTTCATTCTGAAGTCATATGAACTTTCAAAAAAATTTTTTTAATCACTTTGTCTAGGATCCTTGCAGAGGGGTTGATTATTTTATTAGAGTTCTTGAAGATGCAGCTGGAACAACAGAGAAGATCTGTGCACTGGTTACCATGTTAACTGTAATCTGTATCAGTGGGCTTTTTTTGACCTGTTCTACTGCAGGAAAAAAATCATTAAATATTTTGTCACAGTACTAATTCAGCTAGAAGTAAGCATTTAAGTGTTTATCTTTATTCATGATTGACTTCTCACTTTCTGGTTTATTATTTTGCATTCTGTTTGGAATGGTCTGGTTTATGTGTACATCTGCTAGTTCCTTCTTTTCCTTCAGATTTTACTTTCAAATTTCAGCTTTTCATCACCTGTTCTCTTATTAATAATCCATGTCTTTGCTCCCCAACTAATCTGCTTAATATTTAGTGTTTCTGCCTTTGAAAATTCATCTTACTGGTACTGAAAAAGAGCATCATCTTTTTCTACAGTGAATGTTGCCTTTGAGATTTACCTTGTCTTGCCCAAATATTACAGAAAGCAATTTATGTAAGAAGAAAACATTGTTCAGCTAGTGTTTTACATTTTGTGTAAATAGCCTTAAGTCTGTTAAATTTGTAGTCTTTTTTTTTAGTCTTGATTGGTAGTGAATATTTATTTAGACTTTCCAACTCTAAATAGTTTGATGTTCTTAAATACTGTTGCAGCAGTCAAACGCTTTAGAATTTTATGCTATATATTACAAAGCCACCACCAATGTGGTTTTTCAAAGGTATATTAGGAAATGAACCATCTCAACAAACCTCTTAGAATTTGTGGAAATTTGTTCTTCATGCTCTAAAATGGTTGAGCGTGGGACAAAGGAGCCTCAGCCACCACATATGAGTTACTTAAAACTCCTTTAAAAAAAGGGAGGAGAGTGGGAATCTTTCTAACCAATATTTTATCTAGGTAATGAATGTCCTGTAATATTGGCTAGTCTGCAAACAACAGGTGAAAATGTTGTTGTTGAGCAATGGGTCTATCTTCAATGTGACCATAAATTCTGATTTGAGTTGTGGGGGATTGGTCTCCTCTGTCAGACCAGCTCAGCAGATCGTTCCTGCGTGGCAGATAAGCGCTACTGCAATGCTGCGCTTTTACCCAAACGAGGGTTGGTTGACACTGAGTGGCAATAGAGCTACAGGCATCTAAAAATACAGGTGCAAAGGGGCTAGTGAGTAAACGTTGTGCATTCCATAGTTCGTTTAGTTGTTTCAGTGCTGCCTACCCCCCCACCTCGGATACCTACATCCTTTTGCAGGGATAGGACTTGGGCTTTGTGTTCTAGTTGCCCATCTCTGAAACAGGGATAAATGAAGTTTCCTGCTTCGAGAACAGAGTTTGTTGTTGATAAGGAACAATTAATCTTCCTTGCTATGTGACTGAATGGTCAGTAACTGTTCAGAAGCACTGTTATGAAGCATCTGCTTTTCAGAAAGTAATTCTTAATTTAAAACCTCATTTCCTATAGCTAAAACTTTTCGTTGGCTACTGTTCATGACATGATTTTTAGTTGGTGATGTCAAGAAGTCCTTGTAATTTGAATCTTGATGGGTTTATCTGGTATCAGTTCTGTTTCATTCTACTCTGTCCGTAAGCAGCCCTCCCTGCCTTGTGCTGGTAGGTCATGAATGAATGCAAAGAAAGTTTTAATGGGGCACACATGCAAGTTCATAACAAGTAGCATAATGAGAATGTCATAACTGCCAACCTTCCGAATGTGCGCATCCTAAGGAGTATGACACCTTTCCATATTCTGGTTCTGACAATGAATAAAACCTGTTTCTTTGAGGATTTAGCCTCTCTTGTATTTTCAAGTGGTTTATCAGAGTTCAGAGCAAGTCTGCGGTAGGACCCGTGTGAGATCCCCCTTTTTGCCAAACCTGTTGTTTAACAACAAGGCCATTGTCTTCCTCTGGTAAGAGACGGAAATGTGCTGTTACAGTCAGGTACAAAAAAGTGTGTTTGCAGTCATGGGAATCTGAGCTGGGAGGGACTCGAGGGAGTGAAGTAGTCCATCCCTCTGCGGTGTCAGGTATGCCAGCCTCATTCTGAATGGATGTTTATCAATTACTTAAAGTTTGCCAACAGTGAAGTCACCTCTGTTGCCCAAAGCAGTATAGTTCATTGCAACCATTACTATCAGAATGCGTTTTCTTAATGCACTTTTAAGCCTCTTTCTTTTAGTTCTGTCACTTTAAGCATGAGGAACAGATTATTCTCTTCTACTCCAAAAACCTTTTATGTACTTGAAGACTGCTGGTTGTCAGGCCCCAGCCAGCTCTCTCCTCTTCAGCATATACAAGCCCAGATCCTTTAGTGTTGTTATTATAGATTATATTTTTCTAAAGCTGGGTGTTTTGTGCTTTTCCTACTTTGTTTTTGCTAAGTGGGTCCACATCTGTCTTGAAGCATGGTACCTATGTGTGGATGCAGTGCTCCAGCTGAGGGCTCAGAGTACACTCTGAGTAGAGTAGGACTACTGCAGATATCTGTCAGGCTATTTTTCCATTTCTGCATCTCAGTGTGATGATTGCTTTTTCTAAAAGAGCCTGTCAGCATTGGCTTGGGTTAGGTAATGATGTTATGTTGGTTGTAACTCTTCTCCCACTCTGCTGGTGTCAGTTGGTGGGTGTTCTGTCCTGTGTTTGATCAGCAGAGAGTGCCTGCCCAGAACCTTGCACTTGTTCCTCCTGAGATCAAGTGATTAATTTTTGAGCCTGGTTAGACCACCAGAGATGGCTGGAGAAAATTCAGTTGTCTTTACACAACTTGGTTTTGGTCCCGCCTGGGAGTATTATCTGTTTCCTTGTTTTCCAGGTGCTTAATTAAGCCTCCAGAAAAACTCCTAGAAGGAAAGTTGAACTGATAGGACTGTAATCCTCTTGTCTCCCTTCTTCACTCTCCAGATAAAAAAATAGACACGATGTCTGCCTTTCCCAGGCTCTGTATCCTCATCTGTTCTGCAGGACTCCTCCAGGATAACTGGTTATAGTTCTAAGATTCATTGTAGGATTTTGAAATTGCTGTCTGAAGTAAATTCAAGAGCTTGTTTATCTACATGCTCTTCTAACCTTAATCAAGATTGAGATCTTACCCATTTTGTTGCTGGTAGTAATGTTGCTAGCATCTGCGCGCAGTTGGCTTTAGTCATGGAAAAGAAGGATTAAACACTTTGTGCTATATTTGTAAGCAGAATAAAATACATTTCGATTTCCATTTAGAGCAGTCCGTGCAGTGACAGGTTTCATATTCAGTACTGAAACAATTTTATTCTAAAATGGTTTTAGCTAGGTTGATTTTTTTATATGCCTATTTATGAGTGAAATAATTAGACTGGAAAGGCAGCCAAATGGTAAAATTTATGTCAGATTTTTGCAGTTAATAGTTGCCAGAGTTTCTCAGGTTAGTGGCTTGCTTTTGGTTTGGCTTTGTGAATTAAGGTCTGGGTCTAATTTCAGTAGCTGATCTCTAGGGCTGTTAGGATGAAGGTTAACTTCTACAGAACTGGAAACCTTACTACAGAAAGAAAATTTGCAAGTGACTCTTACAACCCTGCGAAGAGCACTATTGTGATATTCCACTGCTTGTGTAAGAAAAAATCACTTGGGTTTGGGGAAAGAGCAAGGAAAGAAGATTCTTGGATCAGGCTGGAATTTCTGCTTGGAAAAACGGCTCCATTTAGCAGTCTGTCAGTGAGAATTTAATGGTCATATAAATTCTTGTCATCCAAATGGATGAGGCAAACTCAATGTAGTGGTGAGGCTTTTACTACAGAAGATCTTTTTGTAGCTTTAGGAAGCAAAATGCTAACTCTCTGTTTTTCCTTTTAGGTGTTCTCCATCATAAATATCCTATTCAGAACTAAATCCAAATCTCCACTCTCTGGATCTCCTAAAGGTACAGGAAACTTTCTTAAAACATTAAAGTTTCTTACCTTTTATTTGCATCGTATTAAAGAAGCCACAAGTTGTGGTAAAACATGATTATCCACAGGAAGTGTCTGGTTTTTGTTTGATCCTTTGGCTTCTATCTGCAACCCAGTTGAGAATTATAACACAAAAAAGCCCCAAGAGAACTTTTATCTGAAAATGCTACATTCTTTCTTTTATATAGGAAGATTTTAATTTCCTTTTTGGCTGAGTGGATTGAGACTGTGCTCACATCTTTATGTGTTTCTTTGCTTACCTTTTGGTTACGTTAGTGACTTCTGAACTTTGGATTTTAACGTATTCAAAGTTTCTGGGAATATTCCAGGCATTGATGTGCCAGAAGAAAATAAAAATCTAAAAACTGCAGTGGGGAACAGTGCTCTGTCATCTGAAAATCCATCTCCATTATTGTCCGTAGGTCACTGAATTGTTTGATGGCAGCCATTACCATCATTAGGATAATATTCTAGCGCAACACTGTCTCAATAAAATTTAAAATATCAATGTCTGAGTTAGCGGAAAGTAAGTGTGGAAGGGTGGGAAAGGATCAAGTTACATGATTAGCTGCTGGCTAAGATGGTACGAGTAAAACATTTGTTCATTCACCTATCTTTCGATGTTTGTGAGTGGTTTTAAGTTCTAGCAATGCCTCAGGTATTGTATAGGGGTCAGTTATTTGTGCTACTATTTGTCTTGAGAAGTTTGAAGTAGCTAACCCTCGATTACGTGGAAGAATCACCTGAAATACTCTTTGTTTCTCTGTCTACTGAAACAGCCTTTATAAGTTATTAGCCTCAGCTTTCTAGATTATGGTGCTTTTTCTGTTAGTTAGGATTTTGTAAGCCTGTTCTAAGTTAGAGGGCATATTACTTTGTGAAAGCACTGTAAACCCTCTTATAATCCCCATATAACCTATAATTAAATGTGCAGTGATGGACGGTGAGGTTTTATACCCTAGTCGAAGACTTCACACAAATCAACTACAGTGTCATAAACTTCACAGGCAACTGAAAAAATACAAACAAAATTCCAATTTGTTTTATCAAGACTGTTCTTTGAAGTTGCTTGTCAAAGTATGAGCTAAGTGGTTTTAAAAAGAAAACATCATATATATATTTGTATATATAAACTTGTAAAGTATAATCTTGTAAGTTACTACCTAGTGTCAGAACTTTGTAAAGTCGAATTTCAGCATTTCACAAGATGTTTTTAATGCCTACTTAGCTTTGGTTCTGCCTGAATTCAATCTAATGAACTCTGAAATAGTTCTGAATTGGTGATAACTTACAGGATGTAGATTCAGCTTTTGATCTGAATATAAAAAGATGTGAGATAGGTGTACTGGTGAAGGAGAGAGAAACACGTTGATATAGCAATTTATTTAGAAATGCTGTAGCAATTTATGTAGAAACAAGCATTATATTCACTTTGGTTAAAAATTATACCTTCATTGGAAAAGTGTTTTTTCTTTTTAATCGCAATTCAGTTCTCTCCCTGATAATAAATTTCTATTCAGCTGTGGCAAAAGACCGACGT
The DNA here is from genome assembly GCA_034782735.1 of Sagittarius serpentarius. NCBI lineage: Eukaryota > Metazoa > Chordata > Aves > Accipitriformes > Sagittariidae > Sagittarius > Sagittarius serpentarius. The sequence goes on from JAVKLA010000010.1 coordinate 22,650,955, forward strand.
GGCCAGCTACTTGAATGTCTTGGGGATAAACCTTGAGCAGCACTGTGTTCTACAGGTTTCACATTTCTATTTCAATTAAAGATACGGCTTATTGATTCCTTAAAATTTCATTTTGGTTAGGCACTGCAGCTTTTCCTTCCTCCACCTTTAGAAACAGTCATGGAAAGGAGCACTCGCAGGATCCTGTTGAGTACAGCTTTTCTTTCTTGCTAAATTAATGGCTCCAGAAGCCAGGTATTTGCATGGTAACTGTGGTCATCAAATCATGGCTACACTTGTCATTGCAAAGCATTTTGCAAAGAAGTGTGAGTGGGATTGTTACCATCTTACAGATGCATAAAGTGAGCTGTGCTTAAACTCAGTACCTGGTTTCTTGTGAGGCTGGAAGCCTTTTGGATTCCCAGAAGGGCTGAACTCTTCCAGTTTGTTGAAAGGTTGGGGGAGGGCGTGGTGAATTCCAGCAGAGGTGTGCTTCAAGCACTTTCCTAGGTCCTTACTAGTCCCTTCAGATGTGCCTGAGCCGCCAGACTGCTGAAGTTGGGCAATTGGTCTCTATGCTGAGAATAAGCAGGTTATGTGCTATGGACGTGTCTGCAGCAATTTTTTTGTCTGGTTGTTGAATGTGCACAGCTGAAGTCTATTCGAAATTGGATCAGTTTCCAAAACCTTACTGTTTCAAGCACTAGGATGTGACCTCAGATCTCCAAAGATTTTTGTGAATAACGGCTGAATTATCTGTCCTGAGTATTCTTCCAACCAGAGGTGTTTGAAGAAATGCTTTTTCAGGCTGAAAACTGATGGCTGTAACTCTTGATGGAAAGAGAACTAGGTAGCAGTCTGAGCTGCACTGCTGTGAGGTTCTGTAGTACTATACTGTAAATATAGAAAGTGAACTAATAATATCCTTGTCAGGAACTTCCCTTCTTGGGGAAAAAAAATTTACTAGGGATTGGTATACTGTTGTTCTCTGCATTGTATGACTAGAAAACCACTTTAACGTATGTATTTTGGAGCTGAAATTCTGTGTTCCCTAAAACAGATGATGGCAAATAAATGGAGGATAGTGCCTTGCTTTAAAACTGAAGTACTTGTAGGCAGAGTTTTCTGAAAAGAATTTCAGACTTCCTTTCCAGCATAATCCGAAAATTCCTGATGTTACTAACCTCAAAATAAAATTTTGGTGTCATCTTCTCAATCTGTGTGGATTAGAAACTGTTTAACTTCAGTTACTTTGAAGGGCATTGCACTTCAGCAGGAAAGGAGAGTTAGCTCTTTTTATTGCACTGCGAGACACTATAGTCTTTTCCAGGCAATTACTATTATTGTATTATGTTTGAAATTTTTCAGTGTTTCTAGTGATGCTCCTGGGAATGAAACTTAGTGATTATAAAATTATTACCCTGGAGTCTTATTCTACATACTTTTCATCTTTGTCTTACAACTTCTTGGAGTTCCTTTAGATAAGACTGCCTAATACCATTTTCACAGTTACAATGCACCCAGTGTGTAAATTCTGCAAATTTAGTAGTCAAATACAGGATTTGTTTGAGTATAATCTACATGTAGGTCTTCTGATCTAAGGAGATCTGAACTAATTTTGCTCTCTAGTAAAAAAACAGTTATCCAACCAGTAGTATGATAAGCCTGACATGTTTATGTTTTTTCAAAGTAAAAATATTCCAGATGGTAGATTTGTTGGTGTATCTGTTGTTTCCCAGTAGCTTCTTTCCTGTTATTTAATCAATCAGTCTGTATTCATGAATGTATTAACCTAGGTTCTTCTCTTAGGTTTGTTTTGTCAGTAACTAGCTAAAAACTTCACTCTGACTCATTGCTGCTCCTCTTACATTTGGAAGTCCATTCACAGGTTCAGAATTTGAAGCTTACAGAGCACTAGTGGAGTTGTGTTGCTACTAATAGCTCCCTGGTGGTATCTGGAGCAGTGATTTCTCCTTTTCATCTGTAAATTATGAAAGAATACACCTTTGTTTGCTGCCCTAATAAAATCTGTAGGTGACCAGTGTATGTGTGCATGCCTTTGTGTGTAAAATGTATTTACTTGGCTGTAGAATTTATTTTTAATAAATAAATGGATATGTGGATCGTAAGCAGATATGGGCAGCTGAGCTCTGGCAGCAATGATAGCCTTCAAACTGGCAATCTGTTAGTATATATTTAGGTTTAACTGTCTGAGCATGAAGATAATGTTGCATCCATGTGTAAGAGAAATCTAATACTAATTTGTCGGTGGAGGAAAGACCTATCATGATACTTCACTTTGACTGGTACAAGTTCGTCACTTGGAGGGGTTTTTTTGTAAGTGAACATAGATGCCCATGAGTACTTTCAACACTTGTTTTCAGTGTTGCAAGGCCAAATAATTCTAAATTGATGCTTGAACTGTCACTGAGACACGTCCTGGCTTAAATAGAAATAACCTTCAAAACGCTTGTAGCTTGTAAAGTTTATGAACTCTTACACCTTCACTTTGCCCAGTCATAGGTACTTCGACATTTTCTGCTGGACGCCAGTTGTGTTCCCCTCATAAATGGCTGGGCATTCTTCTTGGTGATCCTGGGGGGGGAAAGTTTATGATTATAATAAAGGATGCATGCTCTCAATAGTTGTTTTGTAAAGACTGCATTTATTGCTTACCTTTCCAAGTTAAAAACTTAAACTTCAAGTGGTAGAATGCATGAAATGTAATCTGTTCATAAAAGTTGCTCCTTGTTTAGTATATAAGCAGTAGCTATCAGTTTAAGTAACTAGATATGCTTTGTAAGTGGATTCAGTGACGGGGAAAACAGGTGGGTAGTTATCTTAAATGAATAAGCATAAATAAAGCTTCTATACTACTTTTTCATAAATGAAAAATTTGAAACTTAAATGATAGGGCATGTAGATTGAAATACGCTGTTAAAACTGGATGCGTGACATATTGCATACAAAATGGAAACAATGGATGCTTGATGGAACACTTTTTCCCCTTTTCCCCTTTTGCTGATGGAGAAATAATTTCAATAGATTGTTAGGTAGGGAATGCTAAATATTTAGTATAATCTTTTTTTTTTCTCTTTATATTTTAGGTCAGCAATTTGGCTTCATCACTCTGAGTTTGCCTGCATTCAAAGCTGTTTACCTACAGTAATTTGCTCTGGTTGGAAGTGAACATGTCTCAAGTTCAAATTCAGAATCCTTCTACTGCCCTTGCAGGGAGCCAGATATTGAATAAAAACCCATCTCTTTCACAGCCTTTGAGTATTCCATCTACTACTAGTTCTTTGCCCTCTGAAAATGCAGGTAGACCTATCCAAAACTCTGCTTTACCCTCTGCGTCAGTTACATCCACCAATGCAGCTGCAGGTAAGATGGAGTGTCTGTTACTAAGTGTATATATTCTTAGTGTTTATAGTTTGGCATGATAGCTTCCTGATATCTTGCGCCTACAAATACTTTAAAAGTAGTATTTATCCGACTACAGTAGCTTGTGATGCTTTCTCCCTATTGAATGAAATCTGAGACTGGTAGAAACATACTTCTCCACGAAGTTCTAATAATTAATTGAAATGTTTGTAATAGTAAAGAATATTTAAAATTGTATAACATTGAATTTTTAAAACATTGCTATCCATCTTTTCTACAAGTAGGTTGTTTTAAATACAAAAAATGTTTCATTTGAAATAGTTTTAGTTCTATTATCTTCAGTACTTTTATGACCAGTTTAATGATAGATTGTGCTAATAAATATAATAGAGTGAATAAAAGATAATAAATAAAAAATAGATAATAGGGGAAAATAGGAGAAGGAAAAAGAAATTAACTGACTTTCTGAAATTATTCAAAGCAAGTGACCATGATGAATACTTAGAAGATTTGCTTCTTGAAATGTACTACATAAGATGCAAGCTAAATGTGGGAGTCTCCTAACTTCATACTTCTGGCTTGCATTAAAACATTAAATTTAATGGTGCTGTCTTCTAGGCATGTGCATTGCTTGGAAATCCTAAAGTTCAGTAGATTGTTGCCAGTTTGGCTAATGAGCAGAGCTGTCTATTCCAGCAAATCTCCGAGAAGTGGTGTATTGCAGACAACTAAATGCTAAGCCAATGAGATTGATTATTTTTAATTACAAACTGTAGTAGAGTTCATAGCTACCTGTTCATTTATCTGATTTTATGTAATCTTTCAGCTCCTTCAAACATGGCAAACCCCAAAGAGAAGACCCCAATGTGTCTTGTGAATGAGTTAGCCCGTTTCAACAAGATTCAGCCTGAATATAAGCTTTTGAGTGAGCAAGGTCCAGCTCATTCTAAGGTAAATATTCATATAAGTTTCTTATTGCTGTTGTTCATGCTCTTTCACTTTCATAAGTGGAAAGGCAAAGTATATGCTTTTGATGCAAGATAATACAGAATAATAGAGAGGAATGGGAAGCTCACCAAAGTACCGATGGTAGGGGAGTGTGAAGCTGTTATGAGTGTACTAAAAAGCTGATTTCCCAAAGTACATAAAGGTTGAACTTACCTGTAACCTAAAACTACTTATCTTTTTTTAAGAGTTGTTTATGTTAGCTCCATTATGAGGTGCTTGACTTTGATTTTAATTTGATAAAGCAGGGTTTGTCCCTTGCACTCTTTGCTAAAAAATTTTGTATTAAACATGGATGATCTTTATACAGTCACTTTTCTAGTACGATGTTAAGGTTTTGTTCTACATTTTGCTTGTTCTGCAAATTTTCTGTGTTCTTCCTGTGGTGCATTTTAATCTTTTGAAATTAATCCCACCAACTTTAAAAGCTTAAAATAGTTTCTTAGTCCAGATTATCCTGTGAGATGTGGGAAGATTTATGGCAATTATGTTTCTTTAGGAAAAATGCTGCATAAGGAGTTGTAGCGCTTTCATGTCTATGTAGTTGGCAAGGTACAAATCTATATTTGTTGATATGTGTGGTGGGTTGACCCTGCCTGGACTCCAGGTGCCCACCAAAGCTGCTCTATCACTCCCCCTCCTCGACTAGACAGGAGAGGGAGAATATAATAAAGGCTTGTGGGTCGACATAAGGACAGGGAGAGATCACTTAACCAATTACCGTTATGGGCAAAACAGACTCGATTTGGGGAAAATGAACTTAATTTATTGCCGATCAAACCAGAGTAGGGTAATGAGAAATAAAAACCAAATCTTACAAGAACCTTCCCCCCACCCCCCTTCTTCCCGGGCACAGCTTCACTCCTGAATTCTGTATCAGCTGCCCCCGAGTGGCACAGGGGGACGGGGAATGGGGATTACGGTCAGTTCATCACACGTTGTCTCTGCTGCTCCTTCCTC
>JAVKLA010000010.1:22656382-22675989 GCA_034782735.1 Sagittarius serpentarius
CCGTCTTAAAGCCGGCTGGCATTGGCTATATCGGACACAGGGGAAGCTTCTAGCAACTTTTAAAGAAGCCGCCCCTGGGGCCTCCCCCCGCTACCAAAACCTTGCAACATAAACGCAGTACAATATGCCCAGAATAAGTTTTTACTACTTAAAATCGAGTTGTTCTCTCTTGTCCACATTATAACTGTTGCTTTGCTATTGTTCTGTTTTAGTTGTAAATAAAATGAACCTTTCTATCCTAATTGCCCAATATTTGGAAAACAAGGATCTTGGTATATGTTCTTTCATGCCTGAAGTACAGTATGATTAAACAGCACTGAACATTCATCTGTTCTGGAACATTTACTTTAGCAAAAGAATCTTTTGTTCTTCACAGTGGGATTTAAGAATGCCTAGGGTAGACCAGGATGTGGTGTGCATCCCATATGATGGTGTATGTTTTACAGTGCGTCAAAATCTCGGTAATATACAATTCCTTTGGTGTTCCGTTCGTATGCAGAGAGATAGTTTTTCAGGAATACAGCAAATAACAAGCAGTTTGTGTTACTTCAGAGAACACTGAAGAAGGGAGTCTTAGCATTATTAAACATTTTAATCCTTGTTAAAGATCTCTATTGTATGAGTACTGAGGTCAAGGCATACAAGGAAAATCAGCCTGGGATTATCAGGCTGGGAAAAATCAGTCTATTTAATCTGACATCGTCTCCTTAAGGTGTTTCCTGGAACAGTGTTTGTAGTATGTTAGATGAATTCCTTGGAATTGAATAATACTAAGAACTAAAATCTTTTGTCCAAAATATGTGTAAAGTCAGCTTCAATGTGCAAAGGAGGCAAGGTTTGCATTTACAAAAAGTGTTGGAATAACATTCAGAGCATCTGTTCACTTGTGTTTTCATTCTAATTGAAACTAAATTTCATTTAATTACCAGGGAGACCTTGGCTTGCTGTTGTCTGATTAACTTGTGAAAATCTAGGGCAATATATATCCTTCCTTACCCCACACACTTAAAAAGAAGAGCCACAGAGTTTTGCTCTATAATCAGATAGGCTTGTCCTCACCTGTGGGCATGTTGGAGCTTTTATGGTGCATTGTGAACTTATCTTTCTTCAAACTGCTGAAAAATATCATAAAAAAAACCCCACAGTATTAAAGCAAGAATTGAGTTATGTGGAATGAAAAAGTCTGAATTTCAAGGATGCTGTTCCGAGTAATGCTGTTATACCAGCTATCCATGTAGCTGTCACCTCTATACACATTGTGTCGTTTGGTTTTTAGCCTATATGATCTCATGCAGTATGCAGGATAGTTTCTAGCTACAATTATTGTGAAATTCTTAGTTCAGTAATCAAGGAAATCCTGTCGATGTCTGAAGTGTTCAAAAAATCTGGAGATCACATGGTAGTTGAGGAAAGCTTTGATTACCATATTCTCAACTTTTGCATCACTGAAAGACTCATTGTTTTGTGTAAGAGGGTCTAATAAATTATGTGAATTCTGAGGCAGCTTGTAATAAAATTCATGTTTTCTATTTTTGAGGTGTTTACAGTGCAACTGACTCTTGGGGACCAGCACTGGGAAGCTGAAGGAACTAGTATTAAAAAAGCGCAACATGCGGCAGCTGCCAAAGCTTTAGAAGGGACAAAATTCCCTAAGCCTACGGCTCGTCCATCTCGTAGTGAAGGCAAGAATCCAGGTATATGTCACAATAAAGTGATTTTAAAAAAAATATAGAGTACACGTTTCTGGTTTTGGTATGTATTTTAAAGTTGCATAAGGATGAATAAAAGCAGTGATTCTGCGTATTTAACAATGGCAATTGTCAGGTTTTGTGAGAACATCATCTTGATTTAATCTTTGTTGTAGGCGATATGATAAAAATCATCATATTTACAAGTTAAAAGTATAGGGGTTTTCCATCAAGTCATTCAGGCTTGAAGAACCCACTGCTTAACTTACTGTTTTGTATTGTAACACTTGGTGAAATCCTGGAAAAGGTGTTTATCCTAACCTTAAAAAAAAGAAAACTAAGTAAAAAAAATCCAAACAAAAAAATACCTGTGAGGAATTCGGTCACAGTGAAGAATAATCTTTTGTGTGAGCAGATGAAGGTGTTGGTAATTCTGATAGGATAATTCAAAAGCTTGACAATAAAGACTTCCTTGGAAATGTTTAATTAAAACACCACCCCCACCCCCAAAAAACCCGTGAATTTATGTTGACGGATTGGATCAGAACTTTGGAATTTGCATCATTTGTACTTCTTTGAAGAGAAATAGATGTTGATTTGTATAAAAGCATTTAAGTTGTAGTTTGCTTTGTTTACAGTACTTCTTACTTTATTAAGATTGCTTTTAGGTTATATTTAATATATGAAATGAATTATGAACTAGCTTCACATCTCAGCTGCATGTGTGATTGTTTTGCATTTACTTTTAGTCACTTGAATTCAAAGCTGTTGGGATAGTTATTAGTATGTTCAGCAAAAGTTAAAACTTATCTTCCGTGCCAGCTGTATTCTGCTATCACCTAAATTCTTTTTTTAGAAACACTTTGTACAATCAACAGTGAAAATATTGTAAGTTAGCAATTACTTTTGTCTGTGAATCTGTTCCATAATTTCATTTTCTTTTGGCAATTGCCTCATAACAAAACACTGTTGTACTAACATACACAGATTTTTGAGCCAGTGAGGCCTGTGATAGAAAAAAATTACCATTTACGTGACTGTTCTTTCTCAAACGAGAATAGTCAGGGAGTCAGTTCTCATCCACACGATACCTGCATTGAGAGAAACATTTATAGCCCTCAGTAGCAATATACATTCCTTTTGAAAAGGCCAGTTGCAATTTGAAAGTGAAAAGTCATAAAAACCCTTCTTAGGTCATTGAGTACAAAGAGAAACGTTTGACCGTTCTCGGCAAACAACAGACACAGAAGGTATGTAGCATGTCTGTTAATTTAATTTAAAGATATTTTTTGGAAAGAGAAATTTCTGTTCTGCAGACCACATTATTAAATACACTGTATAAATAAATAAATTGGTAGCTTCACAAGTTCAAAGCAAAATAAAAACAAAACAAAACAAAAGCCCCTAGCAAATTCACTTTTTGTAACAGGATTTGTCACAACTCCACTAGGCTGCTAATTTAATATGCATAATATAGACTTTTTTCTTTGTGTTCATTAGCATTTCTATTCAGAATTCATTCATTTAAGATACTGCATATGGCAAAACTTGAGCTCATTTTTCCCTGCTTTGAGATGGCATAAGTGTTTAGATTATTTCAGTTCCTTGTGACAGCTGGACAGCTCTCTCTATATTCCTTTTTATTTAGACAGTGTAACCCCCACAGTGGAGTTAAATGCACTTTGCATGAAACTGGGAAAGAAACCTATGTACAAACCTATCGATCCTTATACGGGGATGAGATCCACTTACAACTATACTATGAGAGGTGGTACTTATCCTCCACGGTATGTATTGTCTAATTTTTTGGTTTTGCAGTCTCATATCTTTGAACTCATCATCCGAGTGCTTTGATGCTATCTTCTGAAAACTGGCTAAAAATACAATGTCCCTTAAAGGCATATTCAGCTTGAAACATAGCCAACTTATGAGGCGAAAGGTTTAGATAAGTACACCCCATTAATATCTGTAATTTGTCTTATTTAAGGGTTTTTTTTATTTTGGAGGGGAGGGGAAAGGGATGATGAAGTGTTTTTGAGGGCATTGGGCTATAGCCAGCTTCATGAAGTGAATAGCTAAATATTAGCTAAATATTTCTTGCATTTCCTTTCTGTGTAAGGGCAAAAGTGAAGAAAATAGTTTAATGCTTTTTCTAAAGCTATTTAAATTAAAGCTTCAGTTTGAGGAATTTTACATGGGCATAAGAATTTAGAATTCAAAACTTACTGGCCTGCCAAGTCTATAAAAACACAGTTACATTGTCTTTCTGTGTTCTAGTTGGTTAGAAATGTGTCAAGTCTTGTAAGGCAAGAAATGATGATACTCTGTTTCAAAGGTGTCTCCCTAAAATCTTTTAGATTTTAAATCAAAGTTTGGCTTTTTAATACTAGTGCTCCAGTGCTGAGTCATGATTACTGATACCTAAGGGATTCATCCACGTATAATGTACGTTTCTGTTTACCTTGTAGGCCAAACTATTTGCTTATTTAAATCTCTCTTTCTTTGCAGGTACTTTTACCCATTTCCTGTTGGGCCCTTACTTTATCAAGTTGAGCTTTCAATTGGAGGGCAGCAGTTTCATGGGAAAGGAAGAACAAGACAAGCTGCTAAGCATGATGCAGCTGCTAAAGCACTGAAAGTTCTGCAGAATGAGCCCTTGCCTGAGAAACCAGAGGTGGGAATTAATCTTAGTGTTGTAAGCATAAATTGCTACGGTAAACTGAGATATTGTTGTAGATTTTTTCCTTATTGAGAGGAAGATGACAGTTGTGAAATTTAATTCTGTATAGTAGTGTTGACCTACTTGTGTCGATAGAAACACTTTGATTTAAAAACATAGATTTCTATGGAACTAGCGTTTTCCCAAATGAAGTTATATTAATTCTTTTGCTGTCATATTTTTCCACAGCAATGCTATAGACCTCTGTCAGATATGAGCACTGGAAGCATAGATAGGAACTAATATCTTATCAGGTACAGATCATATACAAACTTCTGAAGAAGTGTGTAAATGGGGTACTTGCATTCTAGTATGGGCAACAGAAATCAGACATGGGTTTGCTTGTGGGGCAAAATTCCTACATGATTTTGGAAAGAACCATGGAAGTTCTAGAACAGCAGGAAGTTCATGGAAGTAGTAAACTCATACACACATTTTGATATGAATATAAGAAGCAAATTTTTATCCCTCCATATATTTATGGCTGCCCAGCACTTTCCATTCCAAGACCCTGTTATTGACTTTTTTCATGCTTTTTTGTTAAGTTGCATTAGGCAGAAGGTCTCATTATGTGCACATGAGTTACAGCTTCTGGGGCTGGTTGACTGCGTCCACCCTCTGTGTATGTTGGCTGACTGCTTTGGCCAAAGACTACTACAAAGAGTGTATTTAGTCTTTCCTTTATGGGCTCTTTATACCTGAGTTATGAGGGCTTGATGTCAGAACTAAGAGCAAGAATACATCTATTGATGTACTCCATGCTGGCATCTAGATTGTGTTGAGGAGGAGGCCATACAATACAAACCTAGAAGCAAGAGAGACTAGGACATTGCCAGAGGGGTGAGGAACAGGAAGTGGAGGTTAGACTGATAACTTACGACCTGGGGAGCATGAGAACTTGCTGGATACGGAGTCTGGCCATGTGCTGAGAAAGAAGGAAAATGAAGAATTGGGCAAGAAGGAAACAAGGGGTATTAGACTGGAGGGTGGCGGAAATAGCTGGGAACTACCAGGAATGGCAGAGCAAGAGGATTGAGGAAATGTGTTGTGAAGCCAAGGGACATTGAGTTAAAACTTCTGAGTGTGTTTGTGGGAGAAAGCGTTGCCCAGATAATTAGGCAAAAACACTGGATCTGATGGTTCAGGGAAGAGGCCTAGGAGGCACTGATGGTAGTGGTTCAGGTAACAGAAAGCTCTCCTGGAGGAATGTAGATTGTTGAATGATGGAGGGTACTAAGAGTCAAGGGATTACAAATGCTATTCGGGAGAAGAGAGTGATGCTGGGAGTAGAAGCTGCAAGAGTGGAGATAAGTTCTGCACTGAAATCTGGAACTGGTGATAGGCAGGGTGTGGTCAAGGACAAGCTGGAAGTCTTCACGTAGGAGAGGTCAAGCCTGAGGGGGATGTTCCCCTTCAGTGCAGGGGAACCCCAAATTCCTGAGTATTGTCATCTATGTGAGTGATGTGTAACATCCTCCTTTTGCACTCACCCATGTAAAAGATAACCTGTCACCAGCAGTTTTTCTACCTCAGGAAGCAAAGTTCTATGTACTGGACCCAAGGAGTCCAACTCTGCAGAATATAATAGGATCACATGTAACTGAATTCTTTTCTGTTCACATTTTTAGAAATGCTTCTGTACAAGTGACTTTCTGAATATTTGTAGAGTTGTGTTTAAAGTTGAGTAATGTGAGGTCTTCAGAACAAATACTGCAATTACCTTTATGTGATTGCATATCCTTTTCTATAGGATGTCTCATTCAGTGTAAGGGGTGTAAATCAAGAGGTAAAGGAAGTAAACCTACAGAGTCTCTCCTTTTTCTTTTAAGGGCATGATAAGGGAAATACTATTGTGAATGATGGAAGAGATTGCAAGAGGGGACAATTATTTTATGAATAAAACAGTTGCGAGCTCGCTGAGAGCTGAATGCTGTCTTGACCCTGCTATACATATGCTGGGCAAGTCACTTAAAGTTTCACAAGAAACATGCATTTGTCATTTCATTTTTCTATTTATATTGACTTGTCTACAAAATGAACAGTAAGAAGTGCAGCTATGTTTAAGGAGAGCAGTCCTTTGAACAGAGTGTACTGTCTTATAATAAGTACTCGGATAAATCAGATCTTAATTTAAAGCTTGGTAGTTAAATGCCAAGTTCATTAATTTTTGTGGCTTTCAAATATTGTAGTTTTAGGAAAGTCTGACGGAATTGCTGGTTTTGTAACTGTTTTGCACTAGAGAAGATGAAGAAAAATAAGGAAGATCTTGCTACTAAGTGGGCACTGTTCGTTCTTGCATTCAGTGAGGCAAGGTCCTTGAAGGATACGGTAGTGTAAGATCATAAGAGATGATATTATAATGTGTGTATACAATGGAGGCAAATTAAGATTTCACAAGCAGACATAATCCTGGTACTTCCTACATGTCATTTGATGTTGCCAGTAATTTTCCCTTTAAATGTAGTTATTTTTGTGTATCCCATTTGTGTGTGTGTCTAAACAGAATATGCTTAAGCTTGAACTCTTGTATTTGGGGGGGAGTCATTTTGTAAATGTTTTTATTATTTTAGAGATTTTTGTATTTACAAGATTTTACTCTTTTATTTTTAAATTAGAAAATATTCAGTGCTTCAGAAGAAATCATGGCATAAAATGATTAGACTTTCAGGGTAAGAATGACCATTTCCCACACCTTCTCAGACTGCAAATCTAGAAGCAATTGGCAGGAAAAAATTTTAATAATATTAGCTCTCAACTGGACAAAGCCCTGCCTGAACAACCCAATTTAATTTTGAAGTCTGCTCTGCTTTGAGTGGAAGACTGTGGTAGGAGACCTCCAAAGGACCCTTCCAACCTAAATTAATATGATTAGAGTTAAGACACACTGACAAAGTTGTAGTATGGGGTTACTTTGCATATTCAAAGGCAGAGATGATAAAGCATTGATTTAAAGCTTAGAAAACATCGAAAGCTATGCTTTCTAGCACAGTTCTTAGACAGAAATTCTAACTTTTGCCTGAAAATACTAAAACCAGAATTGCTTCTGTGTTTTTTGCCAGCTTATTTGGTAAATATCAGCTGTTCTTTATACACTTAACATGGAAGATAACAGATAGCTATGTTGAAATGAATGTAGTTCTAATCAGCAACTCAACTGCTTCGTAGTTTGCTTATAAGCAGTCTTTGAGGAAGCACATGTTGAAAGAGTTCCTGGAAAAGGGCAAATCCCTCTTAAAGGAGTATATTACTTCTGCAGTTTGCTTGGGATTTTTTTGATCTACCACTTCTGTTTCATTTTGTGACTGTTTTTTTCACTTGTTAGAGATGGATTTGAATAATTTGATGAGAGCTAAGAGTCGTAAATGCTTATATTCGTGGTCTTATTCTGATTTAGAGGCATAGATTCCTTGGAGAGTTTAGTCTATGCACACATGCAAACTACTTTAAAAGCAGACTTTATAGATCATCTGCCTAGAGGTGTGCAGGGAAAGAGAAAGAGGGAGAGCATGTGTGTATGATTATTTTTGAGTTATAAAGTAAACTGATCCAGAACTCAAGTAGAGGCAAAATAATTGCTAAAACAGCTATAGTCTGTTAATTGTTATTTTGCTATTAATTAACTCTTTTTAGATAAAGGTATTGAAGTAAAGTACCTGTGTTTTATACTGTGCGAACAGACTTGGAATATGTCAAGAATATACACCGTAATATAGCAAATAATTCCATGCTGTTTATTCGTATTCTCTTGAAACAATACTAAATGGGAAAAATCTAATCCAATAAAGAGAAGTCCTGGTCACCTTCGCAAGGAAAAATGTGAGAATTTGAAAAACTAGAATAGGAGAGGACAAATTTTTGTAATTAAAGTGATTGTGCTAACGTTTTGACAGTAAGGGTAGTGACAGATCATTCCAAGAGATGCTGGTAGTAAACTTGCTGTAACACCTAGACCATAATAAAGTAAGACCTTAGTAGTTCAGATACTGTTTTCTGGGTATGTGATGTTATTCCTTTTGAACTTACCAATTGCATTTGAAATAGGTTTTATAATATGATGATCAAGACTTTTGACTCCTGTATTCAATCTTGGTTTTGCCAATTTTTACCTGCGTTGTGCCTTCTGCTGAGGTATAGCATGGTTCCTCTAGTACAGGTGCTGCCTCCACATTTCTCATGTAGTCTAATGCACAGTGCATCTACCCCGCTCCTGTGGGAGTGGTGCCATCATGTGGTCTCAATTTTCGCAGACCTGAAGATTGCTCTATGTACACCTCCGCATAGAGGTTGGAGACTGGATGTAGTAGTGGGATCAGAAGTATCAGATGTTATCATTGTAAAAGGATGTTGGGCTATATGTGCTCTTCTGAAATGTTTGTGACTCAAACCTGAAATACAAGGTCAGCCCATAAGAACAGTGTGAAATCTGATGGGACAGTGGGAGGACTGAAAACCACAGATTAATTTTACTAATATTTTTTTTGGAGATGGGAAGAGGCTGCTTTAAGTGGTGGAAAAAAATTTCCTTCATGTTTTAATCTAACTTGTTAGTAACAGACATTGGGGATGCTTGCTACCATCAAAACTAGTTTTAATCAATGAGAGCTCTCTAGCATATTTCCGCTGCTCCAATAAAATATTTAAATCACTTTTGTTACCTGGTTGCATAACTAGTATTGTGGCATGATATAATTGGTGAAATTGTTGCTGTTCATCTTTATCATAATCTTTCCAATATCACTGCTGGACACTTAGTCTTAAAATTTCTCTGTTGCTGTTACCATGCCTCTTAGTTCATGTTGACCCCAACATCAGTGAAGACATTTTTGGAATCACAATCAAAATTTTACCTGGAGATACGTAGAAGTGCCTGTAGGTAAGCTTCACCTGGCACTGCTGTCCTCCTAGCAGGTGTAAGTTCTCAGAGATGTACACCATTTGATTTAAGGCAAGTTCCTGATAGTATGTTCTTCAGATGAGACAAAAATCTGTAGATGAAGCACTTACAAGGGAGCATGTTAAAAGACAGGACTATGCCAGGGTCTAATTAGCCATCCTTTATTCACATTGGTCCCATTCTCAGAATCTTTATTTTTCCTGCCCTTTCTCTTATCTGATACTGTCTTAGTGCTTTTGGTACAAATGTCCAATCAGTATATGAAAATTGTATTTCATAAAGGTACTTCCATTTGGAAATCAGTTCATTTAACACTTCAGTTTGTTTTTCTATAAATAGATTTTTAAACCTATTGCCCCTTATCCCATTTGTTCTTTCCTGTAACAAGCACATGAAAATATGAGGGTTTGCTAGCTTTTACACATACACCTTAAATGAGCTTCTTAAGTTTCAGTTCCATAGTATGTGTGCTGCATTTCTACACATTCAAGTAAAATGGCAGTAAAGGTTAGACTACTTAAAATTTTGAGAGTTCAGTAAACTGGTTGGATGGATAAAATTCAATTTAATAGGATCTTTATTTTAAATAGAGTATGCTTCTTTTAGGTTAACGGAAAAGAACCAGATGATGAAAATCTCAATAAATCTGAAATAAGCCAAGTTTTTGAGATTGCACTTAAAAGGAACTTGCCTGTGAATTTTGAGGTATGTTTATTTTACAAGCTCTAGATTTGTTTTTATTAGAATATTAAGGGTACACATTAAGTTGAGTCTCTTCTAGATAAACCAAACAACTGACTTTTAACATGTCTTGTTAGTTGTGAGTACACTTTTACCTTTGACAGTCACCCTGATTGTCTTGGAGTTTATCTGGTAAAGTGAAGAAAAAAAAATCCACCTGTTCACAAATTCATGCACTAAAATCATAACATGAGTGAACAGCTACGCTGTGGTTGTCTGTGCAATCTTTTTCCCAAGCTTTTTGAAAAATCGGTATTACAGTGAAGAAACAAAACACAACCCCACATTAATGGTTAGAACATTGAAGTGCAGAGTTGAGGCAAAAGAGTATAGCTCACTCAAAGACATTTATGGAAGTATTTGCTTAATTAAGCACTGATGTGGACTACCCGCAAGTTGCAGAATCTCACAAATAGGTTTCTTTTCTTGCCATGAGGTGACCTCATGTGCATCTTACTTTCCTTTCCCTTTGGCCTGGCTGCTTGCTGCCTCTTTGCCCCTCCTTAATCATTTTAGTTATCTTAAATCAATAGCTTCCATAGGAGCATCTCTGTTTCACTAAAATATTAATTTATCATGCTGCTTTCCTGAGCTGGCAGAGTAACATTTAAGTCAACTACCTGAATTACTATAGTAAGAAAATGCAATTGTGTGTAACTAAGTGGCTTCTAAAACTGTTCTACAAAATTTTACATGAAGCTTTCAATTATTGTAGGTTAGCCTGAGCATCATTGGTAAAAATATACTGTCACACAAAGCCAGTTGTGGGTGGAAGTTCTTAATTCATTCTTACTTTTTGACTTTATGGATATTTGAAGTATGATGTGTTACGAATGGAGGTAAAAGACTAAATCTGTAGTAAGCAGCTGTCTCTTAGATGTCTCCAGAATTCTTGATTTCTGAACTAAAATGCTGGATCCTAAAGAATTGCTTTCTCTGTAAGGTTCTATTACTGCAACATGATGTTTTTAATGAGGTGATGTTAACTGTGTGAAAGTATACAGCAGTGAAATAGAAGTCATATTTTAATATTGAAAGAGTAAATCAGTAAATTAAATTAAATAAGATGGTTTAATTACTTATATGTAAATACTGTTTACTGCATCTGATCTTTTTAAAGTTTACGTTTATTTGGGTGGGATTGTGTTACTGGAGTGAGTATGATTTACATGTCTACTTTCTGAATTGTGTGAGAATCTAAAATCTCTTTATCCATAGTTCTTGAGAGAAGTTTGCTATAAACAATGTGCCCTACCATTTTTAATAAGTGTTTATCACGCTTTCACTCAGTTTTTCCCTCTGAAACAGGTGACCAAGGAAAGTGGTCCTCCCCATATGAAAAGCTTTGTAACCAAGGTGTCAGTTGGAGAATTCATGGGTGAAGGTGAAGGAAAGAGCAAGAAGATCTCAAAGAAAAATGCTGCAATAGCAGTCCTAGAAGAACTGAAAAAATTGCCACCCCTTCCTACAGTTGAGAAAATGAAGCCACGAATCAAAAAGAAAACAAAATCAATAGTGAAGGTAAGAGACAAACAGATTGGAAATCTGACTGTTATAAATAGTCATCAGATGAGGTGTTTCTGAGTTAATTATAAACACTCTTCAACTGCTCAATGTTTAGCAGCAGTCTGGTACTACAAACAAAATGGTATTTTGCTCCCACTCTAAATGGGGTTCTGACACCACTTTTACAAGTTACCAGTAAATTCTGGATGAAAGAGAACCATTATAAAATAGTGAGTGGCACATAAAAATCAAGCTCTGACTTTCAAGCCTTAGACTTTACAGCTTGGGGATTTGCATGATTTTGCCTGTGCAAATTCTCTTGCAAGCCTGTCCCTCCTAATATAGCAGGATTAGAACACGTAAAACTATTACCAGTGGTAGGTTATATGTGGTCAACTGTGACAGCAGAGCTAAATAAATAGAATGTTTCTCTTTGGCTGTGACAGTGTTTCATTAAGCAACTTTTATTTCCGTGTTTTTTAATTCTAGAGATGAATGAATTCAGTAGCATGCCGCATTTTGTCTATTAAACCAAATATTCACAAATTTTGTCTTATTTCCTAAACATTGTTCTACATAGCTGCAAACAAGTCCAGAATATGGTCAAGGAATGAATCCCATTAGCAGACTTGCCCAGATACAGCAGGCCAAGAAAGAGAAAGAACCAGAGTACATGCTTATCACAGAACGTGGTCTTCCAAGGCGCAGGGAGTTTGTTATGCAGGTTTGTATGTTAATTTGAGAAATCTAGTTGCATGGCTCTGTCTTTTTTTTTTTTTGGTTATGGTAATCAGGTTGTCATGATGATATACAAAGTTAACAGGATTACAGCCAAATTTCCATGAAATTTATTAAGAAAATATCTAATGGGCTACATTCAAGGAAGATAAAGGTTCAAGAAAAGTCATCTGAATCACATTTAAAAACAAACTGCATAGAGCATCAGAAGTCTATGTTGTAACTGCCTAATGTTTTAACAGGAATATTAATATTCTGTTAAGAGATACTGAGCTGCTTATGTTTTGTAATGTAGGATTTATTAACACTAACCTGGGTATCTTTCATTTCCTCCTTCCTCTGAGCTTTTGTGTGTTGCTTTAGAGTGCAGTACCTTCTGCGCTCCGCATTGCAAATCCCAATAGCATAGCAGTGTTTTTAATACTGAGTATCTACTAGCCTCTAATAATTAAGTGCATTCTCCAGACCTCTCTCCTATCCTGGCCAAGGCAGGGAAGTTGGTTGCTTTCTTTCCATTACATTAGTAAATCTGCTAAACCTGTAACTTTAGCTTGGAAAATTTGTATCTGCTGTACCAGTTTTGAGCATTTAGGCTCTTGCCAAGGTGAGATGATGAAATATAGTTGTTTGTGTGACTCCTGTTTGGGTGTTTTGTGCTTGGAGGCCAATGATCATTGATAATGAATGACAATTGGCTTATAATAATGATCACTTGAACTATTTTGTGACTTACGGCGTGCTCAAGACACAGATCACTAATAAGTGAATCCTTATACTAATGTTTAAGAATTGGTTTGGTTTTTCTTCCTCTTTTGTCCAGGTGAAAGTTGGTGTACACACAGCTGAAGGAATGGGCACAAATAAAAAAGTTGCTAAACGCAATGCAGCTGAAAATATGTTGGAACTTTTAGGTTTCAAAGTCCCTCAACCTCAACCTCCAAAGCCAGCATTAAAGACAGAAGAGAAGGTAAGAGTCTTTAAGAATCAACCGCTGTTTAGTACTATGGCAAAAGTTGAGTTGAAACAATAACAGCTTTGCAAGGCAGTAACAGTGTATTAAATTCATGCTTCCTGCCCTAGCCAGGAAGCAGTTGTATTGAGGTGATTGTTCTCTAAATACAGTGCATTTTGAATACATTAAGGGTTCAATTTTGCAAGTAAATCAAAGTCTCACAGAAGGCTACGTGAATGTATTTCTTTATATAATGGCTCAGAACTATTGGTCTTAGAAACTTGCAGACATGTAGGTTATAGGACTTTGTGGAAGCAGTCTAAAGTTTGTTACGGGTCTCTTTCTTTGGTGGGTCCCTTAGCAGGGAAAGAGCCTTGCATTCTCCTATTGAATCCGCAGATGTTACCAGGGAGTTAAAATAGCAAGTCTGGTTTTAGTTTTCTCCTTTTCATGTATATGCCCATTTGTGTCGAGTATGTTGTCCTCAGCAATACCAATAACTAATGTTAGTTTAACTGACTTTATTATGGTATCTAGTTCTTAATATCTGTGTTCTTAATATGACTTTGCCGGTCGGCAGATAGTTCTAGTCAGTGAATAAGAATCACTGAACTTTTCTTGGTAGCTATGTAATAATTGCAGGTTTTGAGTGATAATTTTTTCAGTAAAATTTTGATTAGTCAGATCACCTGCATCTTGAAAACTTTAAAACTTGGGGGGAGGGGAAAAGTTTTAAAGGGATATTGTGTTTGGCTTTTTTCCTTTTATTTTTAAGACACCTGTGAAGAAACCAGGTGACGGAAGAAAAGTAACCTTCTTTGAGCCGGGCTCTGAAGAGACTTCAACTAGTAAGTAACCTTACCGAAAGAAGCATGGCCCTGTTGGCGTGTGTGTGTGTGTATGTAAGATACGTTTCTCAGTCCCTTCAATAGTGTCATTTAACACACTGTAATGAGCAGAGGTGTGCAACTGCTGGCTTGCAAACTAAATCTGCCCCTTGGGAAGGTTTTGTTCGGATCCTGAAGAGCTTATTCCTCCCAAGTCATAAGGTACTTGGCTTGCTTGGCCACCTGCTCAGGGAAGGGAGTAGATGACTGAGCCAAAAGCACGTGTGTGCAAATGGGTCAGTCGAGCAGTTTGTGGAGGTGCAGCTGCTGCTACCTGCAGTGTCTGGGCTTGTTTTACCTCAATCTGAGTGATCTTGGGACAGGCTTTAATCTGCGTCTAGGACTTTCTAGGACAAGAATGAATGTTCGGACTGAGCTTGATTCTGATCCAGGGACCAGGTTCCTTCAACCAACAGCAGGAGTGAAGTGGGGGCAGTTTCTGTGGGGAAAGGGTAGGGGGAGGAGGCAAGATCAGCCCCTTTGTCTCAGCAGAATGTTTCTCTGGTATAGGATCCAAATGAGGTTGGGAGCAGATTCCTTGGGAAAAGGGTTGGGGTTTCTGCCACCTGGAAATAGCCTTCTAGATTGGGAAGAATGGTTGCCGGTTGGAAGACTGCCTCAGAAATGTCAGAGGCAGAGTAGCAATGGGAGGGCGGTGCTGAATTTGTTGAGGCAGAGTTAGCTGTGTTAAGTTTGGCCATATCACCTTACAGATGTTGAGGGAGTAACTGCAATATGTTGAAGACTGTTCCTGGGATGAAGATGAGAAAGGGTGTCAATACTAAGTGAAACTGGTCTTCCTAAAGCAGAGTTGGAGAAGGAACGAATGGCCTTGTAGTACGGAACAACCTCTTTGGCTGTGCTTGGTCTCTAATGTCTGAGAGCAGGGAACTGTGCCTGCATTTATTTCAGACAGTTGATGGTTATGCTGGTCAGATCCACAGATGACTGGCTAGAACAAAAAAAAAAACCCAAAACAAACCAAACCTGGCCACGAAGTATACAGGTGTTGGCTTTCTCTAATGTAAACTGTTGGGAGGAGTCATTATGGAAAGTTTGTCTGTCACAACATATTTCTGTTCTGGATAGTGTGTTTCAGGTGCTTTATGTCTTTAAGTATAATTTTGTTGTTTAAATTATGAATAGTTGGGATTGACTTGGACTTCAGTAACGTTTTACTGCAGCCATAAGATCTTAGGTAAACTTCCTGACTTCTTATTCAAACTTTGCCATCCCTGCTTTCTTCCATCTACAAATTTTGGCTTTCACCCTTAGACTTGAAACAGCTCAGTCCTGCCAAACTTCATTTATCTATTCTGCCATAATACCGATTCCTCTGTTTATTTCAGTGGCACTATCTTCCCCACCTTTCTTGAGCACACCTTTGTAATTTTCCTCCACAGTTCTGTGTGAGTTCCCCATAAAAAGCTGTTCTTAACCCTCTTAAATCTAACATATGCCATAATGTCAATAAATTGCTCTCAATTGACCGTGATTGGATATTTGCTGTAAATAGTCATTCTTGCTTCTTCATACTGTGCTAACGTTACATTTAACCTTATCTACCTGTTTACATTTTCACAATATACAGTTTAAACTCTGTGGACTGTCTGTCACTGTCTTTACAATATTGAACAGTGGCTCTGACCATTCTATGGATTCATTATTTGCTCCTGCAGTTTAAACGATGAAATAAAAAATTCTAAAACCACAAGATAAATGTAGAATGTGGTTGCAACTGTCTGAGGTGTCTGTAAGCTTGACTAACCTGGAGAAACTGCTCCCAGAGGTAGAGGTGCTCCTATTGGCAGAAGCAGGTCTTGCACCGAGTCATTTATTCAATAAGCAAACTCTGTCTTGATGATGCTGAGTCTCTGACCCACCAAAGGCAAATCAAGCTTGCTAAGTTTGTTAGTATGTCAAAAGTAATTTTAAACAATTTTTAATTTTTTTCCAAAAGTGGCTTTTGATGCCTATATATGCCTTCACATGCCTGCAGAAGGCCTCATAGAAATAGCTAGCATCTGTTTAGTCTGTACCTCTCTCTTCTCAGGTAATAAAGAAGATGAGTTTAGGATGCCTTATCTCAGCCATCAGCAGCTTCCTGCTGGAATTCTTCCCATGGTCCCTGAGGTTGCACAAGCTGTAGGAGCCAACCAAGGACACCACACCAAAGAGTTCAGTAGGGCAGCCCCAAATCCTGCCAAGGCTACAGTAACAGCAATGATTGCTAGAGAGCTGTTGTATGGTGGTACTTCTCCTACTGCTGAGACCATATTAAAGAATAACAACTCATCAGGCCACGTACCCCACGGACCACTTACTAGGCCCTCTGAGCAGCTGGACTATCTTTCCAGTGTTCAAGGAATCCAGGTAAATGTTCAGCTTTGCAAGATTTCTTCCAAAGCTATCCAAACTGGTCCAGCCTGTTGTTTGTTCTAAAGCTTTTTAGGTCTGCTGGTGACTGATGTATTCTGAAGCTGCTTGTTAAGCTGAAATTCATGTAAATATTTTACTTCAGCTGAATTTTACAGCTTTTTTATTTAGTTTTCAAATGTACATTTCTGTACTGCATCCTCAGCCTTAATTCAGTGCTGCTCTGAAGTCTTGGAATAAAATTGAAAGTAGCATTTTCTGAAAATTGTCATGATGTAGGAACATAGTATGAACTTGAACTTGGCTGATCTGAAAGCAGTCTTTTTTAATAATCTTTCATACATTAACATTTGCTGTAAGCTGTACATTTTCTTGTGTTTGGTCCCTTTAATCAGAATTGCATGTAAGTTCCTACATTAATATGTTAAAGTAGTTCAGTGGATTAAAAAGTTTAAGAGGGAAAATTTTAAATGCAGATAGCTGTGATCAGAATAAAGGTCCCAGGAACAATTGTTAAGTAGCCACTTTTATTCAGAAGGCTTGCAGAGCTCTCAGGATTCCTAAAAAACATTGCGAGTGAAGTTAAACTTCAAAGTAAATGGTTCTGCTGGCTGACGGAATGATTAAAAGTAAGGTTCAGCTTCATATATGGGCAAATAATCAATAGCAGTTGTGATATATTTTCTGTACTTGGTAACTGAAAAGAATTAAATCCTTCTCTTTTCTTCAGGTTGAATATAAAGACTTTCCAAAAAATAACAAGAACGAGTTTGTATCTCTTATAAACTGTTCCTCTCAGCCACCACTGATCAGCCATGGAATTGGAAAGGATGTAGAATCTTGCCACGATATGGTATGATGAATGTTGCTGAAATGCTTTCTCTTTGGTCTTCAGTGAACTAAGGGATGCAGCGGATAGACCAAGGTTTCATAGTACTGCTGGATAGCAATGAATTAAATGTGTTGTACAATTCCCTGGCTCATTTTTTCCTAATATTTCACAAGTTGCTGAAATAATTGATTAATAATATCAGAATCTAATCTGAATAACCTTTAAAGGGCTTAATACAGGCTCACAATTTTGGTCTACAAAAAACACAATTGCTTTATCTTAATATTATGAGCACATATTAAAGAAAAATGTATGAAAATGAACTTTTAAAACAGAAGAGCACATCAGCTTGTTTTCTGTAATGGAATGGGCTGATATTTCATTGGGAACTGTAATACTTGGGTTCATGTGACCAGACTTCCTGGTGGAACAGAATCCAAAATGGAAGAAATGCAATTCACCATTAGATAGCAGGAGACACTCTAAATCTGTTAAGGTCCTTTTATAAATAAGATATTTTTGTTAACAGTAGCTGAAATATTTCTTTGTGGAAGAATGAGTCTTCTAGACTGTAAACTGTAAGGGCCTTTGTCTATAAAAGACATTACACATTGCTAACAACAGGTACACCGTCTACTATTATTTGGGAAGAGTTTTGCTCTTTTGGTATCCAGTGGTGACCTAAGTACTGACTGCAGACTAAAGTAATAGTTTGCAATATGTAAATACACTTAGGAAAACCTGATTTTACTGATTTTTATACTAAAAAAGTTTTGCAGTAATTCTCTATTTGGTACGGTTTTCTTTAATCTTTTGTCGCTTAATTTTGACATTTTCATACCCATCTCTACATCCTGCTGTAAAGAGCTCCTGTAAGACTAAGCACACAAGTCGGTGCAGTAGGTAGAAGGGAAAAGGACAGCCAGTGTGGAGCTTAAACATTGCGACTGGGCCAACGTGAGAACCTTCCTCTCTTCAGATACTCAGCTTTCACTAATGCATGTGCCATAACTAGTGAAGGATATTCTGAAAAGGTGCACCTGAAATTGATCTGAATAAAGTTGAAAAAAAATTTCAGTTCTCAAAGGAGGTGACTTAGTTTTGCATTAGCCATGTCACATTGACTCTTTTAAAGAGTCACATGCCCTGTCTGTGTTGTATTTTTGATTCTTGTGTAACTTGTTTCCATTTTCCGCAAAGGACTTTTTTGTTCTGTGTACTTTAATGTCCTTTGTCTTAAGCTCTGTACAGCTGGAGACATTACTAATTTAGTGTCTTGTCCCTTGATATTGATAGTACTGCTGAATTAATTTGCCGTCACTGCCAAAACAAATGCAATGGGAATCCTCTAGCCATAGCACCATTCTATTTTTTAATGTAGCAGGGTGAAGTTCTACACCATTGCATTTTTTCCACCATAATTATCCATCTTAGAAAATATATTACCAAAATTAGAGCACTTTTTTTTTTTTTAAGTGAATCCTGGTCCTGCTTTCACTAAATTAATGAAATGGACTCAGGTTGAATTGCTGAATGCTCTCTCTTTTCTTTAGGCTGCACTGAATATTTTAAAGTTGCTGTCTGAGTTGGACCAACAAACCACAGAGATGCCAAGAACAGGAAATGGACCAATGTCTGTGTGAGTGTGACCCATTGACTTTCCCTTGCATTAATGGAAACCGCTAACCCTATGATGTTCTATAAGCAAGTAAAATGTGAGGGTTTTTTTCTTTGCCAGAAAAGTTAAAATGCCAAGGGCTGTTATCTTCTTCAGAAGGATGACAGGGTAGGTTTTATGATCAAGCTTGTAATTTTCATGTGTCAAATGCAAATTACTAAGCAGGAGCAAGTGGATAAAATGTAATGGCTGTGCTCCAAAGCAATTTTGACTGTGCTCCCTCTGCTTAAACTATTTATTTACATATATTTGTAAACAGTATGATTTTTCAGTGTGTTTAAGTGTTATAGCTGCTCCTGTCTTCCTAGAAATCTTCTGTATGTGTTCCGGTTTAAGCCCAGCCAGCAACTAAGCACCACGCAGCTGCTCACTCACTTCCCCTGACCCCCACAGTGGGATGGGGGAGAGACTTGGGGCTGGGGGGAAAAGTAAAACTTGTGGGTTGAGATAACAACAGTTTAATAGGACAGAAAGGAAGAAAATAATGATGATGATGATAATAATAACAAAATGACAATAATAATAAAAGGATTGGAATATACAAAACAAGTGATGCACAATGCAATTGCTCACCACTTGCCGACCAATGCCCTGTT
>JAVKLA010000010.1:22676771-22714951 GCA_034782735.1 Sagittarius serpentarius
CAACGTTCTTCTCATACTAACCCAAAACACAGCGCTGTACCAGCTACTAGGAAGACAATTAACTCTATCCCAGCTGAGACCAGGACAGTATGTAAAATGTAAACAATGTATAGGCTTCACAGCTTGCTTTCAGCAGAAACATGGAGGGGTTGCAACCTACTCCCTTTGACCAGGGTACGGGGCAGGGGGGGAAGTTTAGCCTCTCATTTAGATAGTAAGCTGTCAAAGTGGTGGAATTAACAAAGTGCTAATTGATTAAGAATGGAGGCCCAGTTATATGGAAACAAATTGTTATATGCACCTCAAATTCTTTGTATCTGATTTGAAAGCTCCGTATTTGTGGAAATAGTGTTGTATCTCCTAAGTAACAGGTGTTTTCTCATTTGTAGATGTGTGAAACAAGAAATGGAAAGTGACCCTCTTCTCAAACCGGCTAACTCAAACACTTTGGGACAAACACTGGACAGCACTGCCTAAAAAAGGCTTTTGACTGGACCCAAACCTGAAAGCACCAGAGAAAATCAAATGCTTCCTATTAATGTAACCTAACTGTTCTAGAGTGCTACAGTCTTTACAACCTACTGTAGTGTCTAAATCATAACCGTTGCTTTTTCTTCAAACAGTGATAAATTTTTAGTTTCATTATGTTGTTTTGATTGAAATGACACTATAAATTTTTCATTTAAAAGTTTCTTAATTGTATCTAGAACAATAGCACAGTTTAGAAACTTTGTCTTCTGAGACTGACATGTTATCTGTGAACTAACTTGGGAAGATCATATCCATGTATGTGGTTATTTTGTTTTTATTGAAATAGCAAAGTTTCACTGGAAACAAATTGTGTGCCCGCCATTTTAAAAAGTCCAATATTTTCGCAAACTTAGCTTAATTATCCAACGGTTGAATAAATTAAAACACTTTAGGAATTTTAAACTTTGTTTGATCATTTTTGGTTAATTTCTAGTTTTCTTGAGTGGGGGGTAGGGGAACTTGAATGCAACATGACTTTAAATGATCTCTGATCTATGTTTTAAGGATTGTGTGTATAGATGGCACACAGCTCACTACATTACAGGATATGATCTCAATGTAGTGCATATAAAACCGCAGATTGATTTTCCTTGAGTGCTTTATACTGTTTAATTACATCTCCATGTAGGGCTGAAAAAAATTACCTATGTTTATATATAAACTGTGTTGCTTTTGATGTTGTGTTATTGCGCACTGAACTGTGCGCAATAAAGTTTTTTGCATATGGTCCAGGTAAAGCACGATAGCCTTGCAAGTTAAGTACTGCTTCAGTTCATTGTTTACGCTGGAATTTTTTCTCCCCATGGAATGTAAGTAAAACGTAGTGTTTGTCACCAATAAATGGTAATACTAAATTTTTTTTTGGTTAATTTATTCTTGTATGCCACTACAGGGGCTGCTTTTTTTTATAGGATTTGTAATGCTTGTGATATAGTACGGGCAGTATTGTAAAGCTATGGAGTAACTGTACAATGGTTATCAATTACATATAAATAACTACTATTTAGTAATGTGGAGGATGTGAAAACCTGGCAAGGTCAAGGAAATTCAAAAGTAATGTGGGTACATTTTGTTATTTGTGCCACAGTGTTAGTGCAACTGTATTAATGGGAGCTTAAACTAGTTCTGATTATGACAAGAAACCTGGCACAACAGGTTGGTATGATTTCGAAGTTTAAGTCTCTACTTTTAAGTTTCCTTGTTTGCTTGTCATTTGAGTCATAACCTTGCCTTGCACTTAGTAATTTTTGGGGGGGTAGTACTTTTCAAAACAAAACAAAACTTTCCCTCTAGCAACAAAAACCGGCACCATAGACTGACACTGACAGTGTATCATTTGGATGTGAACTATGTTCAGTGTGTACTTAACTGGTAATCTGTAGCAGCACTTCCTCAACACCTGTTTGCAGTGCGTGTAGTAACTCTTGTCATAGAAAGCAGTTACTGCACATGCTGTGTCTCAAAGCTAAATGTCTCGGCCATTTTATTTGCATTATCAAAAGCAATTGGGCCACATTAACTGCATACCAAATTTTATTGAATCAAGTTGGTTTTGATCATTATAAGTGAGAAAAACATTGTAAAGTTTTTCTGGGTTGTTTTGGTTTTTGGTTTTTTTTTTTTGGTTTTTTTACATTTGTAGAACTAAAATGCTGTACATTTAAAAATTAAAAGAAACTTGCTAGGCTGAGGCTTTGTATTGCAAATTCTTACAACTTAGACACTACTTACCAAACAATTTGTATTGGAAAACAGATACCACACTGATAGCGGTGTAATTGATCTCCCTACCTTTATCTGCTGCTACTTAGGAGTCTTCTCTTTGGATGGGACTAGAGCCTATTCTTCTGCCTGTTTTGCAGCATTCATTCATATGAACCTGAATTAAGGTACTTTGCCATAGATACCTCAGCTTCAATACTCTTAAATGCATCTATCATCTTAGAGGTGCTATGTAAGAGAAGGTTCTTTTGTCAAAGACCTTGTAATCACAGCCTCGTGATGGAAGACTTCAGGTCACTATGTGGATGCTAGGTAAGCCAAAGTGAGTTCTAGATAAAAGTGTGTTTTTTTCTAGAGCACTACAATCGCTTGCTTTTTCTGTTGTCTCCTCTGTGCTTGATGCAGCAAAGGCTAGGAAGAATGGTTATGTATTACATGTAATCACCTGAAGGCTTTATATGACACTGTTGTTCAACAGATACTAAAATGTTCTACAAAAACAAATATGAGAAAACTGACATGAAGGTGTAATTTTCTGACTGCAGTAGTCTGGCAGGCTAGTACTGCTATAGAGCATACATTTCTGAGTACTAGCAAAGCGCTGTCTGCAAGACACCTCACCTTCTTGGATTCTTTCTTTGAAATTTTTACATTTGTTTTTGATCTCAAGAAACCTTTTGACTGCAAGTGAATGAGCTGGAGCTTCTGAATATGACTATCAGTGTACACTAGCTCCGGCTTCATGCCACACATTTCAGTAATGATCTCATTATAGAAAACTTAAATATACAGTGTTCCAAAATTACTTTCTCGTATTCCGATCTTAACTGGTTAGGGTTGTTCTCCCACAAGTGGATTTTACCTAGCCTTTTTCTCCCCATTATCTTACTTGACTCTGCTTAAATTGCCACAAACATTTTAGTAAATAGATGCATTTTTTGCTATGTTTCTCCAAAAGTATTTGGCAATATGGCAGTACTAATCTGAGTGTTCCAGAATCTGCTGTACATTTAGTAAACTGTGAGATCTTGCGTTCAAAATACTCAGTTCAGTGCAGCTACAGAAAACTCCCCTTTCATCACTTTCAAATGGGAGTAATGAAAACCAAGTATTTAGTCCCATCTATCAGGCTAGTAACTATTCTGCTAACAACAACTGAGAGAGTGATCTTGTTTCTTTTCAGAATTTACCACATTATTATCCCAGCCTCTTAGGTCATACAGCCAGTGTTCTGCAAGTAGGCCTGCCCTTAGGCCACTGCTTCAAAGGGCAGAGAAGGGAGGTCTGATCCTAAGGGGCTTCCACTCCTGATTTAGTAACTTGTAACCCAGGGCAATTCCTGAGGAGGCAGGTCACTGGGGACAGGAGGTGTGATGTGGCAGTATGAGTCACTGAATTTCAGTGCATTTCAGTCTTGTTCATTTGGACCTTTTTTAATGCCTGCCCATCCTGCTTCCAAATGTGGAGCGTACAGGCTCAAAGGAAGTAGCTGAAGAGTTTGGAAACCAGGTTCTGGAAAGAGTTATGTTCATTTCCCAGTTGTTCAGCTTGTAAATAAGATCAGCAGAAAGCAGACAGTGTAGGTAATACATTTTCCTTCACCAAAGAAAATGTCCTGTCTGCCTGTACTCCCTCACATGTCTAGACTTTGACAGACTCCAGTCTTCACGTTGTTACTTTCTGGTATTTGAAAGAAAGCACTCATTACTGTTTTCTCAAATTTCAAATCATTAAGCCAACCTCTAAAGTCTAGCAGCTTTTGCATTGCTTTCCTTCAAGCCTTTTCTTACTTGAACAAGTATACAGCTGCACTTAATAGTGGCTCTTGTCAAGAGAATGATACTGTGCCACTGTCCTTTGAAGAGGCAAAGTCAACGTAAAACCTGGAGTGGCTTTGTAGATGTGCTGCATATGAAACCTGACAAAGGAAGCCTTTTCCAGTTCTGTGTTACCAAGCTTAAAGACTGCTGCTCAAGTCTCCTATTTTAAGTAAAGAGTTGCACTCTGAAATTGGTGTACAAGAAAGAAGGTAGTCCATGTTCATCCAGGGATTTTGGACTATTATCTGCTTTCTTGAATGGGTCAGTTTGCTATCCTTGAGAGAAAAACTACATCACGTAAAAGTTAAAGGGAAATAACGAAAATTGGTCAGAGAATTCTTTTAAAGCAGAATATTTTATTTGTTAGCAGGAAGTCCTCACTCCCCAAAGGAAGAAACACGACTTTTCATGATCCATCATTCTTGGTTTCAGGATGAAGATCTTAAAAGACTGATACGAGCAAAATTTATTTTGGGGAACACTGACCATTAGGCTAGCTAAAATGTGCCTACAGAATGAGAAGCAGCCTGGATTCACTGCAATACCTGCTTGTTCCATAATATTAAAATACATTCCCGTAACTTTTTGTTGGTGGTGTTTTTTAGGATATAGACAGCTGATATTTCCTTAGGATAAATCCTCTCTGAAAGGACTCAGGGAGTCTGGAGTCAGCAGGGTAGTTACTCTTGTTCTCAATTCTCTGGCCAAATTTTAGTAACATACATCAGAGTTAAATGTAGCTGTACTCGCAGTTCTACTGCAATTATTATGTTACCTAAGGATCAAACCAAAATTCTATTCTAACCCACTGATCAAAGTTAAAAATAATTTTATTCTGTCCTAATGTATAAACACAAATGGTAGAGGTTCCCAAAGGGCCTAACTGCAGGAAGGGATAGGATGCATGTATACCACTTCACTAATCTTCTGTTGTGAAGAAACCACGTAATGGTTTACTGCTTTTATTTTGAAAGTGGAGATAGAAACCAACAGAAAAAGTGTGAATCAATGTAATATCATCCTTAAGGGCTTCTATATTTAAGTGATTTTATTTAGACGACTCCTCTGTTTAAGCTCAGACAAAGAAATGCTGCTCCAGAGGTGGTTACAAATCTGAAAATACTCAACTACATGTCTGTGGCTGTGACATGCTCTATCACTTCCCCAATGCTGACTGGATACGTACACTTAATACCTAGGAACTTCTGAGCAAGAACCTGAACATCCCATGGAAGGAGGCCGGGGAAACAAATTAAGTTGTTAAAGCAAATTAAAATCTCTAGGGTATTCATTTAATATCTGCATTAGAACTGAATAAAAGCATATAGATGGCAAGTAATACTTAACCCAAGAGCGTATTTTATTCTCCGACAAAACATTATTTTGTATACCACTAGCAGTATCCTAATGCCACAAAATTATATTTGATTTGAAATGAAAAAAATGCTTTTAAACTTTACTCATTCTCCCACTTCCAATTTCACAGTATTTTTTAGCAGCCTGCTAGTAGACGTTTTAGATTTTAAATGTCCCATGTTAATGATGCATATAATATTCTTCACTGAGTATGCTTTCAATACTTTCCTCTGCTACCATTCTTTCATTTTTCTTTACTATTTCCAACCAAAATATAGTCTTTAATGTTTTAAGTTTAAAAGCTTTTTTTTTTTTTCTCCTTCAGAAGGGAGATGAGTGCTCCCAAAGAAGGCAATCCCAACCCTCTGTTAAGGGACAAAATCTCTGATATGTTTCATGTCAAAGTCCAAATGCAAAATCTGTTTGGGGACAACTAGGCACCTCTACAGACACTAATCCCTATTCTCCATATTTTCATGGGTGCAGTCTCCCAAATTGCTGTTCTACCATTTTAAAGCCACAACCAAGTACATCACAGTAGGGATATATATTGTGGTCTGATTGCTAAGTATGGCTTTCATTGTTGTTTCCACACAATAGCTTGGTTTTAACCGAGAGGACTATTTAGCTCTTGCCTAGAAAAAAACAATTGGGAAAGGAAGGCATCACTGGAAAAATAAATCCATCAGTAGTTTGTTGTAAGATTCAGTATAACTGTCCTACAAACTGCCACTGCATTTGCATAAAAAGTATGTAAATTCCCTTGAAAGCTTGTTAAGTAGATACAGAGAAGCTTATGTATTAAAATGTTGAGACACTAAGTTATTTTAATTACTAAAGTGGATAAAAACTTGAAAAAAATGTGCTACTTCAAACTCACAAAGGCTAAATACATTTAAGTAATTGTCTCTTCTAAGCATTCTTAGCGATAACTTTCTTGTGCTTTTTCTTGTACTGTACTTCAAAGGTAACTGGTGTTTTCAGTGAGTGTTTTAACTTCTTGTATTTCCACGTGCTATAAGGCTGATGTAGAAATCCAATGCTGATATTTATGTAAAAGAAAAAATGTTATTTAAGAGCTTTTACTGACTAACCCCTCTCCATTCTGCTGGTCCATAATTGTATGCAGATAGGGAAGATGTACCTAGATTCAATACTTAAACTGGGTCAAATGCAGACCTCTTGTCATTCATCAGTCAGCTGGATGCAACTTCAGTGATTTTAATGGCCTTTCGCCACATGCTGATGTGGTCCATTTTTTTTAGGCTGGACATTAAACAAAGCTAGTCTCACTTCATGCAAGCACATGACTAGTGTTCAAACAGTGAATGTGCACAGGCTTGCTCATATGGCATCTCCAAGTGCTTGAGCCCATGGTCCTCGGGGCTACCCAGGGAATGAACCCTGTGGTACACAGAGGGGCGCTTGTAAATTCCCTGTGAATGGTGCCATTACTTCCCATTTTCTTGTCTGTCAGTATTTTTTGTTGGCACTTTCTTTTGGGAAGCTGGTTTAGCCTTTAGGTATGTGGCATGCTCACCCCTCCCTTCCTACTAGTAGTTGTTTTACTTCATAAAGACGCTTACTCTCTTCCCCTGCCCTTCTCTCCATGAACTCCTCCTCCTAGAAGAGTAACATCTCTTAAAGCAGGCTTTAAGATTATCTGACTTGCAATGGACAAATTCCTGCATCCGTGAAGTATACAAAGTATGTTTCCTTTCCTTAGAGAGAAAAACATTTCAATAAAATGTTCCATGAGGTGTTCTTCCAAACTCAGGAAAAAGCTGTGCTTGTAGTCAGGGCTCTTCACCTGACTACCTGCAGTGTTGTCATCAGTGAAAAAAATGGTGCTGTTGAAAGATGACTCCAGGTACCGCTCTGAAACCAGGTCAGCTTCTAAGAGATACGTTTTCTTTTCATCCTGTGCTGCCTACCTTGACACCTCCTGATCCCAAGAAGCCACTAGCAAGGCTTGTGGTGCCTTCCTGATTGTAGCTAATAATACACTGTTCAGATGAACTAAACTACTGTTTATCTGTTGAACCAGAGAATTTCCATCTGAGTTAAATTGAAAATTCTTGTAGTGTTTGAGTTCTTGCACCCATTCTTTCAACACTGCAGTTGAAAAGCTTGTCCCATGTAAATGGACTAAAACCACTCATTTTTGCAAGATAAAGAAGGATGTAAACATTTCCAAAGTCACTTTTAGGTTAACACCATATTGGTCTACGATTTCCTTTGTCTTCTTGCTCCATCTCTTTCTGACAGAGCAGTGTCAATGCCTATGTAAAATTAATTTGCTAATAATCAATAAGTAATCTGTAATCCATCAAAGCTCCCTTCTCCTCCAAAAATGTTCTCTGTAGAGTCTAGCAAAATTCTACTGGTGTCACACAACATTGGAAATTGCTGTATCCTCAGTACAAAGCTATTAACAAGGCAGTTGCTCATCTAACAGGCATTTATTGTTTCCATGTTATAAATGGTTTATCTGAGCTTGGAAACATTTTGATCAGTTTTAAGGCTAAACCTGAACAGATGCATAAAAGCAGCAAAGGACCTAGTCCTGCAAGGTGGAGTGCTCTGTCTCACCCTAAGACTCACTGCAATGGTCATACCCTAAAAAACTGCAGCATCCCTAAGGAAGATTTGTGTTCATTAGAAAATGAATGTTGGGATCTCTCAGTAAGAGTGCTTTGTGTCCCTGGTGATCCATAGCTACCAACCTCTAAACCTGCTACTGCAAACAGGCCTGAAGTTCCTGCTACAGTCACCCTGTAGCTGTGTAATGGGTTTACGTGGCAATACAAGCTGTGATCCATTTCTATCATTTTTGGAAGGATATCCTTGACAATCTGTAGGAAGAAAAAGAAAGAGAACATCATTTATGTGCAAATAGGCCTACTAAACTGATAAATCTGAGTACATGTCCCCGTTGGGTCTCTTTTCCTGAAACTCATCTGAGTAACTCACAGTCTTCATTTGTTTCTAGTTTTACCTGCAGGCTAGAAAAAAGCTGGCTCCACAACTTAACTATGGCAGTTTCTTTCTTACTGCCCTTTAATGCATTTGTGAATTTTGTGTTTGGAATTTTTCATATTCCAAAAGACCAGTGTGTATGATTTGGCAGATGCTCACAAAGATTTTTTTCAATACCCTGTCAGTATGCTGACTTTTATTTTGATTATCATAGTGCTCCACAGTGAAGCTCCTGACCCAACAGTTCAGAGAGATCTTTTCACAGCTTTCTTGATACATACCCTTTTTTTTTAATTCTATTACAAAAATTTATGCTGGAAAATTAAAATCTGTATTAGAAATTTCCTGAATATTGGAGGCATCTGGTGCTGGGTTTTTAGTTTAGGTTATTATGTCGGGAAGTCAGAGGTTGCATCCCAATTAAAGTTTGGATTTCTTCATATTCAGTTCTGATTTAAAAAAAATCCTAAACATAACAACATAGCAGTTAGATGCTGGCATGTGAAATATTTAATCATCCTATGAGATTAACAAGGTCTTTGTTTAGCAATTCAGAAGCGTTTCTTCTTTCATCAGGTTTCCCCTTCCTAGAGAAAAGAATGATTCTGTGCTAGCACTGAGTGTTGGCATTTGGAAGAAGCTGAAAACCTGTCCCTGTGAAGGCTGGCATACAATACAACAGCGTTCTTCAAAAGTTGTGGTACTTTTAAAAAAAGTGCATGACTAACTGCCTTTTGACCTTTTACCTTTGCTTTCGCCATTCTTGTAAGGCTAGACAGAGTAACTGCTCCTGCATGCCTCATACAAGAGCAGACACAGGGACACACGACTGGAGAGGCCCAGCCCAGCATGCTGTTGCCTACAGCTGCAGTGAATAACCACCCTGTGCAAGAAAAGTGCATAGCTGTCCTGCGGCCAAAAGTCCTGCTGATCAGCTGTGAAGCAAAGCTTTCACAGGCTGGCTGCTCTGGCCAGCAGTGCCCCACAGAAGAGACCCCTCTGCAAGTAAATAACAAGGAGAATTGGGAGTCGAGTATGTTCTAACTTTTGCCGCCTCTCGAGGAACTTCCCAAGTTCAGTGAGTCTTGCTACAGTGAGTCCTGACTGAGTTGAAGAATTCATCTAGCTAAAGAGATTTTCAACATGGTTCTGCCAAGGAGAATAAAACCCAGGGAAATCAAATAAATTTGATACTAAGCTCTGCTGCAGTGTTTAACATCCCAGACCTTCCCATTTTTCCTTCCTCGCCCATCTAGGCAGCACAAATCACATTCAGAGTTCCTTTTGCGTTGTACATGTGACATGGGTTTGCAGTGTAACAAGATTAGTTTTCCCTGTAATCCTCTTAAAATGTCCTTCCTTTGATTGTCTTTTTATCTTTTGGTGTTCTGCAACTTGGATTAATGGGACTGAGATTTATTCTGCAAGTCCTGTTTGATAAGCTGCTTTCAAGAATTAGTTGCCTACAAACACATTTAATTTGGAAAAAGCATTTTAATGATAGCTGAATTATGCAGTGTTATGCCAAACATACTATAAGGCCTATATATGTACTTGTAGTATGTATGTCTGTAGATACTACTAGACAAGGAGGTGAATAAAACAAGATAGGCTTACTCATTTCAGAGCGTCTAAAATATCTCATGTAGCTTCTCTAGGCAGATTTGCAGAGCCTTGGCTGTATGTTTGCAAACTAGCCATCAAATTGACCACGTGCCTTTTCTTGTTCTTGGCGCATTTCAAGCACCATCCTTGAACTACCCGAACCACTGGTCCCACAGGACGTATTCACCTTGCAATCAGCTTGCCGTGGTCCCCTCGTCACTGAATCCCTGTTTAGTTAGTAGAAGCTTGATACCAAACTAACAGCTGGATTGCTGAAGCACTGATGTGACAAGTCACACAAAGCTAACACTTCATACAAGTCAGAATGAGCGACTGAATAGTTATGCCTGGTGCCTTGACATAACCAGTGTGTATTTTACAAACAGAAAAACACCCAAAGCATGGCACAATTACATGATTTTGAGCTAGCCTAGACCAGAACTGCTTATTGCAGAACTCAGGGTTGTTCAACTCCTGTGTTTAGCCCAAAAGACCACCCTGACGATATAAACTAGCATATGGCTTTGTGCCTTCCCCTGCCTGTCCCCCTGCCTCTTACACTTTAAGTCCATTTCAACCCCATCTTTTCCGCTGGTCTTATTCTAGTGACCCAGGAGGTGCTGGGGGGGCGTGTCATGGCTGCAGAACATTTATTCCAGAGTCATACAGTGGCACCCCCTGCTATACAGGAACCACTGGTGAGGAATGAAATACTGTGCTTGACTGACCTGACCTTTCTGAACATGAATAGATGCACACACTCTGCGTGAGTGTAGGACACTGAAAATACCTGCAATGTGTATTTAAGGATGTCACGTGGCAGGTCTCCCCTAAATAATGATGACTGGATTCACACCCCATTTCCAAGGTGAATTTATAGCTATAAAAGCACCACATACGGCAGTGCTTGGGTTACAAGCCAGGCTGTTCTCATTCAAGACACATCCTTTGCTCCCTGTTCCGTTCATATTACTCAGTGGCAAACTATTTAACGCAATGTCTATGGCCACCTAAAAGCAAAGTAACTGCTGCTGTGATGTGATGTGTGCCCCAAACTGCGGTACGCATCCCCCCAGTCACACAAACCTGAGCGGAAACCTGGTCGCACGTCAGCAGGGAGCCTGAGCTGGGAGAAATACAGTGGTGTAAGTGGGCAGTCCTTGAATTAACTGTCTGGGGGCTCCCGCTCTGGATTAAGGTTGGATCACAAGCTTGATGTTGCCACTGCATTTGCACATGCCTTTGGACAAGGCCACTAAACATCTCTGAACTCAGGTTTTTTTTTTCTTTATAAGAAGAGAATGAAGAGAAAATTAAACTTCCAAAGCTATACTCGCCGATCCTGGCAAAGCACGTCAGAGGTACCGAAGCCCCAAGCCCGGGGCAGACGCAGCACTTGCCCGGTTTCAATCTCCGGTCCTCCCCTGCAGCGTGACATACCGCGTGTACCGACACCCACACCGGGACCCAAGGCCGCTCCGCGGTGCCGGAGCCGGGCCGGAGGCCTGCAGCCGCCGACCCACGGCCACGCCGCAGGGCCCAACCTCCGACCGCGGGGACGGGCGATCCGGCTGCACCCACCCGCCGCGCCCGCCTTCACCCGTCGGCTCACATGAAGCCCGGGCACAACAGCGACCCTGGGGCGGGCTGCAGGCGCTACGCGCGCGCACCACCATGAGGTGAGCGGGGCCAGGGAGCAGCGGCGCGGCCGGGCACGCCCAGCGCCCCGTCCTGCTCTCCACCGCGAAATGGCGGCCCCGGCCACCCCCGCTGACCGGACGCCCCTCACGCCACCTCCACCGGCTCCGAACCCGCCGGAGCGGGGAGCGAACGACTCAAGCCTTCGCCTCCCCTGGGTGCGGGAACCCCCTGCGCGGGGAGAGTAGAGGCCAGGCGAGGCGAGGAAAAGAGGGCCGGGTAAAGAGCGGCGCCCGCGGGCAACCCGAGCGGCACCGCCCAACATGGCGCCGAAGCCGGCATCCGCCCTCCCGCCTCCGCTGGGGCGGGGCCGGGGGCGGGCCCTCGGCCCCTATAAAGCGCCTCGCGGAGGCCTTTTCCTCCCTCTTGCTCCGGCGTCGCTGAGGTGAGTGAGGGTCCTGGCCTAGGCTGCGGGGGTGGCCGGGGGGGGTGGTGGGTCCGGGCTTTCCCCGTCTGTCCTTTCCTGGTGGCTAGCCCTGCCTGGTCGGGCTTCTGGCGGCTGCCGGCGTCGTCTCCCTGCCCGCCCGCTGAGGGAGCGGCCGGGGCCGCGTGGGCTGGCGGCACGGCCAGCCTCGGGGATCCCGTCCCCAAGCGCTCTTCTGCGGGCTCCTGCCGTCCTTCAAGGCCTTGCACGACCTCACCCGCACCCTCCGTCGGCGGAGGCGGTAGCGCAGCCGTGGGGTACCCGGGGACTCGCTGGTGGAGGTGATGACATTTTTTTCCCCGTCAGAGCGACAGTGTTGATTTCTCACTGTTCAAGCCAGATCGTGTCTGATGCACCAGCGGGAAGCGCCCCTGTGTCCCGTCCCACTTGCGGGCCCCGGTGCTAACTGTTCCCTTTGGCTTTACTCGCAGGGCGCTGCAAAGGCAGAGGCCGCAGGGCCTGCGGGAGACCTGATGCGGCAGGGTCAGGCGTATGGTGAGGGCACTTGTCTGGATTGCTGCGCCATGCGAGACCCTCTGGCAGGTGGGAGTGGTAAGTCCTTAAAGTAACAGTACCTCGTGGGTTTAAAAGACATGTGTGGGTTTTATATTTTTTTTTGTTTTTCAAAAGAGTTACTGAGTTGCTTCTGATATAGGGAACTAACCATCTGCTTTGCCGTTTCTAAATACTGCTTAACAATTCTGTTTGCCTCGAATGTTCTTTTGAAACTCACTTACCAAAGACTGGTATTTGTCAAGGACTGATAAGTCAAACAAAGAAAGTGATAACAGGAACAGTGATGTTAGTCTAACCACAAAACTGGTTAGAACTCACAAAGGAACTG
This sequence comes from Sagittarius serpentarius, assembly GCA_034782735.1. NCBI lineage: Eukaryota > Metazoa > Chordata > Aves > Accipitriformes > Sagittariidae > Sagittarius > Sagittarius serpentarius. Next base: position 22,689,751 of record JAVKLA010000010.1, read on the forward strand.
CTGAAATCACCAAATAAGAGAGCATGCGCAAATGACTAAAGTTCATCTAGAGGACAGGAGAGGAAGACAAGACCCCTGAACAAGTAAACGACCCCCAGAGACAGATCTGTGCCTGCACAAGATGACAAACTTTTTAGAATTGCTGACACAAGCTTTCTAAACTAACCCAGCCTCACTTATGCATATGTATGTTTAACCCTATGAATATGTATATCTTTATATTTTTGGTGAAATGCGCTGTTGGTGTGCGTGCGCTTTGGAGGAGCAATCCCCCACGCACCCAACACTGAATAAACATACCTGCTTTATAACTCTCTCCGAGTTTTAGAGTTTGATCCGCGCATCACTTCTGCGATGCTTTGTCAGGTTGGAGTCCTTGGAGACTTGGCAGATGTGTAGGTTTAACCAGTGGCCTAGATACTGTGGAGCTGACAGCAGAGAGGGTTTCTTCCTGCAAAAGCCTTGCAGCCAGGCCATTTGTGCCTCGTCTCACTCCTGTTCTGTGCAAGGTGGCAGGTCCGGCAGGGCAAGAAATCTGCAGTCTGGGAAGGGTGCTGGGTTGATGGCTCCAAGCCCCTGGCAGGTGTCCTGTGGCCAGAGGGCTGGGGACCAGGCCACAATAGAGACACGATGGTGCTCTGCTGCAGCCCTGGCATGGGGCAGAGCTAGCCTGGCTGTGGTGGGCCTTTGGAGGAGAGGCTAGTTCTGGGAGTTTTCCTGCCCTGCCCCTTGCTGGTAGGTGCGCATAGTGTTCACAGCATGGGCCACGCGGTGTTCGTGGCTGAACTGTTCCCTTTGCCTGGGGTCTCATGACTGCATGGCATTTACTGCTGCATGTGTGACCTCCTGCCTTTGTGTTGGGAAGGTGGAAGCCTTGCATGGCCATAAAGGCTGGGCCTGCAAAAGTGCATAACCTGTTCTCTGCCTGCCTCCCCTTTTTCTATCTGTCTTGTGCTCTGCTGCAGAAGCCCCATGCATCAGTGTTTTTTCTCTGGACTTCTGCAGTATTTTCCCTGTTCCATGTGTGTGTTGAGCATGCCAATGAGCCAGCTCTTTTTGGGGAAGAATTTGCATGAATTAAGTTACTGCCCACGGGTCTGCTGAGGGAGGTGGGAGTGTGGCATAGCTGCTGTGGGTGTGCAACCATGTAACTCCTGGGGACTTGCTGGTGTTATAAGTGATGACTGAGGTTTTTTCCCCATCAGAGCGACAGTGTTGATTTCTCACTGTTCAAGCCAGATCATGTCTGATGTACCAGCAGGGAGCTGGTGCTGTGTCCCATACACTGGCAGGGCCTGGTGCTAACTGTTCGCTTTGGCTTTACTCGTAGGGTGCTGCAAAGGCACTGGGGTGTTGAGCCTCTGGGAGACCTGATGTGATGGCTGTAGCTGGCAGTGATGAATTGTGTGGTGAGAGCAGTTGCTTGGTTTGTTCCACCACGCCTGAATCTCTAGCAAGTGAGAACGGTAAGTCCTTAAAGTAACTGTTGATCACTGGTTTAAATTGATGAAAAAAAAGGTGGCGGGGGGATATACCTTTCTGCAAGGGAGTTGCTTCCAGAAGTTTTTGTCCCTGGAGATTTGACAGATGTGTAAATTGGAGCATTAGCCTAGATATTGCAGAGGTGAAAGCACAGAGGCTTTCCTCATGCAGAAACATTGCAACAAGGTCCTTTGTGCTCCATGTTGCTCCTCTTCCAGCATGTCCAAAGTGGCAGGTATGGCTAGTGAACAGGAACCAGCAGGGCAAGGAATCTGTAAGCCCCACCAGTGTGGACTGGACTGCAGCAGGATGGTGTTTTACAGCTCTGTCCTGTTTGTTACCCTGACTTTTCTGCCATGCCCCTTGCTGGCCAACTTGAGGGAGTGTAAGGGGATTGCACATGTTCAGTGGTGGCTGTATGTGTGCATGGCTTTGCTACTTCCTCTGCCGTTAGTTCACTCAGTCCCTGCGGATCTGCCAGGTGAGGTGGGAGTGTGGCATAGCTGCTGTGGGTGTGCAGCCACCTAATTCCTGGGGACTCGCTGGTGTAAGTGATGACCAAATTTTTTCCCCATCAGAGCGACAGTGTTGATTTCTCACTGTTCAAGCCAGATCATGTCTGATGCACCAGCGGGGAAGTACTGTGTTTCCATATGCTGCCAGGGCCTGGTGCTAACTGTTCCCTTTGGTTTTACTCATAGGGCACTGCAAAGGCAGCGGGGGTGTTGAGCCTCTTGGAGACTGGATGCGATGGCTATAGCTGGCAGTGATGAATTGTGCGGTGAGAGCAGTTGCCTGGTTTGCTCCACCATATGTCTTCCTCTGGCAGCGGAGAATGGTAAGTCTTTGATCTACCTATGTTCGCTGGTTAAATAAAAAAAAGGGGCAAACACCTTTCTGTAAGGGATTTGGATCTGCAATGCTTTGACAGGCTGATGTCCCTGGAAATTTGACAGATGTGTAGATTTGAGCATTGCAGCAGGGGCCCTTTTAAGGGTTGGACCTGATTATCAACACCTGTTCTAATACTAAAGTTTCCTTTTGCCATCTTTCCTGCAGGGACTAACACCTTATCAGTTATGGACATGAAGATTTTTCAAATGTAATTGATTGCTTTCTGATGTTCAGCTGAAGAGCATCTGTCATGATGACTTCAGACTTTTCCCCACCAAATAGGCAATGCTGATGCAAACTTCTGTTTTAGCCAGATTGCCTGACTCCACGGATGCAAGATGCTTCAGTTCTTTGTGTGGCTGTATATAGAGGCTACATGCCTTTGCACCTCTGTTGCAAGAAAACTACATGTATGCTGCATGCTTTGAGGGCAAGGCAGCACTGGAGGGTGCTGTCTGCACATATTGTAGTAACACTGATTGTATAACACTGTCTGACATGTGTGAAAGACTCGAGGATCAAAAGTGAAAGAATTCTTACTTTCAAAAGATCTCCAGTAAATGGTAGAGAGCTCTGACAGGTTTCAATTTAACTTTAATGGCATAACATAGCTGCTTTTGTTTTGCCCCATTTGAGCAGTGTTAAAATGAGGTGCTTCTGACAGAGTCGGGGAACTTTTGTTCTTGATCTTTTTTCTTTGGTGTGGTGTTTGTCCCCTCTGAATGGGAGGTTCTCTGTGCTTTGGAGAAGTGTGGATGAAAGTCAGCCTCCAGCATTGTGTCTATTTGCAAGACAAGGATTGCTTTTGGTGTTCTTTTCTTCCTTTGTTTTTTTAATAGAAGATCAATGATGTGACATCTTCTTTGATTAGGATTTCATTAATGCTTTAGAAAATGTGCTTAATGGAACTTCATTTGATAAAAAGCTATTGTCACTGGCTTCATTCAGTTACAGCCTTGTGTTGCTGTTCAGGTGCCTGTTATGCAGCTATTGTATCACCAGGGAGGCTGAAGTCTCCTTGATAGCCTGAATCTATGAAGAACATTAGTGTGAGCTTTCTATATGGGCAAGTGGTCTGTGTCAGGTGAAGCTGACAGAGCTGACCAAATGTTACTCTGCTCAGTCAGCTCCCCCAGGCTTTTTTGAAGTACTACTCTGAAAGCTCCCACAATGCAGTTTTAAGAGTGCACCTGTTTGGAGTGCCTGGCAGGGAAGAAGTTCTTGCTGTTTGCAGAGAAACCTTCACTGGCTAATAGTTTGGGGGGGAGTGGGCTTTGAAAGCTATATATTTGCTGTTTGCAGTAGAGTGGATTGACAATGTTGGCTGTTTTCTTGACAGGTTGAGATTTGTCAGAAGTTGCCCTGGGATCTGCTGTGATTTCAGTGTACTAGCAGAAAGCTGTCTTCTGCTAATGATGTCCCTCTCCATGCTGCTGCCTGTGTTCCCATGTCCAAGCTACAGCATTCACATCGTCCTGCAACAGCTCTGGTCTTTTCTTAGAGCTAGCAGGAGTAATAAATTGGTGTCCTGCCAACTTACAGATTGGGGGTGTTATATTTTTCTTGGTATGAGGCATTTAACTGTAATGGATTCTGGAACTTCCTGCATTTTTAATGTAATTGGATGCTTTTGTTTGCAAGGGTTGCATTCACCACCTGACAGCTAATGTTATCCTACCACAGTCATTAAAAGTAAGGAAGCCTCTCCTTGGAGAGTAATTGTCAAGTATGGGAGGATGGCCTTCAGTGTAATGAGAGGGGGGATTCAAGTCTTGGCTCTCCCCTGTCATCCAGAAAGCTTTAGTAATGTGTCACTGGCAGCCTGTAAAGTGGGGAAGGGGCATCTTGGATGCTGCAGTGCAGTGTGTTTTTTCTGTACTGTTTAGAGTGTATTTTCAATAAAATCTGAGTACTGGGTGAATTCAGCTGGTGACTGAATTTCTCTTTACATGCTTTTCACAGCCCATTTCTGGATCTCCTAATGTTTTGGGGAGTTGGATGGCAGCAGTGCTTCTCTGTAGTGATTGCTTACGTGGAGCTGCCTGCTGCCTCAAGCTAGGAGAAAGGGGCACGATCTCCTGGTAGTATAGCTTCACATACTCTGAAGTAAAAGTGCTTAGCTGAGACTTGTGGCTGCTGCTGTGCTGCAAGAAGTGTCACTAGGGTGCAGTTCTCTGTATGTAAACAGCTGGATGCTAAAGGTTGACAACAGGTCTGTCTTCTGGACCAAAGGGAGAAGTGTGGTCTGCACTTTGCCTCTGGACAAGGGGTCTCCCTCAGCTTCTCCCTTGGATCCTGTGTGGGGAGCAGCTGGTGTAGATACATGAGTCAGTAAGGATTTTAGCTGGCCTGGTAAAAGGTGTAGATTAGCATGTTCCCATGTAAGTCACTGGCTTTGCAAATTCTTCTGTACATGAGTCTTAGAGAAAAGTGACATCTGGGAAGGAATGGAAACTGATGTCAGCTTCTGTGAGGATTTGGACATTCCCCTTGTGCAGTGTGTTCAGCTCACAGGAATGACTGTGCTTCTGGCTAGAGAGACTTAGTGACAGACATTCATTCAGATCCTGCAGCCTTCCCCTGGATGCCCTTGGCAAACTTCCAGGTTTGCAGAGCAAGAGAATGAAATACGAATTGTACATATGTGCTGAAGTAGGGAACCACTAAATGAGAGGAAGCTAAAGGCTTTTCTAATGCCTAATTTACTAATACCAAAGTGGTAGTCAAGAGCCTGAAGATGTATTGCTTCCTGTACCTCTGACTTCCATATCCCAGATCAATGGACTGTACACACCTGGCCTCAGTAGGGGTGAAAAATCTGTGTTGATGTACCTGTGCTGTGTGATGTCTGCACACATAGAGGGGTTGATGGTGTGAGTCTGTTCTGCAGGGAGGGAAAAGGCATTCTCCATCTGCTGTGCCCGTTAGCCTGACAGGAGTGGTGTCTGCATCATGTAGTCAAACAGGCCTTGGCAGATGTCCCAAGCAGGTCCTGGTCTGGTAGCACTTGTACACCCCACTGGCAATACAAATGAAATAAATTGCCCCTTCAGATAAAGCTGATGAGAAGAATTGGGATACATACTAACCTGGAAGGTCTCAGACAGCAGGTTCAGATTCAAACCCCAGGCCTAACGATGGAAGTAGCTGTTCCCCATGTGCTGCTGTTGGGAAGGAGCGCATCGGGGATGGGGTTAAAAAACCAATCCCCCTGCAGCCTCATTAGGTTCCTGAGGAGCAGAGCCACATGGCAGCTGTTGGAAGGTTCCTGTGTTGCTAGTTCTGGGCCTGTGGAAGGCTGTAATTGATGGGTCATACATGCTAAATACCAACTGAGGGGCTGCTGCTTGAAAGAAGCTGGGTGCACATGCAGGGGCTGCAGTGAGCTAGCTAGCCCAATGGTGACAATTCAGCTTGAAGTAGCTAAGGGCAAAAGCGAGGCATGGATAACAGGCTGAGGAAATGTTTAAGGAAGGATTTTCTGTAGCATTTGAAGTATTGCTTTATTTTTACTGCCTGATAGCAACAGCCGTATTAATATTCTTAATGGATTGGAAGTTATTTACACCAACTATAAGTTTAGGGGGTATTTCTGCTACTTAGAAGCATAAGTAAGTTTCAGTGGTTACGGGAGGGGATTTGGTATCTGAGCTGATAGTGGCCTTTGGCATATATGTTTAGTAGGAAACAGCAATGATAGAAAATTGGCTATTAATCAGCATTGAAAGCAGTCTTTCATTAAACTGGGTAGAGATTTTTCTCATTCAGTTAATGTAAGCAGCATAATCTCTTGAAACAACATATTGATGAGGGATCAGAACTGCTGCAAAGATAATTACTTTCATAATCTAATGAGCACACCCACCAGCAAATGTACTTCAGGAAGTGGAGAGTGCTGGTTGTCCAGTGGGAGCTGTAAGGACAGATGTAGCTGGAACATGTCCTTTGCATGTTTTATTACCTCTCCAAGAAAAGTTGCTTAGGTCAGGATTCAAGCACCGCTGCTATTGCACATATGCATAGGGATGGAAGACAAAACTGCCTGAAGATAACTGATCCATTGTAGGCAACCCATGAACGCTCTCTAGTCTGGATGCAGGGGCTGGTTAGATGGAGGAACTGAACTGCATGTGAAGAACTGAGTCTGGAGGTCTCCTCTGACCTGGTAGCTGCAGGGGGTGCTGTGTGCATGCGTTGCCCAAAGCTTAGTAAGGGCCAGATGGAGTTTCTGCATCAAACTGTTTGTTCTGTGTGTGTATATATAGTTAGGATGCTTTCACCTTGTCACTAGAGCGGTGTGCTGTAATAAACCTCTGGACCAGTGGTCATTAGCTTATCTGTAAGAACAAGAAGTGTGACAAAGTGGTGATAAACCCTAAAAGTAACATCTGAACTTGTCAGATGCTTTTATTTAGAGGAGTAGAGGTGGAGGAGTTGTTCTGTACTGACAGGCTTTTGTTTCAAAGCTTTCATCTGCTGGAGTTTCTGATATGCCTGCAAACAGCTGGGCACCTTAGGTGTGGCTTCATTTTATGTCTGTCTCTGTTTTTTCTGGAACTAGTTTGGGTCTAGAGAGCATCCCATCCCCTGGTGCTCCTTCCACACCTTTGCTCCAAATTGCTACATATCATGCTAAAAAACGTGATTGTGGCTGCCTTTACCAAAAGTCTGGGCAGAGTTTCAGGAAAATGAGGGTATATGGTAGGCGCAGCTGGTAAACACAGGCTGGGGGTCATGTTCTTTAGTACTAGAACATCTTTTTTTCTGTTATACAGGATATCCTACCTTCTGCTGCTTCTCCAAACACCCTTGGTAATGGAGAGCTGGGTGAACTTGGCTGTGGCCAGCGATGGGCTTTCAGCAATGTAGTATGCTATGAGCTCAGGTAATTTTCCTGTGTGTAACCGTAAGCTATTAAACTTGAGCTGCAATGGACTTCCTAGTACAACTGCGTTACAGCCAAGTAATGAAGTAGGCTTCCCAGTTAATAGAGAAAGCATCAAACAAACTGTATTGTCTGTGTCAAGCATGGAACTAAGATCACCCCATTTGAAAAATCTCTTAATATAGCCCTTTGATAAAAGATGGCGGGTGGGCTTTAACATTGAATTTAAAGCAATTTGCACCTTAGCTCTCCTCCTCAGAGCTGTCCTTGGCATTTGTTGCCCCATTGCTTGCCTGACTTCTGCAGGCACTAGTCAGCTCCTGTGTGTGTCTCCTGGGTGTTTTGAATGAGGAGATGAGGGCCAGGAGGTATGTTTTGGACAAAGGCTGACTTACAGCTTTTTCTGTGCACAGAGAGCTCCCTACTAGCTCTCAGAGGCTAGCAAAGGATAATCGGAGCATGTCTAGAGCTCATGTTCTGCTGCTGCAAAGTGGCTGAGCAGGACAGTGAGGGTGAAGGCAGAATTGTCAGTTCCATCAGTTATAGCAGGAACAGACAATGCTGTATGTACTTGTGTAACTTTCTAAAACTGAAATCTGGAGTCACTCACTAGGCTGGTATGTTTAAGTAAACGTTTACTTTTCTCAAACAGCTCTGTTTCTTGGTGCAATGAACATTTGAGAGGAAAATAGCACAGATTATTTCTCTGTCTGATGTTGCTTTTAATAGACATGTTTTCATACACAGTGAGAGGTTCGACATTTGTATTCCCAAAGTCCCAGACATCTTTTTGACTGCATGGTGATTATTATATTCTTTTTAGACCTATCTGTTAAGTGGCTGCATTAGCTTATGGGATAGTACAGTCCATTATTCATTGCTGCTTCTACTCTGCATTATTTCCTCAGCCTCCATCTCTGCTCCGTGACAGATTAAGTTATCTGACATATCAGCTGTGTTGACAGGCTAGATGTTATCATGGAGAGCAATGAAGCAAAACTTGGTTTTGTGATTGCTCTAGGAAGATCCAGGTTTCAGGACGCTTCGACTGTCCCACAGGCAGTAAGGGGAAGACTTTTTTTGAAGGAGAGGGTTTCTTTCTCCTATAGCATCCACTGTTTTAAAGAGATGTTCTGCAGCTATAGACTTCTGTTCCTCTTCCACCCTTTTTGCCAGATCCCTTGCAGCAGTGGGGTGAAGCCAAGTCTCTGTTTTGGTGCTGTGGGAACCGCTGGTTCGTTATAGCACCTAGGGTTCCCAGGCACTTTCCCATCCAAGTGTTTGGCACAGGGTGCAGATAGAGTTGAGGCCCTTTGGCACTGCACTGGCTGTCTTCTGGCAGCCTTCATCTTGCAGAAAACTGCAGTTTATGTCCCTCTGCTCCCTGCTGTGACTTTTCTTACTCAGACCACTTGGTTTATGCTCAGGTTCAGCTCACTGTGTAGAGGGAGGACTGGTGCTCTCTCAACAGGGTGAACGGAGAGGGGGGACCGTAGCAGCTCTGGCTTTCTGCCGAGGTTCCCAGCACACACCACCAAAATCTCCCCTTTGCCATGTGATACCTACCAGAGACTGGTGCTAAAGCCTTCTAGATTGTTCCACAGTAAATTAAACTGGAGAAAAGTGCTGGAGATGGTTCTCTTCACGTTTACAGAAACAGGTACACTGGGATCTGAAGAAATTCTCTTCAGCTGTTTCTCTGCTCAGTGCCAATGTGAGGCTGGCAAGGACTGAATGTAGCCCCTGCCGCAGGCCTTCCAGTGACTGAAATGGGCTCAAGTCTTTTATAATGTGGATGGGAAACACCTGGCAGCTTGCAGGTAGTAATAGAGTTGTCTTGGTGATGGGTAAAAATGTTCTTTTTGCTAAACCATATTCATGGTGTAAATAGCAGCAATTTCATTATATTCCTTAAGATTGATTTGGGTGATTGATTCATGGACCGTTTCTGTCTGTGTTACCTGAGAATCTGCCTGGTTTCTTTAGTGTTATATTTAGAAAAATGTGCACTGGATAGTCTGCACTTCACTGTGCCTGTTGCTTGCTCTGTTGAGTTTTGAATGCTGTGGCTGGGTCACCTTGAAGTCTTCCCTCTAGTGCTGAGAATAAGCTTGACTTCTTTAGTCTTTTCTCAAAGCAAATATTAAAGCCAGGGGCTGTCCTCATTTCTCTGCTTTGCACAGACTCCCTCAGGTTCATGTAACCTTCCTCAGCGAGGATGTCCAGGGCCAGAGAGACTTTTGGAGATGCGGTCTCAGCATTGACTGCACGAAGAAGCAAGGCATGTTTTCCATGTCTGACAGGGTGGCAGGTGTCCTTCCAGTGGGCTGAGGAGGCTCGGCTGGTGCACGAGGGTGGTAGGAAAGCAGATGCAGCCCCATGTGGTGCTGCTTGCCCAGATGGATTCCCTGAAGCCCATTCCTGAAAGCTGCTCTCTGAAGGTGGGGCAGTATGTCAGCACCCAGGGGCTGGCCCGGAGTAGCACACGTGCTTTCTGCTCCACACATGCTCGCATTTCCCGCTGTGGGTGGCTGCAATGTCTTCAACGGCCTACTGCGTCTGGTTCAGGGCAGCTCTTTAATTGAAAGGGTGAGGCTTGTGCTTTTGATCCTCCCACAGATAGTGGAATGCTTGCACATCGGTCCAGGATAGAGCCTGGCCTGTAGGCACCAGCTAACTTCTGGATACCATTTCTCAGTGAGAAGAAATACTAAGCTCCACCTCTGCCCTTGTTTAGCAGATTGGAGTATGTATACTTTCTTTGTGCTGCACAGCTGCAGCAATGGTAGACATTGCCTTACCAGCACCAATTTTCCTAAATCCAGCTGGAGAATTTAATGGCCTGCTGATGAAGAAAGATGGTTGCTATGTCATGCAAATGGTTGCAAACCATCTGCAGAGACACAAGGGTGTTGCTGTCATTGTTACGTTACATTGGCTTAGTCTCCATTCATATTTGCAAGAATTTTGTCTACCAAGAACAGATAAAAACTTATTTTTTTCCCTGAGATATAGCACTCATGGGGGAAGGTCTGTCTTGAGAGTGAATCCATTATTCATTGGATGTGGATCAGGCCCTTGACACTAGCAGTTCAAAGCAGACTTTTCCTTTGACTATTCGGTGTCACTGTTTTACAGCAGGATATTTATAGGTGCAATTTTCTTCGAAATCTACAGAGGAGGACTGGAAGTGTCTGAGAAGTTTTGTTAGTCAGCAATTTAAGTTGTGGAAACACCTTAGTAGGGCTTGGGAACACTGCCTGGGGAAAAAAAAGTGGTTGCCAAAGGCGCTAACAGCAATATGCATCTCTTGTTGGTTCCTAGCTTACCTAAACCAGTACATCAGGCACATGCTTCACAACAGTTACCAGTTACTGTTGTGTCATGAGGGTGACATATTTTGTGTTGCTGGTTGTGATTTCCTTCTGTAAACCCTCTCTGTCACTCCTCTGAACTATGACACATAACCTCTGCCAGTCTGTCGTGGTTTAACCCCAGCCAGCAACTGAACACCATGCAGCCACTCGCTCGCTCCTCCCTCCTCCCAGTGGGATGGGGAGGAGAACTGAAAAAAAAAAAGTAAAACTCATGAGTTGAGGTAACAGTTTAATAACTAAAGTAAAATATAATAACAGTAGTAAAATATAATAACAATAATTGTAATGAAAAGGAATATAACAAAGAGAGAAATTAGACCCAAGAAAACACAAGTGATGCACAGTGCAATTGTTCACCACCAGCTGACTGATGCCTGAGCAGCAGTCTGCCCCTCCCGGCCAAATCTTCCCAGTTTATATACTAAGCATGATATTCTATGGTATGAGATACCCGTTTGGGTCAGCTGTCCTGACCATACACCTGCTTGCTGGCAGAGCATGGGGACCTGAAAAATCCTTAACTTAGGATAAGCACTACTTAGCAACACCTAAGCATCGGTGTGTCTATCAACATTATTCTCACACTAAATCCAAAACACACTGTACCAGCTACTAGGAAGAAAATTAGCTGTGTCCCAGCCAAAACCAGGACACAGTCTTTCCTGTGATCCTGGATGATATGCTGGGTACCAAAGTGGTGTTGAAGTCCTCGTGAGTGAGGTTGCTGACTGTAAAGGTAAGTAGCAACATCGGTGGGGGTGAGAGGGATGCTGATGAGGTCTCAGCATGAGTTACAGTGACTTGGTGAAAGTATTTGCATGCAAACCTAGCTTTTTTTCTAGCAGAGCAGGCCAGGTAGACTGCTGTTACATAGCCCTTTGGCAAGTGGAAGGCTTGGTGATGAGGGGTAAACTTCTGGGTCATCTTGTTAGGTTATAAAGCAAATACAAATCTGCTCCTTGCTGTTCTTTTCCTGCCTTTTATTTTTTTCCCCTGCCCTGGAGGAAAGTACTTGCAGGACTAGAGCAGAGCGGAGGGAAGCACAGATGGATTTCCTCAGTGACAGAAAGCATAATCAGGGCTGTTTGTGACTGCCAGACTTGTGGCACAACTGCTGGGTGCAGGGTTTAACATGCTATGTTGCATCCAGTGATGCAACAGGCACAAAGGATGTCATAGCCCACTGCCTGAGAGATGTGATTCAGCCTTTTCCTTCCAAGTGGCAAGTGGGTACCTCTTACTCTGTGTTGCAGGCTTCTGGAAGTGTCACTGGTAGGTTCTCCCCCCTGCTGTTTTTCGTTTGTTTTGTTTTGTTTTTTTTTTCTTTAAACAAAATGGAAAGGTCACAGTTTCCCATGATCTGCCATCTCCCTTTCTGAACTGTGATAGGGAATCTGACAAAGGCACCTGTCCATGGATGAGCCTAATGATTTTCCCTCACACTGAAGAGGAAAGCTTACCCTTATCTGGGTGTTGTCAGATATTCCCTCTGTCTGATGGCAAGAGTCTGTCTATCCATCACAGCGTTGTTGTTCCCTCAACTGTGGCTCAGCGGCTGGGAGGAGGAAGATGTAAAGCTGCATACAAGGGCTGCAAGCCTAACAGAAGACAGGATCTCTCAGGCCTTCAGGAATGCATCACTGGGTTCAGTCACGGGTGAGAGGCTTGTTGGTGAGTTGTGGTTTCGTGTAGGTTTCCCTGATCCTTAAATCTATATAGGATCCCTGAGAGATGGTGGAGCTAGTAGCCCTGTAGAGAGAATTATAGCAGTGGAAGTGTTAGGAGGATCTCACAGGGTTTATTCATCTTCATTTCCCTCATACTGAGAGCAAAGATCTCAGGAGCTAGAACAGTAGGAACAGTCCCCACGTCCTGTGAGATCTGTATGCATGTGCATGGTGCTGTGGTTGTTGGCTTCTGCAGCTGTAACTCATCCCAGTTGCTGTCAAAAGTTAGCTGTGAGTTGTCTAAAGCAGATCATTTGGCAGTCTAACTTTTCTTGTAGAAGCAAAAATGGATTTTGGCTTCTTTGGACCATGTTGCAAAGGCCTGTGTCCAACTGAACTGTGTAGTCCTGGTAAGAGATGTTACTTGGGTCAGCTGTGTTTTTATACTAACGTGGTCCAGATTTATGCTGCTATAATGATGAGTAAGAGCCTAAGTGGAAACTGTGTAAGAGGAGATCTCTCCAGGAAGCTCAGTAGTTGTGTAAACCTCCAGATGAGAGGACAGCTGAGAAAAATTTTCTTTATTACAATAGTGAATCTGGCCCCTTAGCAATAGCTGTATAATCTTCATGTCATCTTACTCAGAGACCTGTTATCAGAGCACTGAGCATGTGGAGGTGGAAAGATCTCACAGGGTGAACTTCTTTTGCTTTGTTTTTGCCTTCAAGGCTGTGGTTAAATAAACAGCAGTTACACAATTTTCCCATCGCTGAGCTTTTTGTACCTAAGTCAAGGTGGTGGTTGTAGGTAGGGGTTGGTTTCATGCTGAATGTTGATAACATGTTTTACTGGGCATATATAATCCCTGAGTGGCCTCTTCTGTCTGATCCTAGTTCTCTGAGGGTACAAATAAGCTGTAGCTCTTAAGTCTGAACTGTAACACCTCATGCTTTCAGTTCTTTTCAATTTTTGGTGTTCAAGGCAGTGAGTCCATTGGAAAAGGGAACATGTAGTCTGGAAGCAAGTCCTATAAATTATATATAAGACAAGAAGCAAAACAGCTTCAGACAACTGCTGTCTAACAGACTGACCACGTAGGCCAAATATTACCTGCTGAAAGGTGTCATCTATTGTATGTCTAACGTGTTGTCAGTCTGTTTGCTGTTGCATGGACAACCGAGTTATTTAACACAAACATACCAGTTGCCACATGTAATAGCTCAAGTGAATTAGCTATTTGATTGTCCATGTAGTTCTGCATGAACAGTGGGCCCATAGCACATAAGTGAAAGACCTACCAGGAAAGGGCATGTGTAAGGGTGATTTTGAGGTTGACCAGGAAGTAGTTGAAGCCAGTTGTGTGTCTATGTGTGTCTAAGTGTCTCATGATTGACCCGCTTGTTGAAAGTGTTCCTTCTATATTGATGGGGGTCTGAGACAGAGGTAGGGAAAAAAAGAATGCAATTCATCTCCAAAAATATATTCCAGATTAATTGACTGGAATGGGAGTGAACGGACCCTGAGTGCCAGTCGAAGATGTTGCACTGACATCCAAGGAGACTAAGGCTTCATCAGGCTCTCTGTCACAAGGGTATATGGAGGTGGAAGGAGCAATGCAGTTGTTATGCATGTTGAAGTCATTGACTCAGTTCATCAGGGCTGGCAGAAACTGTCAGATTTTTTGCCATAAATATGGATTCCTCAGTGTCTTGGCCACAGCCATTAAAATCACCATGCCCAGCCCCTTCAGCAAGGGGATGGCATACAAGCAATGTCCAGCAGCTACAAGCTGGCTGCGTGGATGAGGCCAGGCACCAGAAAAGCCTTTGTGGATCATTTTTCATCCATCTCCCTTTACAAAGCACTGAGTATCACTGTGGGTTCAAGACATGATTATCAACATTATAATAATTTTTAAAATCTGAATTTCACACATGGACGTTTCCTCAAGGTTTAGATTTGTGGTGCTTGTGAGCTGCTTTTGTGGCTCCCTTTCCTTTGGCAATGTGGAATACTCTTACACATTATTTTCATTATGGGCAGAGATACAAAAGCAATATTCAGAGATAGTCTTGAGGTATTTGGGATTATAATGCCAATTTCTTGGACTCATTAGGAATGTTATTAAAACTCCCTTCAGAATGTCATTATTTAAAGTCTAGTGACCTCTTCTGTCATCCAGATGTCTACTCCTGAGTGTTTTCTTTAAGGCTCTGAGTCAGTGTTGATAGCAATGCTATGCTGCAGATGGAACAGAAATGTACAGCACTTCTATTAATTTTTAAAGTGACTTGGCAGGGTCACAAAGGTCCATGTAAATACAGTTTTGGGAAAAGAAACCAAAAAAGCTTTCAACTTGTTTCTCTATGATGTGTTACGATAAAATCCTGGTCCAGCTACTGAACAATAGCTGTGAGGTCTGTAGACAGCTCTGGTCATTTGTCAAAATGCATTCCTTTACCATCCATAGCACAATCTAACTTGTCAAAAATTGCTAGTGATCTCCACCCTCTAGAAAGTATGTAGTGGCCCACATCCTGCAGGCAATAGACTAAAGGGCAGATCCTACCACAAGACCTGGAGAGTTGGACTTGGTAGTCTGCCTGTGTAAACTTATTGTGAGGTCCCAGGGCAAAAACAGTTCAGAAAAAAATGAAGAAGGTGCAGTTAACCCATTCTCCCCAAATCTTAGCATCCGCTGCTTGTATCACTGTTAAAACTTCCATGTTGACTAATTGTGATTTTCATCAACAAAAGAATGCACCTTCTGATATGAAATATCAGGAAAGTCCTGTTTTCATGGAGTTACCCTTACTGATAAGAAATAAAGGAGTCCCACACTAAAGTCTTCTGAACATGCTGTCTAGAAACATCTCCATCTGCTGAATTGGTTTAGATCAAACTTTTTCTACCCCATATCTTTCCACAAGGCACTAAGGGGTCTTTCTTGCAATAACTGTAGAAAGTAGCTTATTAAAAAGACAGCAAGTTTCTTAGCAATGAAAACTAAATTCAGTTGGAAATACCTTGGTGGAGTTTTACAGCTTGTTTATGTAAAACACACTTTAATAGCAAAGGGAAAAAAATGTTTTCCTCAATTTCTTTATCTTGTTGTTTACAAGATTTTTTCTTCATGTTGTAATTTATGGCATCATTTTTCATGGATCTAAGTAGGAGCCTGCGTATTGAAAAGAGGAATGTGCTCTGAGGAGGTAAATTAAGTTTCTCCCAGAGTTCTGTAAGTCAAACCTGGGTAAAGCTGAAATAGTAAAAAAGTTAATTTCTAGAGGAGAGGGGGGAAAAAAATCAGTGCACCTTATTCCAAGTAAAATAAAGCAAAATCTTTTTTCTCTTTGCCTTTACTAAATTGCAAAGTACAGAGGGCCCTGTGCCCTGGTGACTTGGAACATGAATGCTTGACCGGTCAGTGCCTTCCTGTGCCTGTGAAAAGCTTCTGCTCTCATTTAAGAAAATAAATGTGACAGAAATGTCATGTAAATTGTATCAATTGAATAAAGCTGTTAAATAGGTGAGGTAGTGTTACAGGTTCTGTTTATTTTCATCCCTGCTATTACTGCATGCTGCTTCCTTGTGGCACCCAGAAATGCCAGTCACAAAAAGGACCCTCTGTGCTGAGTTGACTTTTGTGAGTTTGGGTCAATACTTTGGTGTTTAGCTCTATTTTGCATCATATTTCTGTGCTGCTTCTTAATGTTCTGTGAAGTGTTTAGCTGTCATCTGTAGAGAATGAATTTGTGCAGATGGGTGGCCTTGAATCTCTTGTGGAAATATTCGTTGTAGATAAGGCCTCTGGTTTCATCACCGAAGTGGTACCGTATTGCAAATAAACATCTGCTTCTTTATAGATTAGCTGTAATTTTATTAATTTACAAAGTTAATTGACAATTAACTCTATCCCAGCCGAAACCAGGACAAAGGGTCAATTTACTACCTTTTTCCTGTTAAAGTAAGGGGAAATAGGTACGTTTCAAGAGGCAATGTGGCTCCAAAGCTGAGGAGGGGCCCAGAAACTAGGACTCATTTGTTCTGGATCTAGTCCTACAAATGCTTGGTGAAGGAAAAAGTCCTAGTGACGGGAAACTGCTGGCACAAACAAGGCCTATTTGGTAAGTAGGACCCAGCAGTATCAGGCTTGGCTTACAACACTGAAACAGTAATTTCCATGCCATTTGGTAGCCAGATTGCACCAGATGCGTCTGACTCATTGCATCCATGAGATGCAGTGCACTCAGATTATCTCTTGCAGGCAGAGGCATGGATCAGACCAGGAGTCTTCCCCTTTGTGAACTCCAGGAACTCTGCACAGCAGAGATTAAACCAGGGTCTGTGCTCTGGCCTCTTCGGCTTCTTGACAATTTGACATGTATAAAACAAAGTCAGTGTGACTGTATGATACACGCAGCACCTGGACCACAGAGATCCAGACAGCGTAATCAGAAATCAGTTGCTTTTTCTGTTAATATAGTTCGCAGTGTTAGATAAAAGCTTGGCTAATGTTGGCAATAGTCAACCTGTTT
The DNA here is from genome assembly GCA_034782735.1 of Sagittarius serpentarius. Taxonomy (NCBI): domain Eukaryota; kingdom Metazoa; phylum Chordata; class Aves; order Accipitriformes; family Sagittariidae; genus Sagittarius; species Sagittarius serpentarius. The sequence goes on from JAVKLA010000010.1 coordinate 22,706,594, forward strand.
TCCAACTGGGCAATTTATATTTCTGAAATGTACATTGGTACTAAACCAATTGCCTCTCAGATTTCGTCTCAGTCAAATACTAACACGTGCTCAGTTTATTGGAGAGATTTATTTAAAGCCAAGGTTTCTTAGGATGTGTAATCAACTGGCAACTTAAAAATGGGAACAGTTATAGTAAGTATATCTGCTTTCTTCTGCAGCTTGTATGGCTCGTTACAGAGCCTGGTTAATCAAAACAGTTATGTCTGTGTGCAGCGTAATATTTCAAGTACCATATTTTAAGCATGCTCTTCAATTTAGAGAGACGTCTCAGTGTCCTGTTTAAGCAGCATCTATAGCACTTTAGGATTTGCTTTCCATTTGCTTTGCTTTCCTTCCTAACATCTGGGGAGAGATTTAGCGGAGTGAAAAATGCATGGCCTGGATGATAACTGCATTGAAGAAACTGTACTGAAGACTGTTCCCAAGCGTTCCTGTGTTGTCCAGGCTCCCAAGGGGACATGTGGTGCTGTGTCACTCTGGAGCCTGATGCTGCAACTTGCATATGACCCATTTGCAATTGCTGACTCATAAAACAGCTCAACTGACTTGACAATTCAGTAAATAAAATAAATGGGGTTTTCTTTAGCTGTGGGTAGATTCATTTATCCTGAGTCATACGCTGCATGGAAGGACAATATCCATGTTTTATTGTTTCTTTTAGGAAAACCATTGTAAAAAAAACTTTGATGTTTCTTTTAGATTTCAGTTACAGAAAATGAAGATGCTTTAGCTATTTCATCTTAATCTCATCAATAGCCACTTGTAAAAAAATAAAGGAACCTGGATTCTGGCCTATGCCAAGTTGCAACTGTTGCCTTGTGACTAAAGAGAAGGAGAACCGGTGGCCTGGACCCCCAGGCTCTTATGTTGAGAAAACACTAGCCAAAGCAATCAGCTTAACATGAGACAGGATGATCTGATGGTGACTGGGAAGACTGATTTTGTGGGGTGTGAACTGGGCTGCTGTTTCTGGGGTATGTGTGCACTTATTTCTTCTGTATCATCTCATACGCACTTGGAGATTCCTCATGGGAAGGGAATAAAATGGTTTGTGCTAAAGAAGACAAAAAGTTTCATCTTCTTGTTGAGCCACAGGTTCTTTGGAGTGAGGAAAGACCTGCTGGGAGAAGTCCCTGGCTGTATTATGTATGTCCCTGTTGATCTCTTCTATCCTTAAACACCAGCAACAAAGTCCCACAGGCTATAGAAGCAGGAGGCACTGAGCTGCAGCCCGAGTCCATGAAGGGAGAGAAGGCTGCTGCTGGCTGCTGCTCCTGGAGCCATCTCACAGTGTGGCGTGGGCTGCAGGAGAAGCGTTGCTGGAGGAGGATGCAAAGGTGCAAGGGCTGAAGAAGGTGGCAGTTGTCTGTGGAGGCAGCTGGTGAAAGCATGAGAATAAAGCTAGTTTGGGAGGAATCTGAGAAGTGAGGCATTGCTTTTGATTTAATGTGGGAGACGGTCATGTAGCTTGTGGAATTGATACAGGATTTTAGGCATTGTGTTCTTTCTGCTAGAGAGTGTGCCTTGTCATGGGGTTATTTGGGATTTAAAAGATTCCCAGTAATGCTTTGTGGAGTCAGGTGTCATCCTGGGCCTTCATAGACTAGGGGAAATTCCAGGTTTGACTTGAATGCAACCCTGTTCAAGACTTCTTCTGCTTAGGGGAAGGAATATGGCTCACCTTGTTTATAGGGTCCCCCCTCATGGCTCAGACTCTCGCAAAATGTTCCTTTATTTTCTCTTAGGAAAAGAAAAGAAAAAGTACGAGGTTCAGAAAAGTTGGCTGGTTTCCTTTCCTCTTTTTTGAGAAAGCAAAAGACACAGAGAAAACCACTAAAAGCTTTTTATTAAAGTATTTATCTTTTATATTTTCTAACTAAGTCTTCTGGCCACTTTGAACCTTCTCCAGCTTTCATTAAAGATAATAGCTTTTTAATGACAACGAGTTTTTCCTTTATGCCCTGAGGTGAGTCATAGCCCTGTTCTCTATGAAGAGGCAGTATGTGATGGGGTTGCGTGGTGGCTTTTGGGAGGAGAGAGAAGGCTAACAACTGTGTTCTCTGTGCCTATGGCCACATCTGAATGAGAGGAGCTGGACTTCCCTGCTTCTCTTCTAGCCTGACTTCCCCCCGTGGTCTTACAATGCAGCATTACATATGAGAAAGTAGAAGGCAAACTAAGCAGATCACACTTCCCGTGTGTTGGAGTCTGCTGGAGACACTAGTTTTGCCATGTTGAGATGAAGCCTTTAACAAGGGTGAATGCTTTGGGGGTTTAAATCCAAGAAGGTGTTTGCTCAGTGATAACTGCGCTGCCATAGTGTGGATTCGCTTCACAGTATCTTGAGAGTGTGCATCTTGGGGACAAAACTGGTGAGCTGAAAAACAGCAGATGCTTTGGACCTAGCTGGTCGTACAGTAGGGCTCTGGAGAAGACTTCTGCCCTCTTCTAGTGCTCTCTATGCACTCAGTCTGGGAAGCTGATGTGGTTCTCTTTGCAGCCAGCTGAGGGAGAGTTTTACAAGGGTGGCAAAGGCACCTCTGAAGAGGTGTGCAGCAGTTGCTGGTCTCCTGAACACATGCAGGAAAGTCCAGGTCTAACAAGAAGGGATTTTTTTTTTTTTTTTTTTCCCCTGGATGAGATGCTTTTCGGTCCCTGGGTCAATAGCCCAGTTCAGGTGTGCTGGCCAAAACCCCTTTCAGTCCTAATGAGATCCCATCCCTTTGTCAGGGTATAGGACTGTTCCTGTGTGGGCTTTGTTTGCAGGTGGAGCTTAGACTATTTGATTTGATGTTCTTCTCTGCTTTGGCAAAAGACAGAAGAATGACAAATACATGGGCTCGTAATCTGATTTTTCTTCAGGAAAATCTCTGAATCTTGCTTGGTATCAACTCTTCTCCCATGTCTCTGTGCTAAAAACTAGCAGATGTGTACAAAAGGAGAATGATGTTTAAAGGTCTTTTCACTTCTGTTCTAAGATCTCAAAGGACACTGTGAAGGAGAGAATCGCAGTGCAGAGTTTGAAACTCATCCAATTAAAGTGGCATTAGGATTCCTGCAGATGTATTCTTTGCTTACTGATCTTGGTAAAAGAAAATTTCCACCTGAATCTTTTCTCAAATAAGCCTTTTTTAAGACTCAGTGCTTGGTCTCCCTCCTATTCCTGACCCCCCAACATGTTTTTAATTATGGCTTTCTGCACAGGGTGCCTGGGGTAAGCAGGCAGACAGGCATTTTAAGAAAGCAGGAGCAGGTATAAAAGTAAATCAGCCAGCTCCTCTGGTTCTTACTATTATTATTTTGAGTTTGTCAAAAGAAAGAAAAAAACCTTAATTCTTGCATTAGGATATTTTCACACATAAGACTCTTCTCTTTTTCTCAGCACTAAGAGCTTGTTATCTGCCTGTGTGAGTTTGTTTTCATCTTGGCCTTAAGTGCATGAATTCATACTCTGAGTGGGGTGCATGGGAAAGCGAGACCACATCCACAGGAGTGATTTCTTTTGTTGTCAAAGGTTAGCTAACCTAAAGAATGACTCAAGAGAGGCAGGACCTGTGATGTGAGCAGGTGATGAACTGGATGTTAGAAATACAGCCATGGCAGATCACAGCAGAGGAGCTGCTGCGCAGAGTCTGGGATGGTGGCACCTCTCCCTGACTCAAACCACGGGCCAGGCAGCCCTTCTTGGCAGGGTCATTCTTCAGCCTACAGGAGAGATGATTAAGGGACAATTCAGTAGAGATCTCTAAAATCCTGAGTGGCCTTGAGAAAGTAAATGAGAATTGATTGTTTCCTGTCCCTTCCAATACAAGAACTAGGGATTCAAATTAAATTAGCTGATGGTAGGTTCAAAACAACATCATGCCCTGTGTAGCGTGGCATTCTGCCATGAGAGACTGTGGGTGCTGAAAGTTTACATGGGCTCAGAATGAGATGGGAGAGAATTTGTGTAAGACACTGACTGATGCATACTACTATACCTTCAACCGATCTTATATTCCCTCCTGGGCATCTGCTATTAGCCACTATTGAAGACAGATACTGGGGGAGATATGTTTTTGTTTTGATCCAATGCAGCTTTTCTAGTGGATGAATAAATGCTCAGCTTTTTATCAGCAGCAGTCTGAGCTCAGATTCCAGTTTCTGCTCTGGTATGGTTAGATCAGCTCTGAGAAGGAGTAAGAGGACTTTTTGCACTAGCTTGTGCAAGGGACATCTTTGACCTGTCTTTGGAAAGAGCAGTGTGCACTGAGCTCATTTGGTGAGAGCTGGGGCTGGCAGGACTAGGACAGCAGCATCCTCAGGGTCTAGGATAGAATGAAAGGCTGAGACGCTTCAAAGATTTCCTACTGCCAGGGCATGGGGAAGGGAGTTAAACACTTGAATGAAACAAACAGTAAAACCTCAGGTGAATGCCTTCAATGGAATAGCCAGGCAGGGTAAATCCTCAGAGACAGCCAGGAGTTTCTTGCATGTGTTCTTTGCTTTTCCTGAACTGGAGGCTTTTTTTCCTATCTGCCACACAGAGGGAAGGATCTGGAGTGGGAAAACATTCAGCAAACTACAGCATCAGGTAAGTGCCGTGAACACAAAACCACAGCAGTTGCTTTGGCCTTGGCATGAGGCCAGCTTGCCCCTGTTCTGCCTGATCAGTCAGGCACAAGCATAATGGACAGTTTGAAAGGGACAGTTAGTTAAGGATTATGTGGGGCAGTTCAGTCTCTCTTTGGATTCATGTTGGTGGTCCGCTCCTCTGTTGCACTTTGTCTCCAGTTCAGGCAGGCAGGGCGTAAGAGCAAATGCTGCTGCTCAGCCAGAGCAGCAGCCTGAGAGGAGCAAGAGCAAATGTAGGGCTTGCGTCTGAATATAAATACTGCTGAAAATGAAACAGCCTGTTTCAGAGGATGCTGAAGCATCATTTCATGAAGAGGGATATCCCTAGAAACAGGATGATGGGATAGGAAAAAAGGGATGGAAGGTTTTTACATAATCGCAAGTTAGGTGCTCAGCTTCCAAAGGGTGGAGAGGTGACGAGAGTTGGCATTAAGTTTTGATTTGTACAAGTGCTGTCTGCTGTTAGAGCAAAGTTCCTGATTATCAACTATCCCAAAAGATCTCAGCCTCTTGCTGGGTTTCCTGGTTTTGGAGTTTTGCTGCTTCTATCTGATTAGTTAGTTGTAGAAAGCTTGACCATTAGCCCCAGCTTTTCTTTGAAAACATTGAAGTTTCTGAGGGTTTCTCTGCTTCCCTGCTGATATTTAAAAGCTGAAACAAAGCTGCTTTGTGCAACTGGAATGCCTCCTGTGCTTCTCTATGCCCAGCAGGACATAGTCTGTTAAGGACCAGGTGTGCTAAAACTCTCACTAGCAAAGCCTGGAAAAGTGTGCCCTTGCACGCTCTGGGTGTGGGATAGGAAAGGCAGCAGACCACAGAACAGACTCTGCTGCAGAAATTGATTTTCAAGTTAGTAGCTGTTCACAGCAGCAAAAGTGTAGGTGGAAATACTGACCTTTGCCGCCTTTTGGACAAGTATTTTTGCCACTGCTATTGATTTGTGTCATGTTCTGGAAAGCTCGTGTGAACTGGTGGTGCTTCTTGCTGAAATATAATGAACAAGCAGAGCATCCCTTGTGACAGCCTTGGAAAAGGGTTTGAATGAGGTGGCAGGCAGTTCTTCTGTGGCCTTCACTTATCCGTAGAAATCAGATCACTTGGTTGGCTACTTTCCTTCCATGCTTTTACAGACTTGGCTGTGACAATGGAAAGGAAAATCAGACACTCTAAACCAGAACTTTTTTTTTTTTTGGTCCTGCATACTGATAGCTCTGTTAGTTTCCTTATTGCTGGAATGCACAGGAATCCAAGTCCTGCACAAGGGACATAAAGTGCAAGGGGCTGTACAAACACAGAACAAAGAAAATACTATCCTAACGCATTTGCAATGTATGTATAAATTATCAGGTGATGGGGCATAGAGGCAAAGGGGCGAACACTTGGGAATAGGGTAAATCCTATTGAAAATAATGGTAAATCCTATCCAGGCTGCATAATCTTTTTTTTTTTTTTTTGGGTGGGGGGAAAGTTATGGCAAAATAAAGTTTAAGAAGCAACTGGTATTGGACAGCATTCCCCATTCCACAGATGGGTGGATCAGCCTGTGGCGCAGGCAGGGACACTGATTAACCACCCAGAGTGAAAGTAAGCTTCCCTTTGTCCCTTGGAAGGGACTTTCCATCTGCGACATCCTCTTACCCCCTCAGAGTTAATGAAGGGAGCAGGAGGGCCTCTGGGAACTGGGTCAGTGGCAGCTCCAGCACAGTGCATCTTAATTAAGCAAAGGAAAATGAGAGGGCCAGAACCCTGTACGGTGAGCCAGGAAAGCAGCTGGGTTTGAACAAGCAGATAAAGCTGCGTTTCCTCGTGCCCTAGTGAACTGCCTCTTGATGTTCCCTGCAGGCTAGAAGACACAATCTCCACTGCCAAGGACAGCCCTGCTCCTGAACCTCTCCTTGTAAGATGGACTAGCCACATTTCCTTTCTGTAAAGCACACTTTCTTGGCTCCAATATTCCTTATAGGGCCAACAGTCCCACTTTTAGACTTGGCAATTGTCTTGCAAGAAATCTGTTGCTGGGCTGATATGGTCCAGCACGGCTTGGGCCACGTTCTCCTTGACTTCTTTGCCATTACCACCTTTAAAGCCTATCAGAGAAAAAAAAAACCTAAAAAAATCCCCTAGGGTTATATCAAACCAGAACAAGGGAGAACTACTGCTTTCAGACTGGGAATGTGAGATGAGCAACAAAGTTTGCTCCCCAGAACTTCAGGTGGGGGTGGATTGAATATAAACCCTACTGAGGTGTCTGGACCCAGATCCAATTTTCCTAGCAGCACAGGGTCAGTCAAAATTGCAGTCTTTATGTGCATGCTTTGCTTTCTAAAGCTAATTTTCAGTCAGTTTTCTGTGTCTCAGAACAACATGAAAGTGTTCCTCCTACCTCAGCAATTGTTGGCAAGGCGACTTGGAGCATGCCAGCATCAGTGCTGGAAACAGAAATACCTGGAAAGCACTCTGTTACTGCCCCGCAGTTAATTGTGCAAGAGCCACACAGGCCTCTGGTTTGTGTTGACTAATTAGCTGAGTAATGCAATCTCCTTTTGAATGTTCTTCCTGTTCTAGATCAAGAATGAGACATGCATTGATTAAATGACTTACCTGTGGTCACATAGTGAGTGACTCATTGGCAGAGGCAGGAATTAACACCCGGTATTGTTAAATTCCTGCTTCCTAGACCCCATGGCCTCTTATTTCTAGTGCTCTTCTCTTTCCTCTCCTGGCCTTCTTATCTCTTGCCCACTGCAGGATTTGTTGCATGTGCAATTTCCAAGGTGACAGTATCTGACCACTGCCAAGAAAATGAGACATCTGTCCTTTGCTACAGACATCTACTGACATACGAAGAAGCTAAAGTTCCTTTTATTTCTTATCTTTTTGGAACATTTTACCATGTCATGCCTGCGCTGGTGTGGTGCCAGGTCTCCTCTGCTCCCATACCTCCAGCATCACACATGATGAAGGTGTTAGCCTGCCCTCTTAATATTATTTTCTGTTTTTCTGGAAGCATCTTTGCTGCAGTCTCCCTCAAGTGGGAACACTCTGTCCGTACCCACGGTTAGCACAATAGCATAATCAAAAATCAGTGGGTGGGTTTTATAAATCCCAGTTCAGTATTCAGGAAGGTGTAACATCTGTTGTGATCAATATTTTAGAGCAAGTCTGTTTGCTAAGCCTTTAGCTTCCTACTGAATAGGTAAGTAATTCACAGTAATTCTCTAATCACTTTAAGCTTCTTGCATTTGAGAGTAAGCAGAAAATTCAGAGTAATTCTGTAGAGAGGCAGTATAGCCAGCTGGATCGTGTTTCTTAACAAGCTGCTGCACTGGGAATGAAGTACTTCCAGGTTTTTAACGGCTCCTGAGGTATGCTGGAGTCAAATCTGGCAAAAAAATGGTCTCTTATAATTTGTTTTTGATGGTAATCTTTATGATAATTTGGCTGGTAAGTGCTAGCAGTCCGTGCAGAGATTATACCCTTTAGTTTTAAAAGTCTGCAGAAATGGAACTAGTGGATGCACAGGCATCGTGAGATGCCACGGAGGTTAAGGCGAAGAAACATCATGGTAGCGCCAGGAACATAAAGGGTATTTGTGTGCAGAGTAACTGTCGCTACAAGCCCCTCGTCAGGGCACCGGCTACCGCTGTGTCTGCTGCACAGCACCCGGGGCCACCAGCCCAGGCGCTGCTCCGCCACACCGAC
>JAVKLA010000010.1:22715099-22820939 GCA_034782735.1 Sagittarius serpentarius
TCACGAGATCAACGATCAGGACATCAACCGCCCCATTCGCTTTCAGTTGGAGGCCGCATGGGCCTCGCGTTGAAAATCCGTCGCCCCGGGAGACCGGCTGCGTCGCTGCTGCGCGCGCGACTCGCCGTCGGTCGCCTGGGGGCTGCACGTGCCGCCGTGCTGGCGCTGTTGGCGCTGCCGGCCCTGCCCCGCCCCGCCGCCGCCGGCTGTGCCGCCCGCGGGCTGTGCTGCCCGGGCCGCGACCCGGCCTGCCTGAGCGCCGGCTGGCGGCCCGACGGCTCCCACGGGCCCTGCTACTGCGACCAGGCCTGCGCCCGCACCCTCGACTGCTGCCACGACTACGCCGCGGCCTGCCCAGGTGAGTGGCCGGCGGGGCGGGAGCTGCAGCCGCTCCCGGCTCCGCCTGTCCCCGCCGCCTCCCGAGCTGACCGGCGCCTGCCTGCCATCGGGGCTCTGGCTGCCTGCCCGCCTTTAAAAGCGCCGCCGGGCTCTGCTTGGCTGGTGGGGGAAGCAGGAGGGGGCAGGCGGGCATGCGGGTGGCCGAAGGAGGGATGCTGCAGACGCTTCGCGCCCACCTAGGCTGTGGTTCTCGGAGGTGCTGGGGTCCGCCTGGAGCAGATAGGTGGCAGGGCACGTCGGGATGCTGCGCGTTGGTACGGGAGAGAAACGTGGAATGGGACGTTTCCTGAGGGAGTCAGGATCCCCCAATCTCTTTCCCTCTTGTGGACTGAACTATTGTGGATGGGATCAAATCTGCTGCTCCTGTTCGGCAGTGCTTCCCTGCAAAAGGCATCGACAGCTGCAGCGAGTGGCTGCAGCTCCAGCGTTTGGTCTGGCGAGAGCCTCCACCGCAGTGCCGCCGTGCAGCTGAGTGCTGGGGTCCCTGGGCAGCGCTGCCTTCCCGGGGGGCACAGCGGCTCCCTCCATAAAAGTCTTCCGCTAAATTGCGCATGTGAATTAAAGAGATAAGTTTTTTTAGTGTATAGTGCAATATCGTATTTCCTTCCCACAAGCAGCACTCTCAAGGAGTCTTACCTGCTCACATAATGCCTTTTTTTTTTTTTTTTAAACCTGAATAGCTGTGCCTTACCAGAGTTTTGCTCTAGGCAGATGGGCAGATATTCCCGTCATTTAATTGCCTTTTTCCTTTCAAAGGAGAGGCGGAAAATGGGTGGGAAATAAGTTCATCCCAAAGCGATTTAAACAAGCTGTGTCTGTGAAGGTGGACAGGCTAGTAGGTCTGCAGACCTACAACTCCCAAGTGCAGCAGAGACCAGCGAGCAGAAAAGTGCTGCCCGCGGGATCCCATAAACCTGCCTCACCTCTGCCCTGAGGCAGGGCACCCCAGGTCTGCAGGGAGGGTGCAGCTTGGCTGCCCTGCTGTTGGGACTGTCAGGGGAGGGACATGTTGGTGCTGGATGTCCCAGTGCCTTTGATGTCTGAACACGGCTGGGCTGTTCAGTACTCCTTCGGTACTGCCGCGTCCGAATCCTGCTGCTCTTGGCAGTCGTCAGGGATAGCTGGGACAGACAGGAATCCCTCGCGTCTGTTCTTCCTATTACAGGAGAGTAATAAGAAAAATGTATTTGCAGGCCCTTGTTATGCATTGTGAGGGTATAGCAAAGGGCAGTCACTGCTCCCGTTCTGTGCTGGGCACCTTTGCAGCAGTACCGGTGTCACAGCTGCAGCCCTTGCTGCCAGCCCGGTGCCATCCTGTGGCTTACCGGAGGAATAACAGCATCCTGCTTACGGAGATCAGGCGAGGAAGCTGGTTTTGTGAGGAGCGAGGTGCTTCTGCATTGTTCCTTGTGATTCATTTGTGCTGCATGTAAGGGACCCACTTCTATTTGACTTGTATTGCCTTTGTAGCCTGGCCTTTTTCCAGTAGTTTTCTTTCTCCTACCACTAAAGAGCTGCATTATCAAACTGACTTGTAAAGCAAAACATTAAAGCAAAAGCATTAATATCTGACAGCAAACAAAACTGAAGAGAGCAGAATATGCCAAATAAATCAGATGCACAAAAGGATTATAATCTTGGGTAGTCTGCAATTCAACGCACAGGCTTTTTTTGTGGTGCATTGCTGCATATATGAAATTTCTCAATTACTTAGATAATTTATTTAATTCCTGATCTTTGAATAGGTTTAAAAAGCTGTTCGTGGTGGCTTTAGACAAAGAATAGCCATAGCGTTTGAAAGATCTTCCTAAAGTTTCTGAAGACAAGGGCAGTTTCAGATGAGGTTAATGCAGTAATTAGGGGTTATCTGTGATCCGTGGGAGAATAAATTGACCTATCAAGCTTGAGCTGCTCAGAAAGGCTGGGATTCGCAACAGCGTTTAGCAGCTTATGTCCCAATGAAATCAGTGGGACTCAGGCTTTTGAATACCTTTGTAAATTGGACTGCGAATGTTACTGTAAGGTGCTGAGCATAGTGGCTCTTAATGGATTCGAATGGGCTGATCTGCATCTTTAAATTGAGTGATAGTCTGGTAGTGGAGCTGGACTGAGAACCAAGGAATTCCTTATGCCTGAGCTCAGCGTCATGGGTCAAATGTTTCTGTCCTTGGGTAGTTTGCCTCTTGAGTACTCACAGGGACCTTGGCGGAAGATAGCTTGCAAGTGCAAGGTAGCAGACCTGTTAAGACACCTATTCACTGTTAAAACTGAAGTTTGGTGTCCTTAGAAGTGCTAGTGTGGTGTACTGCCATACACTGGCCCAGCTCAGTCACAAAATACAGAAGTGCAAGGAGAGGGACTGTAGCCAACTGAGAATATTTGGGGAAAAAAGTATTGTATGAGCCTAGGCTGACCTGCAAGTGTTTTTCTCCAAAGGTACTGTTCTTGATGGTTAGGTTGTGTTGGTCAAGTACAACTGACCAACTGTATCATGGGCTACGGTTCTAGGTTGCCTTTGAGAGAGACCAGCAGGTGAATGCTCTTGTGCTTGATAGTTCTCTCCAAAGATTCAATCCTATGAAACTCAATTATGGGCATGCTCATGGGGAAGAGATCACAAAGGGGATATGTGACACGGGGAATGGTACCAGTGTGTTTTAGACTGAATGGATAGGATGTTGAATCCTGAAGGAAGACATTTCTTTAGCTGCATGGAGTCCAAAGCTTAGGAGTTTAGCACTGTGAATGCTATGTGAGAGCAAGTAGGGATGCTCAATGATGTGAAGATTTTTGAGGCATTACTTAGTGCAGGTTCCCAAAATTTAAAGTCATGAGTCACATCCTTAGAATATTCTGGGATTGGTTCCAACACGTACAAAGCGGAAGCCATTGTATTTCATTTTGATTCTTAAACTCAACTCCAGCCTGCCATGCAATGGTCCAAACTCCATGACTGGTCATTATTTGCTGTGTGACATCTCACAAGAGATGTCAGTAAGATTTCAAGACTTACCTGCATGAAGGTTCTACACCCTCCCTTTCTTCCTGCTCTTTATCCTGCTCTTCCTCTACCATTCAATTTGACCTTATCTAATTTTAAAACTTTTCTCAGTTCATGCAGTGCAGGTCCCAGTTTGTGGGGAAGGCTTGCAGTGGTATAGGAAAGGGAGGTGACTGGCCCTATGTAGACTAGCCTGGATGGCTGGAGCTCCTAGGGAGGTAATTTCCCGGGAGCAGAGCTACTGGGAACTGCCCAACACAACTGTGGGACAGGTGTGAAACAAGGAAGGTTGTACTGAGCGATGTCGAGAAGTGTCTTTTCTGTAGAAGCCATGTCACTGCCATAATTTATGTAACATTCCACATGCCTGTTTGTTGCTCTTCCTCCAGTTATTCCCTGTGTCGTATCTCAGTGGAGTGTCTGGAGTGGTTGCGCAGAGCCTTGCAAGAAAACGTACCGTGTTCGGAGGAGGCACGTCATCCAGGAGCCCAGGAACGGAGGAGAGGCATGCCCTCCTCTGGAGGAGAAGGCTGGCTGCGTGGAGTACTGGACTCAGCAAGGAACAGAGTGCAAACAGTCCCTGAGTAAGTCCACTGAAAATGTAAGTGTCTGGGTAATCGGAGGGAGGACTCTTGCTTGGGTCAGCAGAGCTGATCTTTCTTTACTGTATTTGCAAAGAGTTGTTTTCGGACACCAGCCTGTTTGCTCTGGGCCTGTCTGGTGTAATTGAGAACTGAGCTCTTCACACAGAGACTTAGAGATATCCTTCCCAGGACAGTATTTCAAAGTAGTGCCTGCCGTTTGCTGTGATCTGTTGTGTTTCAAAAGTGAAATATTATAGGCCTGTTGTGATCTCACTTATACAAGTGTAAATCTCTGGTGATTTGGATTGAGTTGGTAGATTTATGTCCGTTTAAAACTTCTGTAAGTGGGTGTTGAGCATTTTATTTTTTTCTTTTATATTTTTTTTTTTTTTTATTTTATGAGTTGTCTGCAAAAAGTCATGAAGGAGCAATACCCATCAAAGGCAAGATATGAATTCTTTGCACTGGAGCAGAGTGCAGGCAGAGGAGACCTCCAGCTAGTTTCTGGAGAAAATGCCTGATTTCTATTTGTTCAAATCAACTTTTCATGACATAACCTTTACTGATTTTTAGAAGAATGGCTTATCATTTTTGCTGGTATTTTGGGGTCAAAATCTGTCCAGTCTGGATGTTGGCTACATCTGACTTCCTCAAACCTGTTAAGAGCTGATATTAAGTGAATATTGCCTCCCCTCTGTCTTTCGGGTGTGCCTGATAAGTAGGCTTACTCTGCTCAGGCAAAAATCTGGCAACAATACAGATTCTCTTTTCAGTGAAATGGTTGATGGTCACAGATAATATGAAAATACAAAGTTTGAATTGTTTTTGTCTCCTGCTGAAGATAAAACCATATGACATTAAAGGCCCATCTTTACTGTTTTGCAGATGTAAACAGCCTTAGTGCAGTATTGCCATTTATGCTATGTACTTTTTCTCTTTGATATACACAGTCCCAGCATTAATAACGACAGGAGGGTTTGGAAAAGCGAGGAAAAAAAGAGCTGCAGCTGATGGCAATGAAAGAGCAGGGTAAGTGGGCGGCTTAGCACAGGGGCTCAGTCATAGTCCACCTTCAGTGTCTCTCTGGTTGCAGTTTTGGGCCCAGCTTTTTGCTGATCAGAGTCAGTGTTTTCCAGCAGAATGGTGGCACTTCACTAAAGCAGGGTGCTGCTTTCCCCTCAGTGACAGCAGTATCTGCCGTGCATCTGAAGGTTGTGGGTCTGCCTTGATGTAAGGCCAGTACAAGACTGAAAGCCATCTCTTTGTTCAAGGCATCACTGCTGTTTAAGGTTGTGTGATCAGAAAGCCAAAGACCATTCACTTCGGCTCTTCCCAATGTGGAATCCAATGCAGTTTGCACTTTTTTACATAAATGAGGTAAATTCTCAGGGGGCAGAGTTAGCTATCTTATTGCATGGGAAGCACATCTCTCTCTCATTTCAGCCCTGCCTTGGCTGTAACAGCGACTGTTTTCCTCATAGCACTGTTGCACAGCACAGGTACAGGCAGGGTTGTGTAGAAAGCTCTGTTGCGTTTTACCTGTTGAGACACAGCCATCTCTGTGTGTGCTGCTCTGCCTCTGGGCTGGTGCCTCAAACACAGGGGAGCTGGCATCAGCCTTCCCAGTCCTCTTCTTTCCCAGTTGGGGTCATCCCTAGCAGTGACACAGTGCTGATGGGAAAGGTTGTCTTCCACGCTGTAACCCCTCGTACACAGCTTTGCAAGCTAGTTATTCCCCAGGGGTTCTTACTGCAGTCCCTGGTGTTTTGCCTGTTTCTTGTCGAGAGCTGCCGTTCCTGTAAACACTGTGTGGCGTTTCCCAGAGCTGCTCTTGCAGCATGAAGCAGCCCTGCACTTGTTGATTTATTTCCCCACATGCTGTTGTACATGTAAGTATTTCCATAGTACATGGGTGCATCTGTCTTCCTCACTTAAGTGTCTGAAGGAAAGAGCATCTGTGAACCCTGAGCCTCCCTTTGACTCCTCATTAGTTGAGCCTTCTCCCTGTAAAATTCAAAAGTATAAGCACAGGTCTATTGCACGCATATTTATCCTTGCTGTCATTCCCTCAGATAAGACAAGGAAGCAAACTGCTCACGTGATTCAGTGTGCTACCTGAAGGTGTTTGGAAGTCCCCATGATGACTGAAACAGAACCAGACTAGACTAGAACCCAATTCTCTGCTGTGTTTATAGACAATTACTGAACTTCTGTGGTTTTCCCCTCCAAACAAGGCCAGTTCTTTGGAGCTTTCCTCTCAGGTTTGGTTGAAATCAGAAGCACAGAAAAGTCTGGGCAGGGCAGAAGTGGTGTGTCAATCTGGTAGTCCTCCCACTGAGATATGGCAACCTCACTCTGTCTTTTAGGGAGATCATCACAAGGAAAACCTCTACAGACTGAATCTTAGCTCCTATTGCAAGTTGTTCTACAAAACCCATTATAAGTAACTGAGAGTAGATGATAGACAAAGTGTGGTTCAGCAAATGGGTACCAGACTTGGAATCAGAAGACCTGTCCATTGGGGTTTTTGGCTTCAGTGAAATGCTTGACCAATATGTGTCTCTATTTGTAAAAACAGATGCCAGTAATACTTGATATTTTTTGATATGTCTGTTGAAAACGCCAGCAAAGTAATTTTATTCCCCATTTAACCTTGTCAAAATGCAGGTACACCACATTCTGGTTTTTATGACCTTGGGGGTGTGGGGGTTTTTTGTTTATTTGTTTTTTGTTTTTCTTCATTAGTGATCTGTGGTCACCCAGTTTAGTCTGGCTCTTCCCATCCTGTGGAGGGCTCTAATCTGGTTATTGAACTAACCTACTGGGTTATTTTGGTTGCAGGTACTGTGTTGAGTTCCAGCTTGTGGCCATCACACCGGCCTGCTTGCAGAGCCACCACTCATACACTCGCTGGATGCAGTATCTCAGGGAGGGCCACACCGTGTGCGTGGAGTGTCAGCACCCAGCTTTAGACTCCAGAAGTCTACATTGTTATGGGGATGGCAGTGGAAGCAAAAAGTAAGAGTTTTAATTCTTGTTTTCATGTTGAATTTTTCATTCTTCTCCCTTGATCTGCTTGTCCCAGTTTCATAATGTGCTGCATGCAGCTCTCTGGAGCACTCTACATATATTAACTGGTCTTTGTTGCATATCATGAGTTTCTTGCAGAGATGACATGACCTGGTGAAGCTTACATGTTAAACCAGTGGCAGAGCCAGGACTGAAGTGTAGGAGTACCTGCACTTACTCTGCTAAATCTCCCTGACTTTTAAGTGGCATAGTTGTGGAGTTTTTTTGTTTTGAAGACACTCCAGCCATGCTTCTAAGGTTAACAGTTCTGTCAGGTGTCAAATAAAATCAAATCTCTTTCTGATTTTTAAGCACTGGGGATTTTGTTTCTACAAGTGACCCTTTATGAGTATTTCTGGCGAGTGGCAGCTGGCTTAGGGACTTGGGGTATGTGCTGGCACCTGAGGTTGGATGGAAGTACTGTTACATCTTTGCATTTTCAGCATCCTTTCCCTGGAAAGCTGAAGAAGCTTTGGGGTGATTGATGGGGACCACCCAGGCTGTACAAACTGGGCAGACTCCAGCAAAGATGAAGGGAATGGCTTGAAGCTGCGAAACACATCTGTGGCAGAGCCAGCAACAGAGGAGTCCTGGCTCCCAAGCCTCTGCTGTGGTCACTGGAGGCACAACTTCTGCACTGCTTTTATGCTGATACTCTTAACCCTGTTGTTAGTTTGTTAAAGGCACCCTCTGAAACTGGTTAGCAGGCCTGCCTGAGAAAACCATTGCCCATCAGTGCTGGGCAGGGGTATGTTTAAAACTTACATAAATGTTGAAATAAGCACATTCATTTGAATGAGAAACTCTAAACTAGGATTGTCAGGCCTCAAGCACACAATGTATTGCACTGCCAAGGCTGCCAATAATGGCCTTTTTAGGCAGGGTTTTTCTCCGGCTTTTAGTAAGAGGAAGTCAGGTTAGAGTCTTTTCCTTCCCTGCCTCAGCTTGTTATGTATGTACAAAGGTTCTGAAAGCTTTTAGATAAAGAAGAAAAAAATCTTAAGTGGTGTGGCCAGGAGTAGCTCTTACCTGCATTCAACATGTAAATGATTATAAAAGCTTGCAATAATGTTATTTTACTAAAACTGTGGAGCCAGACAGGAACATGAGATTAAGCAAAATAAAAAACATATTCAGGAATTCATTTCCTCATTGGGCTGCAAAAAGAGGGGAGCATTTTCATTTGCCTGATCCGGTGAACAACACTGTACATGGAATGGAAGCACAAAGAAAATGGGACTGTGTGCTTTAGGAATGATGATCTGATTGTCAGGTGTTGGCAGGCTGAAGGCTGGAGAGGAGTAGCAATAATGGAGTTGGGGTGAATGGTGACTGGTTCACTGAAGTCAGGACTCAGCCCATGTCTCAGCAGGTGGTTTAAATCCATCCCAATTGAGCAGAGCCTAGAAATTGTTCCCAGAGTCTTGCTGGAGGTCTGTGAGATGAACTGGTGGGTCCGTTTCATTATAGGCATGTGAGAGCCAGCAGGGAAGCCAACTTTTAACACAGCGAGCTTTTACCCCTCCAGCGTTACTGCCTATAATGTCAAATGAAGTCACGTCTGTGGCATTTTCTAGACAGGTATGAGCTCTCTGTGTATGTGCCAAGCTGACGTGCTGTGTGCGTTCACTGGGGTTCATTGCCAGGGTAGTAACACAGGCTTGGAGGACAGTCAGGGCTGGCCTGGGCTGGTCTGAGCAGTGGACAAAGCTCCTATCTACAAAAGGCAATGGAGATGCACTTTAAGCCTCCTTGAACCAGCAGTGCTGGGCAGCTTTGTCAGAGATGAATGCGTGACTGGCAGGTTGAACATGAATGATGTGTCTGGTCTGCAGCTTCCTCATCCTGTGTGTGTGAAGCCTCCCTTATATTTCACACAGATCTTTTAGATAACTCCCCTGTATCCCATAGACAGGTAACCTCCAGGGCGTGGTCTGGTGTTTTTCATCACTATTTGACCTTACAGTGGTGTGGGTCAAGGAGAGTGTTGTCCAGGGCTGGGTATCTTGCTTGATTTTCTTGACACCAACATCTGAAGTGCAAGTATTTACTATAAGTATTCTTTGTACGAACAGAGCTATCCCCTAATTTGTTTCCAGAAATAATACACTTTTTTTACCAGGTTGCATGGAGGAAAAAACTGACCTCCGTGATCTCTGAGAAGAGATTGGACTGTTGGTGGGGATAGCCATTGAGTGGGATGAGGCAAATGTCTGTCAAAAGGCTTCTGCCTTCTGTTAGAGTAAGTGGCCGTGTCTGAGCACGCAGTCTTGCAAGGCAGCAGTGCTCTGAGGGGCTTGCACGGTGAGCTCCTCAGGCTGGGACTCGCTGGCCAGATGTGGAGGGCAGAAACGTGGCGCTTGTAAAGAAGGGCAGAAGAAGATGGGAAAGCCAACTGGTGCCCTGAGAAAGAGGATGGTGGGACGCCAAAGCTGATGCCAGAGCCTAGGGTGCAGCATGTGTTGAGTTTGCCCAGATCTGCTCACAAGTCGCTGGCTGTATGCTCAGTTCACCCTCATTTTGAATTTCTGCCAGCGTAACTCTGCCAGGAGACGTGGACAGTTTGTGGCAACCTCAGAGCGGTGGTTGCGCCAGCCGACCTGTGCCATCGCGCGCTGGCCCGGGTCTCTGGGGCTGCTGGCTGAGGCTGTGCGGGGAGGCACGCACAGCTGCTGCTGTCCCACCCACGCCATGCCTGCGCTTTGCTTCTCGCCCTGTCAGTTCGGCAGCTTGTGCCAGCGTTTCGTTCCCTGAGATATTGTTCCAAGAGTGACTCTCAGGAAGGAAAACATCTGACAGAGTTTAAAATAAACTCAGCAATGCTGGTATATTTTGATGAGTGTTTCCTAATTATCTTCTTGTGTCTAAGTGGAGTCTGGCTTATAAATGCTACAAGTTAGAGATGCTTGTTATCTGTGCCTTCCACCTGTCTCCCAATCTGTAGAAGGTGCTAGTTCATTTTAACCCCTGTTATGCAAGCTCAGGAGGTTTCCCAAAGTCCTTGATTTATGTCCAGATCTTTGGCCATCAGGTGAGGATAGCTTGCATTGGCTTCTTTCTTCTAGAAGGTTATGAGATAAACAAGGCAGAGCATCGAGCCGGGAAATTGATCTGTTAATTTTGGATCGTCTTCTGAAAGATCTACAAATAAACCACAGATTTGACATCTATGAAATTGTTACTCAGCCTGTGGCTAGGAGGATCAGCTGCTCTTCATCATCTGGAGCAAGATGTGGTGGTTGTAGCACATAAATGTCCAGACTGCAGCAGTTTATGCCCGTTCATGGGGCAGAGGGAAAGAGAGGATGGATGGACTTGATTTATAGCAAAGTCAGTATTTGCCTTCCCCACCAGCAAGATGAGAGTAAGCAAGTTTAGCTTATGTGTTTAAGGAGTAAAGCCTTTTAAAGGCAAAGCTGCAGCCCACAGTTCTGAAGGTATGGGACTGCTCTGTGCACAGCCTGCTTTATCTGGCGTCTTAATCCTCCCTGTGCAGATTCTGGTATTTTGAAATGACCCCAGGCCAAAAGAAAAAAGCAGTGAGCCTTTTCCAACCATGTGTGATGCATAAAACCCTGCTCTGGAGCATGACATCTCATTAAACCAAGGGCAGGGTTATCTTTGTGGAGCTAGAGCAATAATTCCAGTTTCCACGTAACTATAAAACAAGCAGAAGTTAGGGGTCTGTTGGGCTGTTCTGTGGGTAGCTCTCTGCACAGGGCAAGGGTTGATCCAGTTGTGGTATTTGTGCTTCTGCACAGGTCAAGGCTGGGTCGCACTGATGTGAGGAATTCCCTTAAACCACTAAACGCTGAAATCTGGGAAGGGGCACAGTGCTACAGCAAAGTTTCCATTTCTGTGGCCATTAGGACAGCATTGCTTGTGCAGCCACTGATTGTGAAAAATGGCCTGTGGATCTGCTTGGTTGTTTTAATAATGTATTTCTCTGTTTAGTTCTGGTCAATGTATTGATGGACTGCCTGGTAGAAAAGGTGGTTGGTTGGTTTTTTTGTCCTCTACTTAAGAGACCTGTGAGTAACCTTGTTCCAACACTTGTGGGTCTGGTACCTCCAGCCAGCTGCCATCCTGAGGCCATGTTAAGCGCGTAGCTCCTAGCAAGGCAGAAAAGCTTAGGCAAGCATTCCACTAACGTGGCTGCCCAGAGATGCTCATGTCCCTGCACCTGCTCGCACAGACACATGCTGTGTATTGCGTGCTAGGTACTTATTCAGCGTCTCGATAGCTATGGGTGGTAATAGAGCTCTGCCTGCTGAGAGGGAGCATGGTGTTACGGAAAGAAAAGAATGGAGAAAGAGGTGTTTTGCCCACTTTGCAACCTGTCAAGTGTTTCAATACAGGAGCTATGAGGATGTCGGTGTGCTTTGTGAGTTGTTGCATGCAATGCTAGGGACCTCGAGGGAATGTTTCTGTGAATCCTTTTGGACTTAACGTCTACAGTATGTGCTACTCTGGGTTCTTCCAGTCCAGTGTTCCCGACTGACTGTGGCTTTCCTTCACACTATTATAATCCTGTGGGGGTCACTGTGGTTGCCGCTTCTTTACAGTGGTAGAAAGGCAGAATTGGGTCCATGGAGAGAAAGCGGATGTTTGCAAACTAAATGGGATTTACTGGCTGATTTTAAGCCCTCATTGTACGAGTGACTGCCCTGCAGCGAAGGTGCAGCACATTAACTTTCTCCCTCTTACGATTGTTTTTCAGGAATCAGCTGTTGCACTGGCAGGCAGTAGGGAACCCTCAATGCAAGGGAACCTGGAAGAGAATTCGCCAGCTGGACACTTGCTCCTGTCCTTCTGTTCACAGCTTCTTGTTTATCTAACTTCTCCTGGCAGTCCCAGCAAGCAAGTACTGTGATGGCTTGTCTAGCACCAATGTGTGGCAGCAGTAGGAGCTACAACCAAAACAATGACTTCTCCATGTCAGAGGCTATGCCACTTACTTTCAAGAGGTTGCTGTCTGTACTAGGGCATCCTCAATCCTCTCTGTCCAGGCGTACTCCTTGATTTCCAAAGAAATCAGGCTGGCTGTTCAGCGCCAATCTCTTTCTGCCCATCCATCCCTGAGAGAGGCCTTTCTGACCCTAAAGACTTCTTGCAAATTCCCCCTTTCTTGAGAGGAACAAGAATTCACCAAATAAGAAATCAGACAAAAAAGGCCATATGACCCCAATTTTAATTATTATTTTTCTAGAGTCTCGATGAAGAATCAACAATGCAAAATAAATTAACTCAAGTGCCTTCTTTTCATGGCAATGGCACTTCTTTGTGGATGCTTCCTGCTTGTGCTTATATATCTTTTCCTTTTGTTTTCACCCTCCCTGGTCTCATCGTTTCATATTGATCTTCAGTCTTACAGAGGGTCGATCTTGTGCTGCTGAGATAATGGCAAAACTTAGAAATAAGCCTGTTCAAATCTGTGAGAACAGAAGGTACCAGGGATAAATGGGCCCTTGGACTTAGGTTTAAAGGAGCATTTCCGAGTTGCTCCAACATGCAGTCCTGGGGCTCTAAATAGGAAGTCATCAGAGCTGTACCAGGAGGGCTAGCTATAGCCTTGTGTTTTCGACTGGAAAATATTTGAAATGTTTTCTTTATATTCTGCTGATTTATATTCATACTTTTCTATAAATGAAAATAAAGGAGACTGGAGACATTCTCCCAGTGTGTATCTATTTGATTAACCTGTGTAGTGCCATCTCTTTAGCACCTGAACCTGCCTAATTTGTTCCAGCCAATCTTGCTGCTGACTCCTCTGCTCCAGCAGGTAAGGCTGGAGGAAAAGGCGCTGCTGTCCATTTCCAGAACTACTCAGGATTTACAGATGGAAGTCCAGCACCATGATCTGCCACTATGCAGAACGGGATGTGATATTTCTTTTAATATACACACACTTCTGAATCTGCTTAAACAAAGTTACAGAAAGGACTTGTGCTTTGTGGCAGAGTGCTGCAGTGGTGAGTATCTAGGTAATCAAATTTGTCAAAACCCGTGTGTGTGGCTGGAGGTGGCTCCAGAAGAGATTTTTTTAATGCCCAGGTCCAACTCTAGTCTAGACTTGGATCATGAAACCATCTAGTGACCACGCTGAGGGTCTTTCATGGAAACATTAAAGGGCACTGTAGATACGTGCTTGAGATGCTTAGAGGCGTGTGTAGTACAGCAATGAAAGACCTAAAAGCGCCTGATGCCTCTTGGCCAGTACAGTAGGGATTTGAGAGCAAGGCTCTGCTTTTCATTGTATGTTACAAGCTGTCTCTGTGGATTAATGACTCACAGTTGGGTGATCTCATCCCAGAGCAGCAAAATTTTAAGAAAAAAAAGAAAAAAAAAGGCTTGTGCTTCACTGTCTGACATAATCTGTAACTAACTTCTGGCCCGCTCAGCAGTACCCGCTAGTTTGTGAGCAGAGGGATGACTTGGGAATAAATAACTAGAGTACATAATTTCAGTTTTTGCAGTGAGGAATTTCTTCTATCAAGCTGGAAGCCAGGTTCATTTTCTTGGTGGAGATATGTAATCACAGTAGCATTTAGTTATTGGAAGGTTTTCTTTGTCCTGCAGAAGCCCCATATTGGGCCACAGGACTATAAAGAGGCGGCCAGTCATTTCAGAAGCAGAATGGAGCCAACTATTGGAAACATTTTTCATTTTCAAAATCTACCTGAAGTTTTGACAACATGAAACCCTGCTCTTACCAGATGCTTTCAGAATTGAGTACTGAAGCTATAAAGGATGCAATTTTTGCTTAATAATGCTTAAAAAACGTAGTCTTCCACAAGTTGTGTTCATCCCGATGCCTCGCTCCTACAACATCAGAGCCAGTCGGGTAGGAAAAGGCTGTGTTCCAAAGTTATAAATGATAGTGTCAAGAGGGAAATGCCTTTATTGTCATCAGTGAAATGATGTGGCACCTTAATTGCAATCCCTTTAATTTACTGAGTACTTAAGTGTTAGCTCTACTGTATTTATGTGTAAGACTTTTATTAAATTGTCATAGTACTTGCTGTCAAATATTTAGTCCCGACAATCCATTTGGTTTTGAACCTTTTGGGGTAGAAGACTACCCTCCTGCTTCAGTGTCTTGAGAATAAACAAACCTTGAGAGAGGTTCTTTTGATAATACTTCGTCCTATTCTGGTAGAAACAAACAGTAGGAAACTAGCCAGTTTTGATATAAATTTGATGTGTAGGAAGTTTGCAGAATCCGTCTCATAAGTGAGTGAAGGTAGCTGTGGAGAGTTGAGAAGTTTGAGAATAGGCTGCTCAGAAACAGTATTCTGGATCAGATCACTACAGAATCTGGGCTTGATTATATTTTTTGGAAGCTCACAGTAAGTTTGCTAAAATGCATTTTAGGGTGACTGAAGCTGCTTGTGAATTCACACCACATTTAATGATTAGTCCTCATAGATGGAGACAGAGGAAAGAGGGAGATTTAGAAGTGGTGAAATGTTTTTATACCTCCTAAGTGAATTGTTTTGATCTCTGATTTTGGAAAAGATTGAAACAATCTGAGTCAAACAAAGTATTTCATTCAACCCTCTCGTTGTTTTCAAGTTTCTGTTTCGAGGAAAATATTGGAGGAAAAAACTCTCATTTCGAATTGACCAAAATGATTTATTTATCAATAGTGTTCTCTTTCGGGTCCTGCTTGTGAGACAGCTGTGATACTAAATTAGTAAGCACAAAATAGTCTTTCCCTATGGCCAGCGACTTGTTGGTCGGGGTTTTCTTTGCTGCTGCCTCACCCCTGAGAGCTGATAACAGGAGGTCCTAACAAGAGCTGCTGATGGTGGCATGGTAGGACTTGCAGCCTTTCGCTTCTGTCACCATAGCCTGGGGATGCAGGAGTGTGAAAGAATTAGCCCCTGAGGGACCCTCGTAGTAGCTATATTTCTACACAGGCTATGTCACTTGATGAAAGAAAACATTGCAAATGTCTCAGTGCATCAGCACATCATAAAAAGGGCTATGCGGTGTGCTGGCTTCACCTCCACACCTTGGGTGACTGTACAAACAAATCCTGTTGGTAAATTCCTGGGGGAAGGAAGGAGAGATGCAAGTGTGTGTGTGTGTGAGAGAGAGCGCGTGAGCAAGAGTGAGCTTTTTAAGTAGAAGAAGGTAATGAAGCTGTCAGATCACTCCCCCTGCAAGTGAAGACTAGCTCATGGTGTAGACACACACAGCCTGTTTCCCTCTAGGGACTTTATCACCATCCATCATCATAATCTCCGTAGTTTCTACTGCCTGAGTTTTGGGAAAGATAAGACTTTTGGAAACCCAAGGCAAAATACTCCTGAAAAATGGCTTTGTACGGTAAACAACAAGGCAGTCTCACACTGAGGAGAGGCTGTTCACCGAAGATGACAGCCGTTCCTATGACAACACTAAAAACCTTTCACCATTGGGTATCAACAGGAGAACATCTCCCACGGCAAGTACATGAAGCCAGGAGCTTAGTCCTCATCTTCCATAAATCATCCTGTCGGGCACTGATAATGAGGAACTGCCAGTTGTGCACACGCAGTTCCGCCGTCCAGGCACCAGCCTGGCTCCAGATGAAAGGAAGAGCAAATAAAACCAGTGAGTTGGATTTATGTAAAAGGAAAATTAAGCTCGACTGATGTTCCTACATTTCCCTCTGCTCTCCAGCTGAGGGTCTCAGTTTTTAAATCCAGGCCGTTTTACAAACTGCTGAAGAAGCCATGTGATTTCCTCTGTTGTTATCTTTCATCGTCATGGGATGGAGAGAGGGAAGCCCTGGGAAAATTCTGCTTTTCTTCACCCTAATCCTGTAGTGTCCAGCCTGTGATTCAACAGTTTTCTTCTGCATTTGAAACAGAAGGTGGTAAAAGACCATTTTTTACCATGGGATCTTCATTAGGCCTATCAGCTCCCTGAGTGTCATGAAATGTGGGATTGCAGTCATCTGAATGTATGAGGATCTGTTTCCTTTCTCAAGGAGAAAGCCCTTGTGCGTTTGGAAAAAAAGGATAAAATATGCCCAGAAAGCTCAGGAGCTAAAGGTAAAGAAAAAGAACAACAAAGAAATGTAATTTTCTTAATCAGCCTTGTTGCTCTAAGGACAAATTGTTTTCTTCTTTTGCTCAGTGGCCAGAGGAGTTGAGCATATTCTGCTTGAATGGTAGAAGTCAGCAATAATTCTCCATAAATGAGACTATTCTGTTATCTTTGGATTTTCAAACCTGATTTTTTTATCCTTCATTTTGAGTCTTTAAATATTAAGATCACTGACTTTTTTTTTTTTTTGAGGAAGGTTTTTTTAAGTCCTTTCCAGTTACAACATTAGTTGCTTGGTGATAGTCGCGATACTGCAAGTGGAGGAGTAGAGGTGAGAAAAGAGAGGAGAATCTGAATCAGCAGAGATTATTCTGTTCTGTAAATATATCTCCTGCAGCTTAAAACTACAAACCCAAATATTAGCAAGATATTTTTTGTTTTCCTTTTTAAACATTCTGGTTCTCCCATTCTCAGGCTGGGTGAAATACATTCACTTACAAAGACTGCTCTATGTATTCTGCAAATCACCACCTTTTTGAATCCACAGGGATATGCAGGGTCTCCAGGCTGCTGGTCTGTGGTACCCCCAGTTGCTCTTGTCCCGTAACGCATGTGCACAACTTGCTGTGACACTAGTGAGACCTAGACACGCATTCAGGACAGGGTGTGCTTGGCTGCATCTTATAAACATCTTGAATTGATACTGGAAAGGGAGAAAGGTGGAACCATGGTGCAGTTTGTCCATGTCTGCTGATAAATACCACAATATTACCCTTTTTTCATGTCTTCAGGCACAGTGTGTGACCCTATGCTCCCCCAAAGCTGTGAGTTCCACACCCTGGTCCGTGCTGGATATCAGAGGTGCAGGGTTTCTTTTTCTCACCGTTCCCTAATCCTCAGGGCTGAAGAGCTGATCCCATGCTGAGACCTGCGCAAAGGTCAGCATTGCTCTGTTTCTGTGCATTGGTTTTTTGCTGTTACTTGCTGTGCTCAGTGCTTGTTTTACATGAGCTCTGTTGTGGCCTCTCCGTACTACTAATTGTGTGCTTCTGAATTACTGGAAGGGTGTTGTAGGGTGATGCCAGCGCTAACGGGCTTTCACCTTCTTCTACTTCCATAACAATCCTGAGACTGATTCTTGATTCATTCCTTGCACCATATTTCAGCCGTTAAGAGGTGGAGGAGAAGCTGTCTGAAGAACGCGAGTTGCTCAGCTCATTCTGCCAGTGGTGAAAGCCGATGCTGCTCTGGCTTGCCTGATCCTGTGCCTTTCTGCTCACCCAAGAGCTAAGGCTGACCTGTGAATGCTCAGAGCTCCTGGTCGAGAGCACAAAGTGCAACTGGACGTCTTCCACCTCCGAGTGAGAGTGTGTCTGTATCTGCGGTGGGCTCCCCTGAAGCAGCACCCATGACCCAATTCAACATCCTGGCTGCGGGGGCAGATGGTGGGATGTAGGAGAGCATCTCCAGGGAAGAGTTGTCAGTTGTGTGAGAAACATACTAGCTGGAGAAACTGGGTTTCTCCAACGTGACAACAGGTTGCTGTTGTTTTTCCTCTCTGTTTTAACTCTAGTAGCTGGATGCAATATGGAAGCAGATCCCTGAAATGCTTTAACAAGGAGGGTGGCTTAAGGCTCGATTTCAATTCAGGGGGATAAATGAGCGAGCAGTTTCACAAATGACGCTCGGGCACAATGTGAGTTATGTCGCCCCCCCCCCTCCCCCTCAGCTCCCTGCTGAGGCCATTGGCTGGCTCGATTGGGCACAGCAGTGTGGAAACGCAGCCTGTAATCATGGGTGGGAAGAGCCGATCACGTGTAGTTATGAAATTCCACAGCCATGGAGCTTGTGTTCTACCTGGCTTTTCTCCCTCGGTTTGTCTGTTCAGGGTGAATCCTGACAGGTACATGGGTTCGTGTGCTGAGCTCCAGTGCGTGCTGCACTCTGAGTATTAGTGTCATCTGCCCAATTTTGGAACAAAGTGATAAGTCATTCGTCTTTCTGAGGCAGGAAAAAAGCTTAAATATTTCCAAGAAAAGCACCACTGTTTATTATGCTGGCTAGGCTGGAAAGTCGTAGTTACAGCATGTACCGAGGACTGACAGCCAACCCCAAAAGACATAAGCACACGAGCCCCTGGAGTGCAGCCACCACCCCGGGCAGCACGCTTGTATGCAGGGGAGAGAAATACAGTGTAAGGCTGCCTCTTTTTGCCTCTAAAAACTAAACAAATGGGAAAGGAGCTGTGTTATGAGAAAGGGAGCGCACTCTGGGCAGGGGGGGAATATCAGGGCTTTATGCAGGAACAGGTTCCCCTAAAAATGACATTATCATCAGCTGGGATGTTGCCAAAATGAGTTGCAGTCTTTGCACAAAATGATCCCTTATAGCCACAAGCCTGCTACCCGCACCGGTCTATGAAATATTAACATTTCTGATGTAAGACACAATTTCTTCTTCTTGTCTTCAGAGCTGCCTGGCTGCTGGGAGAGACGCATGGAACTGCCCCTCTGCCCTGACAGGGGCAGGGTGTTACTGGCAGGCCAGAGAAAACCTCCCTGGCAGGCTACCACCCTGTGAGACAGGGTTTGGTAAGAAAAAGGCAGGAAAAAAAGAAAGTCATGGAAAAGAATCTGCAAAATTTCCACCTTCTGCCACAGAAGAGTGGAATGCAAACTGCAGGATCTGGTGAGCATAAACATCCCAGCTTCCAAAAACCAGTTAAGCTTTTGCCATCAAACAGCAAACGTCAAAACAGAGAAGTAAGTGTACCTGCTAGCCCAGCCAGCCCTAGCGCTGCCCCTGGGTGCATCACTGCCTCTTCCTTACCCACCGACGCCGCTTCCTTATAGGCACATTTGCTTTGACAATACTATATACTTAGTGGACACAGAGGCAGAGCAGTTTTGTGTCCTATAAAGCAATGTTCATGCCTGCTTTGTTACTCCAGTCTCATTGTTTTAATAATCAAATAGTTCTTTACCTGGTTTTAGTTGTTGAAGGTCTCAATTTTAATGATTAAGGCCTTGAACCTAATGGGAATTTCTAGAGCAGTTCTTAGGAGCAGTTTCCTTGAGTTTAACAGGACTGCCTACACTGGTAAAGTTAACCATAGATCAGGTATCGACAGAAGCACAGGTCTGTCTTTGATGGCATCTCCCGTGCGTACAGCCCCAGCTGGTGGCAGCTCGGAAGAGGAGGCAGATGCCCTTCTCAAGGGGCCAGAGGTGTTTGAGCTAGTTCAATTTTGTGGTCTCTGTTTGCCAGTGATAGTTCAAAATTTATATTGCTCTGAAGCCATAAAGTACTGGGCAGAATTTACTGTATACTTCTCATATCGTGTGTGGAGCAGCTGGCCTGCAAGTCAGTAGTAAACTGGATAGAAGAAGGATCCAGCAGATAGACCGTGCTGTTTGAGCTGCTGAATGTGGGAGAGAAAAGGCTGTATGTCAGCCTGGGTGATGGGCTGGTGGCACAGGGCATCTCCCGAGTCTGTCCCTGCCTGGCTGTGCAGTTGCATTTGTGTCTCTTGCGGCTCCTATCGTACCAGTGTTCCAGGAATAGCTGTGATTTTGGTTTGCTTACAATGTAAATGGGCTTTTCTTTCTTTTTTCCTTCAAATGCAAATTACGCCCAGGGTTGATAATGTTCCTCATGAGCGACAGCCCTACCTGTGTGAAATCATGAACACCTAACCACCAAACCTCAGGCGATTTCTGTGTCAGAACACAAAGAGCCTGATGGCAGATGGGAGCTTTGGGTTTGAGAATTCATTCAGCTCCATTAAGATTTTTTTTTTGTACATTTAGAATTGCAATATTAATGGTGGTTAACAGAGGTTTCCTGGAAACAGAGATGACAATTAAAAACCAAAGTACAATAAAATTGATATGATTGTGGGTGTCACAGAGAGGGAAGTGTTTACCATAACTGGAATCAGTATAATTGATGGTATAATGTAAAGACATTGACATGGCAAGGTGCATTACAGCTGCCCGGAGCTGGAGTTTGAAGAAAGCGGTGCGATTGCAGCGTGTCACCCGCATCCTTGAAGGAGAAGGGAGCACAGCTGGGGGTGAAGCAGGACAGCACATCTGCTTGCTGCCTGGTGCCTGGGACAACCTGGAACAACAAGTACGTTTAAGGGTTCCTCACCACACAACTGCCATACGAGCCCTGAGCTTCTCTGAGCAGCACTGGGTCATAAGTAGTCATGGGAATAAATGCATTCAGTAAGTCGTAAGTGTCACATGGAGCGATGGGCAGTGTCCTCTGCCTGCTGGGATGCCTGGCTGGAACAGGGAGAGGAACTGCTCTGCTAATAGGTAGCAAGAGAAGCGCTCTATAATGTTATGTATCTCCAAATATGCTTCTGTCTGGCATTTCAAGCACCCAGAAATGGCTTCCAAAGCAACAACACTGGGATGGTTGCTACCTTTACCTATTGGGAATGGTTTATTAAACAGCTGTAATTGTGCAAATGCGATGGCAAATACGTTTGATTTACGGTAGTACATTTCAGTAAAAATGGCTTAATGACTGTATTGAAGTCACTTATTAGGAAATGTGGAAGCCATGCAATTAAACAAATGCATTTTCCAGGATTATGATCATCCAATTTTTTGTATATCCTGTATACCTGCAATGGATTTATTCAGTCCTGTGCACCTTTGGTAAGAAGTGGGTAGATGTAGCATAAATACAGAGTTTTCCTTCTGGCTCATGGATGTGCAAAAGCAGTTTTCTGTCTCTTTGGTCTGGAAAGTTACCTCACTTTCATGGAAGAGTGTGTGACAGGCCGAGGTGTCTTTAAAACCAGCCAGATCCTTTAACCCTCTCCACAAATGCACAGCCTTGGGCCAAACTGAAAGACAACGCACGTGAAGAGGTCCCTCCTTCATCTGTCTCTCGAGCTGTCTTCTCACTTGCTGTGTGCAGGATTTGATTAAAAAGCCTATCATCACTTCAGTGTGTTTGGGGTCTCAAAGAGGAGCTTGAGATGATTAGGAGAAGCAGCCCTTTACTTGAAATGAGGGGGAAAAAGTGTTACGTGGAATCAGTGTGACAAGTAGGTGTTCAAACTCCTTATTAGTTGCAGAGGTTTCTAGAATGGCGCAGAATTTCTTCTTTAATAGTCTGTATTCTGCTTCGTGTTTCCAACTTACACCAAACCCCACCATTCTCAGAAGAATCTCAATTGCTTGGACCAGGGGCTTTCCACAAAACTGGGTGGGAGCGGATTGTCCAAAGGCTCCGAGGCAAGGTAATGTTCAGGTAAAGCTGAACATTGTACTGCCTTCCATGCTTCGAGCAGCCAGCGTTGTGCAGGCAGGAACCCAGTGGAAGTCAGCGGTCTCCAAGGGGGCCGCAGAGGGCTACCTGGTGGGGCCAGTAGTGTCCACCCTGGATTCGCAAGGGGTCTGGAAGGGTGTGAAATGGCCAGATCCACAAAAGGCTTTAGGTGCCAAGGATAAGAGAGAAATGGCAATTATGGGAGGTCTTTGTCAGCATGACTCCATCACCTATTGATCAAAGGTGAGAGGGAAGGGGGGTCAGAGATGATTTAAGATCCCAAGCTACAATCACACCTGCTTGCTCTCAGATCTCTGTCCTTTGAGCACAAACAGAGGGAAATCAAAACCAGTTCTCAAATCCGCTCATGTTCAGTCTCCTCCTTAACCTCTGTCATAGCAGGGGAGATGGTAAAGCTTAATAAGGAAATTTGTTTTACACAAGATCCTGAGCCTGTAGATAGCTACGTTATAATTGACTCTCTTAATTTGTGTGCCTATTTTGCTCCTTTTTTTTAATCTTTGCATCTATTAATTATTGCAGAACAGTTCTTACTGATAACTCCCTGGCAGTTTGCGCTGCTGTTCTGAAATTATAAAATGATATAGTTGGCAGAATGGGTATAGACATGTACAGTTAATTGGGTTTTTGCAGAAGGAAATTACACAGTATAATAATACGCCCAGGGTGCCATGGGAAGTGCAATTTCTTATTGCTTTAGTAAATAGGACTGGGAGAGTATGAGCTCTGGATTATAAATTGTCTTGGAATTTATCCCAAAGTTGCAGAGGGTTTCAAATCCCTGTCACTGAGCTCTGGCGTCACAAACTCCTCGCTGTGAGGGCCCCTGTTGTGGGTTTTTTCCCCCCAGATCTTTCACTTAAGTAACAGGTTTAGCTCTAGAGTCCCAGGGTCGCTGATCTGGTTGAGTGCTCTCTGCCTGCAGTTGCAGGAATCATGCAATCATAAAACAAGGGGTGGGTCATGACAGCTAACGAGAGGTGAGCTGTGAAAACCCAGAGCTTTGCTGCGGGGTACAAAGCACTTCTGTTTCTCACCTGTTTTTTCAGGAAGTAGGATTGGATAGAAGTAATTGAGGAGGTTTTCCTAAGTGAGAAAGGTTAGTGAGAATTAATGTTTTTCATTCCCTGCTACATGGAAGTCTCAAAAGCAAGGCTTCCCTCCCCACACCTTGAATGCACAATCTTGGGTCAACTTGAAAGGTGTTACACAAACTGGGTAGTTTTGGTGTCTGTGAAGACTTTCTTAAATAAAAGCATGAACAACTTGAAGGAAATTCGAAGGATAAATGGAGACTGAAAGTTTATTTCTAGTAGGAAGCCATTTTCTTTGAAAAGAACAACTCCTCCCCCAAAAAGTTTGAATAGCAAATCTTGCTTATTGCTACCTGCTGCCTTAGCTGGAAATGTCAATGACTTGGTATCAGCCTCAGCACTTTCATGTCTCACAAGTGCTGCCAGCTGCAGCACGGTGGAAAGACCTGGACCCTGATTCCCGGTTCAGCTCCTGAACTCCTGCATGCCCCCCAGGACTGCAGCTCTTCTCCATTTCATCTTCTCAGCTGTCAAAGGAGGGGCGGGGGGATCGTAAACTGCACTGTTTTTGTGAAGGGCTCAGAGTCCCCCAGCGAGATGATCTGGATGCAGGCAGCATGCTCATTGCTTCCTGCATGTATATATATATATATATATACAGTGTGCAATCTCCTCCAGCCGTCTCCACTAATCTCATTAAAGCTCTGTTTTTAGGAGTTGGGGATTTGTAATTCTTTTGTTGTTGTTGCTGCTACTGCTGGTTTTCTGCATCACCACTCATTCTTGTAATTAAAGTGACAGCTCTTGAACTAGTATGTCAAAACAGCACGGTTGAGGCAGAAAAGTACTGGGAAGATCATCTTTAATCAGACAACAATGATTCATGTTTAACTGGGTAGATGGTAAGTCCTAGATCTAGCTGGCTCACAGTGCAGTTTCCCCAAGGACAGCGTGTTAAGAGTTTTGCACAACTGTTCTAGGCCCCACCGCTTGGGGTTTTTCATAGAAACTATTTAATATGCAGTTTCTGTCATCGTGTCAGAGCTGTAGCTGGGGAGCTCTGAACCCTAGCAAGTATTTTCAGACTTATTTTCTAGAAGCTGTACAAAAAAAGAAACGTAAAGGGGATGATTTTGGTTTGAGCCCTCCAGCTTGGTTGGAAATTCATTGTTTTCAGGAGTCCCAGCTCTTTGTTCCCCAGTCTCTCGGCATCACGAAGCCAGGTACGCTAATCCCGAAGGGTTCTCAGTAGAGAAATCCCAAGTGTGGGTCACGTTTGTGGCTACATGAACTGTGCATCTCCCCTGTGGTGCGTGGGGCAAGAGAGGCTCTGAGGGCAGAGGGCTGTGCAAGCATCCCGGGAGCTTCTGGCTCGCCGTTTGCTCCCACTGCCAAGCTTAATCCTTGGTCTAGTTCTCACTCTTCCTCCCGCTTTCCCTGCTCTGTGCTGCACTAGCATCAGCCCATGTGGCTGTAGATACCATGGTATACATATATCTGTTAAGGTGTCTCAAGGGCTTGTTTGGCCTTTGGAAACCCTGGGGCTGCGGAAAGGGCCTCAGCCTTTGGGCTGACACAGGGAAGACCCTGATCAGCTCTTGCTCTTTAAGGTTCTTATGTCTCTCTGGGTTAATAATGCTTCTTATTACCGATTTGCACCTGAAACTCTCCTCCTCCTTTGAATTTCTCCAACTTCTGCGAAGGCTTCATGAATACATATAGAAAACAACCCCCCCGCCCTGCCCCGTGTTCAGCTGGGCTGGATTAACCGGGATCTTTGAGATAGACCCATGGGAAGCAGGAGTATCTTCATTGTTCATTTAAGATGCCCTGTGACTCTGCAAAGAGATATGGCAGCCTGCAGGTGGGGAGGCCTTGAAATTTATCCTGCTTACAATGGCTGCTCTCCAGCATCCTGGTTTGTAGGGTACAAGAACTCTGGATTAATGGCAATATTTTTTATATTGCCTTAAAAAAACTTCCATTCTTGACCAGAGCTTTGTGCTTCATTACACTGGTACGTTAAATGCATTATTTATTTGCAGTGCTATGCAATCTTACAATAATAACATTTGATGCTGCTTAAGATTACAGGCTCAGGTTTCAAGACCTGAAAGGACTTACAGCTGGAAGGGATCAGCCCTCCAGTGCTCAGGTACCAAATAGCACGAACCTGAGCTAACAGTTCATTTTCCAAAAACATTTCTAGCGCTGAAGCTACTGACCTTTGTGAGAAGACCACCGGAGCGATAGCCTGGCGTCGGTCCGGTGTGGCAGCTTCTGTATCCTGCAGTATTTTACTTCTGAGACAGTATTATCTCTCTCCCTACACATATGAATGAAATCTTTGATTTCAGCTCTCCTAATTGGTAAATACATATACTACAAGTGAAACAGAGGAGTCAGTAGGTGAGGTGCGGCTGTTCTTTACCCATGTGCTCCCCTCTGAAGGTCACTGAAATGGGAATTTGGTCCTCAGTGCAACAGCTGGAGTAGTGCAATGACTGACTACATGAGGACACTTTGGGCAATCTAAGTGCTGCTAGGATCTCTGCCAGAATGGAGATGAATATACATGACACACTTGTGAATTGCTCAAAGAAATTAGTGGGTGGGAGGGGAAAGAAGGGGGGGAGGTGGGGCTGCCTTTTTCTCCTGTGCTCTCATACAGTGGAAGGCTGATGACTGGGAGCTATTGAAATGCTTATAATTGTCTCTTTACGGACAGAAAATGTAATTAAAAGGGACAGCAATCTTTCTCCAAATTCAAAACACTGCAGTCTATCTTTGAAAGCAGTTTTGGCTATTAGCACAGGTGGTAACGTCCCAGCAATTGAACCCAATCTAGTTTCGGTGTCAAACCCCTAAGGAGAAAAAATGAGTTCCCTTCCAGATGCCACCTGACACAGCCGTCGCGTCTGGAGGGAGAAACGTGAAGCAGTGCACAGAGCTTGGGCGTGACAGGGTGGGACACGCAGCCCGACTGCGGAAGCTCTTGAGCAGGCAGGTGGGCACCCACCACAGAAGAGCACAGGCTGTCGTCTTTGCCCGGTCTGTTCGCCCTGGTGCTGCCTTGCGCTGGGCCGGGGGTATGATGGGCATGCACAGCAGCACACCATGATGCCACCTGCAGATGGCACCGACTGTATTATGTTTGCTGGGGATGAGCAGTTCAGCCAAGTGCTCTCCAGGACGATATGCAAATCACTCACATCTTTGTCTCGTTTTGCTTAGATGTTAAAGCAACTCCATGTCCTGGGAAAAAGGATGTTCCTTGAATTTGTCAGCAAAGCTGAGACGTGTATGAGAGCTGGGTGAAAACACGCACCCTCTGTTGGACTCAGCGCGGCTGGTTCCCTCTCTTGCTCGGACGGGATGCCTTCAGACAGCCGCGTCCCTTCTGTGCGGAAAAAGGGAGGTTCATCCAGGCTTGCAGCGAGCAGCCTGGGTAGGTGCAGAGTTAGTCCAGCACAGAGCTCTTTGGTGCTCTTCAAGACTTTCAGAAAGACCTGCAATTCTTCAGAGCCCTGAAACGGCCAGAAAATTAGTCTCACATTCCTCAGGCATTATGAGTTTGAACAAAACAGTTTTGGTGAAGTAACCAATAGGACTTGACTTCAAATCTTGGTGTATTTTCTTTGAAAGAAAATCTACAAAACTCTCCTCTCTCCCTCTATCGTTCATTTATGTGTGTTGCTTTTCTTCTGGGATCAAAACAGAGGAGCTGAAGCGCAGAAAGAAAATAATCTTCCTGGGTCTTTCTCACCACATGAAAAATGGAGTCGTTAGAGTTACTGCAGGTAAACGAAGTCCCTCTACCTCGGTCCCCTGTGACTTAGCGCTAGGCTGTGTGTTGGGGGACTCTACCTTTGCTTTAGCAGAATGGACTGGCTGACCCCACCAGCCTTTTTGTATTCGGCCCCTGAGATACAGTGAGCACGCCTCTGGCAGCCAAAAGGCCACCCCTGAAAGTTATCTACTCCTCCTCTCCTGCGTGGGGACTGGCAGTTGAAGAAACCCTGCTCAGAAAAGCCTATGCATGAATAAAGTATTACAAGGAGAACTAGTAGAAGGTACCATCTTACCGTACCTGACCAGGAGCTCACCTGAAATGTGTCTCCGTGGTCTCTATCTTTAAGACTTCATGTCTCAGCTTTGCAGCCTGGAAAGGGGAGGGTGCCCAAGGAGGCTGAAAGGAAGGAATTAACAAGAAAAGTAAAACAGCTAATTTTTTGTTTCATCTCCTGAGACATGAAAGAAGATTTTTGCAGCTAATGAATTATTTCTGAAAACACTAGTAATAGCTGCAGGCAACATTAACTTCAAGTTTCCCAATGAGCAAGCATCACTGATGTACTGATTTAAAATTCTGATGTATTTTCATTTGCAGTAGCTCAACTCTAACATGACTGGGGGTCTGGAAAGAGGCCAGAAGAAGTGGCCATGTTTCCGCCAGTTTAGTAATCTCCTTAGATGCAGCAGTAGAAAACAGTGGCCGGATCCTATTGAAGCCTGGGACAACCAGTTATCTCAGCAGAGAGGCTCCAGAGCCCTTCATTAGCGCTGGGGACATGGGGAGTTTCTGGTTGCTGCAAGCACAGCGGTGATTTCAAGCTCAGCAGAAAAATCAGTTGTGTCATAGGTTAAACAGCTCTGCTGCTATTTAAAAACGCGAAGTGGGACCCCAGCCCTGCTGAGAGCAACGCCAGGTTTGCTCTGGACTTCAGAGACACGGGGGTTTCTGCCTCCTTTTCAAAGAAACCCTACAGCCAAGCTGGAGTTAAAAACCAGCCAGGAACATGGACTGGAATACAGCAATCCACCAGTGTCTGATCCCCTCCCTGTCCCCAGATGGGGAGGTGGTGGTCTGAAGTCCCACCTCCCACCGGGAGCTGAGGCTGGTGGCCATGGGGGGCATGGGGAAGAGGGAAGGCGCTGCTCTGGCTGAGTCTCCAGGGCTGGGTTGGCATCCCAGTGGCACTGCTCAGTGACTGAGGGATGTGTCATCCGAGAGAAACAGAGAAACAGATGGTAGAGGGAGTTACAGTGGGAGGAAAACCCAATTAGAAGTCCCAGCATGGTTTGTGGTAGGGATATGGATCTTATACCTTGAGTAACAGCCAGGAAAAGAGAGGCACCCAGCTTTTTCACCCATGGTGGAGAAAATTCTTGTTTCAGGCAGAGAATGATATTGAAAAAAGCTTTTGCAAAGCTTTTGAGAGATTCTTCTCTGAAGGGAGAGCGAATAAGGGAGATGATACAATAGGAGAGATGGACTTAATACATCCAGAATGTGGGCTCATTATTCCAATATAGGGTTCTTTAGGTTGCCCTTCCTGGAAGGATGCTTAATATTTAAGACAGCAGCCTGGGAGTTGTAAGTCTGCAATCCCACCCCTGGGAATACCCTCAGCCCCTCCTGGCATAAGCACCTGGTGTCTTTGGGGTCACTCACACCCTTGTATTGCCCATTCAGAAGTTAATTTTCAGAAGCAGTGAGCATTAGCATGAGCTGACGTCAAGCAGCTGGCACCTCTCGGCCTCAGTTGCTGTGAAATTACTCATCTGTGAAACAGAGTTTGTAACTTTTCACCATGCACAGGGACCGGGTGCCAGCTTGGAGGGGTGGGTATGCCAGGAGGATGTTGTGGTGTGATTCACGGCCTCTGTTGTGGGCTGGGCTGGGGTGAGGAGAGCCAAGCGTGGGGTGACAAGCGCGCCCGGCGTGGCAGGGCTCCGCTCGCTCCCTGCGGTGGGAAGACCGCACAGCGTTGCTAGCACGCAGGGTAACGCTCCTTCCTGCCAGGTGGCAAAGCAAATGCACAGTCTCTGAGAGTCCAGGGACCACAAAAAGGCTAAAGCAAGCACATTTCGTGCTCTCAGCAAGCGCCTGGGGGATGCTGGATGCAAAACCAGCTGTGACAGTGACAGTGGAAGGGAAACTGTTCTCAACAGGGGCTCATGGGCAGCGTTATGTGTCTGGGGCGGGGGGGGGGGAACCACCCCGCCCCTACCCATTTGTGCATCTGGGTGTTACTTAACTAGCAAAATACAAACCTTGAATTTCAGAAAATATCCGATCTGTGTTCTCCTGTGTGATTCTTGCATTGTCATTGCTTTGCTCATGCATTATGCTGGAGCACGACTGCTGCAGCCTGCCCCCAGCCATGCCCAGCCGCCGGAAGAGCAGGCGAAGGCACAACCGCCGTGCTGGGGCTTTCTAACGTTCACATGCTCGATTTGCTGTCAGAGCAATCTTTTCTTCCCATACAGCTCTGCAGTCGGTAGTGCTGTTGCTTTGCAGGTGAACTGCACAGTGTGTACTGAAGCATACTATTTATAGGAGGGCAAGGTTCTGTTTAAAGAACGGGGTACATGTTCTGGGAGCAGGATGAGAAAGAGCGATTGAGCAAGAAAGAGTGAGAGATTTCTGATTTTATTCCCTGACAAAAGGGCTAGGGAATAAAATCAGAAAAATAAGTCCTGAATAATGTGAGATATGGCAAAATTAATGTATTTTTGTTTATTCTTTCTCACTGTGAGCATTTTTTTCCATGAAACTATATTCCTACCTAGTACTGCACTCTTAATTATCTTGCTGAGTACTCTGTACAGTTCTCAGATGACTAACTAATGTTAATACGTTAGTCTTGTGAAATAGGTAAGTATTTTCTCCCCATTGAAGGGTGCTAAGAAACAAAGGGTCAAAGTTAAATATAGGACCAGAGCTCAGGCATTCTGAGCCTCACCATTATGCTAAAGTCATCAAGTCATCCTAGAAGCTTATAATAGCAATAGTGGTGGAAATGACTGCCCATCCTTAAACCTTTTCCTTTACATGAAAAAAAAGTCCAAGAAATGCTGTTCGGCAAGTTTATTCTGGAAGTCTATGAGAGCATCAATTGCACAAACTATTCATGATGTAGGCATATATTAAGAAAAATGCAACACAGTATGGGATGCTTGGTGTCCTGAAAATCCTCTTTAAGTACCCTAGTATGTCTATAAAAATCTTCCTAGAGCTCTGGGTGTGGTCCAGTCAGCAGAGTATCTGATCTCAGCTTCTATCCACCTTGACACCAGAATACCAAAAGCATTTAGTTGGGAAACAGGCGCTTGCAAAATCCTTCCTTCACTTGCTCTTAATTTTTGTTATATAAATTCTGTATTTCCTAGAATAGAGGCTCTGAACTGCTGAACTTGGTCTGAAGTCGATCCAGCTGACAGGCTCATTTATATTAATAGGAAATCAACTGTTCCTTTTTGCTGGATTCCCAGTGGAGGAACTGGGGGTCTGCTTTTTCCATGCAGCCATCCTGCTCCCTACTGAAATGGCTCAAAAATATTTGTTCGCTAGAAAATGTTAGTGGAAACCAATATTGCTGATGTGAAAACCAAATAAATAGAGAAAACCACAGAGTATTCTGGTCAATTAGACCTTCAGAAAGTGGTCAAATGTTTTGTATACTATTAGATAGCGCTTAATAGCTGTCTTCCAACAGCCTCAAGGCTTTTAATGACTAATCATAAAAAAATCCCAAACAGAACAAACCAGAATTAGAGCTATGGTCACATTGTTTGCCAGGAGTTTGTATTTAGGAATTTGGATGTAGTTGCTATAACATATCAGAGTAAGACTTCCTTCCTTTACGTAGTCCAGCTGGTCATCACTGGCTGTTTGGGGAAAATGTATAAGAAAAGCTACGTGGGACAACTTACGGGCGACTTTATTTATGGAGGAGAATGAATCATTTTTGCTTTATACTGTTAGCCAATGGGTTTATATACCTTCTAATGTATTGATTCTGTGTCTTGTACTGTGATTTTCTTTTCCATTTAGTTGCCATTTAGAGTGTTTAAACTCTTTGGAGCTCCTGGGACATCCAGACTTTCCTGTCAGTGGGGTGGGCGGCCCACAGCTGGGCTGAGGCTGGAGAGCCACTGTCGTCTTGAAGGTGGAATGGAGCCCTGTGGATTGCCCAGGGTAGTGCTTGGGTCCTAACGACAAGCAGATTGCACATTTGCATAACGATGCAAATGAGTGACCTGACCACAGCAGGAGAGGCATGTCTTTCCCAGCCCCTCGTTACCGTTGTACAAGATTGGATGTTAGCCATGAAGGTTAGGGAAGAGGTCATCTTCCCATGCTCTCTTGGGATTCGTTTCCCGCATGATGTTGCCTGAGGCGCTGTGCTGGGGGTGCGGGGGGCCCCGGGCTCCCAGGTTGGGTAGTAAACCCTGTGGTCCTCTCTCCTCCTTGGCACGGCTGCAACTGCCTTCCTCTGTGGCCCAGCTAGACGCCTGGTGTCATCCACACCGTGTTGGCTGTGATGGGGTCACAGCAATGAAAGGCGGCAGTTTCTGCACAGCCACCCAAGCACTAAGTGTTATCAGAAGCTCAGAAGGTCAGCACATGCTTGTGTAGCATTGTAGGTGTTTGATAAGCTCTGTCTCAGACTCCTACACTTTGGGGACTTGGTTTTTTAAGGCTTTTTTGGCTTTGCCAGTCTCTCAGGATTCAGAAAATAATGTCTTCAATTTATTGTATCATCTGCCTATTAAATCTGGCTGTAAAGAGGAGTAAAACTAGACCATGAACATCTATGGGAATTATTTTTTGTTAAATAATTTAGATTTACACTTTTCCATGCCTGGATCAATCTTCATCTCACTGTCCCCTAGTGTTCACCTCTCCACTGTTCAGGAGAGTGCCAGAAGCTGCATCACTGTGCAGTTCATTTTAAGACTATCATCAGGACATGAAAACAGCATTTTACATTATGTATTTTTTTCTGTTCAGCACATAGACGAATTCATTTTAGCTTCAGTTATTGTTAGCCACACGTCTGCCAACATTATAGAAATGGCACTGGGTATAGCAAAACATAAGCCTACCTTTAGATTAGAGATGTGGGTTCATTGTTTAATTATATAGGGATTAAAGTGTATGATGCAATGTTGCACAAATTTGCTCTTATTTTCCAAATCTAAGGTTAATGCTCAGTGCTTGTGTTTCTAACCAGAAACCGCAGACTTTCATTGGTGTGACACATTAGTCTCAGCTTCTGCCTGGATGGTTGCAGATGATACTCTGGGGCAAAGTTACCTCTAAATGCTCTTGCTTGCTGAATAATAATGATGTCGCATCTCTTAGTAGCTCAATTTCGTTACGGAAAGCAGGAAGGAAAGTAAGTAAGTAGAAGGAAACAGTATGGAAGAATCTGATCTGTATTTTATAAGCAGAGATTTTCGTACAAAAAACCTTGTAAATTATTTAAGTTGTTACTGACTCTTCTGGAATGATCAAAACATATTGAAAAGCTGAACCTTTCCTCATGTTCATCTGTGCTGAAATGCCTAAACAACCTTCTTGGTTTTGATGCCACAATATGATGTTACAGGGGAGCAGAAAAGTCCCTGGAGAAGGCAGTGACATCTCTAGGAGCGAGGGCCATGCTGCACCACCCGTACTTTCAGCAGCCCAACTTCCAGCACTGTATGCCAAGTTAATCTCTGGAAAAACTCCACTGAGTTTGTTAAAGAGAGAATTAAAAGTAACACAATAAAGTGCCCATGGCCTTTACAAACAAAGCATGGCACTCACTTGCCAGATCATTCCCTAGTACATATTTAACATTTGTGTTTAATTGCATGATGGAAAGCACTACACAGTGCCGTGCTCTGAGGGCATGGAGGCAGCTGGTGCAGACACAGCAGGGAGCGCCCGGGCACTGGCGGGGCTGCCTGGGCTCCGTGCCGTGTGCCTTCTTGGGTCCCTCTGCCCTACGGGGTGGGGGGGTGGGGGGAGCTGGACAAGCCCCACCAGTGCTCAGGGGGGGTTGCTGGGGGTCGCTGGGGCTCTTGTGCCCTGACTCGGGGTGTGCACGCCCTCGCCAGATGGTTTTGTTTGATTAACCTTTGGGATTATTGGCTGTCGCCTGGCTCGGAGTGAGGCAGACACCAGCTTGATCTAGGTGTTCAGAAAACAGATACAGTAGTTTTGTAGGGGGTTTAGAGGATGGTGTGTAACAAAGCAAGAAACAAAAAGGTGCCTAGTTTAGCCTAAATAAGAAGAATCACAGGAAAATCCATCCAGGCGGGAAGGAAGAGACCATGACGTTATGGCTGATGGAGCCAGAGAGGAGAGATTGTGCTAGAGGAGATGAAGGAGACTAGAAAAGTGAAAAAGCTGCTGCATTTCATTAATCTATATAAAGTCTGGAAAATGCTTTATGTTGTTGGTAGAAAAGTAAATCTACTGATGTTGGCCCCGGTAACGTCTGGCAGCGGGTGCCCGAAGTAATGCTGAGGCTGGTGCTGAACAGGCAGTGACCGCTCTGCGGCCGCTGAGCTGCCACCGGTGACGTGGGCTGGCAGGGATCCTGCTTTCCGCGTGGTGCTTCTGCCTTGCGGTTTACTTTAACCTGCTAGTTAGTGCATTGGCTTGGCATAAAGCACCTGCAAGTTACAAGGCTGAGGGGATACGGGGTGGAGGGTTTAGGCACAGTAAAGAAAAGTTTCTGTAGTATATGTTGAGGGCAAAATTGTTTTGTATCTATAGGTTAGGCACACAATAACGAACTGTAATGCCTCAGGAGATAGGCATTATTTTAATTGATGGTTAAATCAATTCATAGAGAAAACCTCCTTGGACAGTATAATTACAGATACTGGATTATCACTCAGGAGCTTGCATGCTCAGGTTGGCAGGCAAGTAACAAGAAAAATTTAGCAGAAAGTGGAAGAGGCAGACATATGTTATAGTAATTTCTTCACTTTCTAGTGTTTCATTTGTAAACTTCCATTCAAGTTCAGTGCCTTAATCTTATTAGATGTCATTGTTGCTGCTTGTTATGAAACACTCAACTGATCATTTAGATTTTTCTTAGAAAGATCTTTGTGAACTGAAAATGAACACAAATAAATGCAGAAAAATGCCATTAAAAAATGCTATGCATGGACATCTGTGAGATTTGTCCACTTGTGCATTTAACTTTCTGGTTTCCATTTGCAAATGTGGTGGCTATATAAAATAAGATGTAGAACCGTGCACTTAGTCTTTTTAATTTCATTTGTATGTGCAGGAACCCGTAAGGGTGTGTGGAGTGCAGAACCGCACAAACAAGTGGTTCGTCTGGGTAAAAACGTGCTTATTTGTTCTTTTTACATTTTCAAATGGCCATAAATTAACATCTCCATAAATCAGTGGGTTCAGATGAAGACTTACAGAAATGACATTCCAGTATAAAAAATTTTTGATTAAGCAACTCAAAGAAAATATTCCTGAACAGTTTGAATTACCTTTGCTCTGATGACTTGCATAATTAACCAACCCACAGTTTAATCTAATGGAGAAGACAACCACAGTGGCTCTAGCAGAAAGCCCAAGTTTTTGCCTCACATAGCAGCAAAAGCAGCCTGTTTGTCTAGTTTTCACACCCAAAGCTCTTTGTCTCCAAACCTCGGCTGTTCTCCCATCTGCGTCTGGTTCTGCATCTGCACAATCGCACGATCAGGATGCGGATTTCCAGGCGCTGTGTGTGTGACAGGGATCTCCGTGTGTGCCACACGTCCCTGGTCTGTGCGCAGAGAAGCTGGGAGATGCCCTGGTCCCTGAGCCTGGCCGTGGCTGTGGGAGATGCGGGTGGATTTTGTCCATGTAGGGTGAGGACTGAAGCCCGCAGGTTTATGCACTGAATCCGTCAGACTTAAAACAGGAGGTGTCAAGCTCAGCACTGCTTTCCTGAATCACGGCCTTATCCGTGAGCAAATAACATATGTCTAAACCTGCTGTCAACTGCAATGAGCTAAAGCAGAAACTTAGTGCCAGCTGATGGTAGTTATATTTTTGGCCAGTGTATATGACCATGAAACAGAGCAAATAAAGGCTTTGGGTTTATCCATACCTTTTTATTTATTTCTGTAGTCTGTAGTAAGGGACCATTGCTTTAAAATCCTTAGACATTTGGACATATTTTACAAGACAGTACAGTTTCTGAATGTCACACATTGATCACAGTTTCATACTACTACATGCATATAAAGACACTGATTTTTATTTTTTTTTTAATAATTTGTTTATGGAAACAACTGGAGAGGTCAATAAACTTCAACAAAGAATGACTAAATCAAAGTTAACAAAAAAAATGTAAGACTCTAAGTACACTAGTGTATGGCTAACGTTGCTGTAATCACCCCAAAGTGCCAGGGTATTGAAACATTGCTTAAAAGGGGAGAAAACACCCGCTGACGCATTGCCCCTTCGGTTGAGCTAATATAACCCAATGAAGAGATTGTGCAAGATGTGGAGGATCTGCCGGGCTGTCGGGCAGAGGCATGAAGCACTGCCCTTCATTACAGACACACTGAACTGGATTCCCCATTGCTTCTGCATTGTGCAGGTTAAAATATAACTCAAGTGCAAGGCAATGGAGAAACCTGTCATATTCTGCCCTTTCTCAAGCTGGGTCACAGTTGGTTTCAATTTCCAGCTACGAAAACAATTCAATCTACATGTATTAGCAGAGCCACAGGTAACTTACATTTTTCCAGTTTTTATTCGTTGTTAAATATCACATTTTTCTTTGAAAGGGAACCCCACAGCTTTCTTATCCTTCAGTGACTACGGATGCCCACCGCTGCCCTTTGGTGATGGCACTGGGAAGCCCTTGCCTGGGGCTCAGGGGCCGCTGTGCAGGACCAGTGGCTGGCAGAGCTCTGCAGGTCCAGCAGCCATCCTGTGCTTTTGGAGGAGGAAGACCTGAGGCTGTTCCCTGGCCCTGTGAAATGCTGAGCAGCCGCGATGTGCAGCACAGCGACAGACTGCCCCGGCGTCCTTCCATGGGCATGGAGTCGTTATTAAACAGCACTTGCAACAGTGCCTCATTAAGTAAGTGTTTTCTCCCCATTCAGGAACTGCTTCACTGGCCTGAATAGAAGGCAGGATTCTGCTGCAGTAAGTTGGGATGTATTTTTTTAATGCTGATCTAGCTGGAAAGTGAGTTTGGTTGCTAGCTGTGGCTGGCCTTTCTGATCGCAGTGTCATGGCTTCAAAGTTCAAAGTAACATGGAGACGCTGCTCCCCCCCCCGCCCACTAGTGGGGAATGTTGCAATGCAAAAGCAATTTTCTGCACCCACCGCCAAAAAGCCAGAAAGAATGGGAGGCGGGGGGGGGGAATGTTCTTCATCTTTGCC
Organism: Sagittarius serpentarius; assembly: GCA_034782735.1. NCBI lineage: Eukaryota > Metazoa > Chordata > Aves > Accipitriformes > Sagittariidae > Sagittarius > Sagittarius serpentarius. The sequence goes on from JAVKLA010000010.1 coordinate 22,750,734, forward strand.
ACAAGCCAACAAAACTGACATAAATGAAATAAACCCCAGTGGTCGCATGAGCCAATGTGTGGCTAATGGTACTTGGAGGCAGTGAAAACAGGAAGAAGAGGCGTAAAGGGCAGAGCTCCTAAATGAAATACGGAGAGTAGAGAAGAAGTGATGAATCCTAAAGTGGTCTTAAATGTAGATTACCAGTAGGACCAGCGGTTGTGACGCACTCAAAGGTGGCCCACCTGCCGGTAGTGTCCTCCCAGCATCAGTAAGTCCCTGGACCGAGTTCTGAAAGTGTTGAACCGTTTGGCTGAGCTTGTGGTCCTGCTGTAGGGACAGTCATCAGTGAGTTTGGGACACCACTTGCAGTATCAAGCCCACGAAGAGTGAGCTGACATGGAGGGATGCTCAATCAAGATTGGGATGATGTCATTACCATCCTCTTGCCTGAAAGATTCCCTCCTTTCCCAGGCTTTCACTGGCCTGTCTCTGTTTCCCATTCCCTCACCCCACTGGTTTCCTTTTAGGGGCTGTGGACAGACACTTCCATCCCTGAGGTCATACAGAGCTTTTAGTTTTCCATTAGCTTTTAGAGATATGGGTCCAAATTCTTTACTGGGCTAAATGGGGCACAGCTCCATTGACCTCAATGGGCTTTTACTTAACAGCAGCAAAGAATTTGGCATTTCCTGCAAATTTGGCTCCCTGGCTTCCACAAGGCTCTAGTTTGGGTGGGTCTTTGTACTGAGCCCAGCCTATTATTTTTTTGAAGGTAGTGTCACTATAGTCTTGAAAAGACCCCTTTAAAAATGTCAAAGGTTAGTCCTTGTTCAGTCCTACAGAATATCAATAATATTATTTCTAGTTAAAAAGAAAAATGAAGCTTTCTCTTCTAAGCCCCTAGACTGAAAACTTCTTGTGCAATGAAGCCAGAATCAAGCAAAGCAAAATTCTGAGTAGTATTTACAGATATGAACACTTGTGGCACCCTACCGTTGGTGTCAAAGGACACTTATTTGTGGCTTAGGTAACACCAGCAACAAAGGGGATACACACCCTGAAGCAGCCTTTCAGTTTTCCTAAGGTTTCCTTTGTCTGGCCAAGACAATGTTTCAGTGCAAGAGCCTAAATCTGATCAGCATGGGGTTCAAAACACATGCTGGAAAATAAACATCCCTTCTTTGAAGGGCTGGTTGGTATTTGGGTCGTTTCTGTCGTGTGGGAGGGCTACCTGCAGGGGCGAATTTAAGACTGGTCTGAGTAGGAGCTTTCTGTGGTTTTGTTGACTATGCTCAAACAAACTTAGTGATATGGAAGGTGCCTTTTGAAGGGATTTATGTGATTGTTGATGATAGATATGGCAGGCTATTGTATTCCTTGCTTTCAAAAAAAAGAAAAATCTCACCCAGTTTTAATACCTTCATGTGTAAATGGGTCTTGCTGATACATAATGACATGCAAAACTGTGTCTGCTGGTTATTCTGTTCATTTGGGTGGTATCTGGACATTCTGAAACACATGTTTTCCCAGATTAATTCTGTTTTGGGTTTATTGGCTAGTGTGGTGGGCATATAGGAAAATCACACAAGCAAACAAAAGGAAATGGGACCAAAACTCCATCTTTGGAAAAAACATGGTCACTGACCAGACTGCTGGGCGGATTCAAAAGGAAATGTTTGTGCAGAGCTACAGAGCTGGTCCGAAGCTCTTTGTCGTGCTAAACTTCAACAGGCCATGAGATAGCTTCAGGATGCACATTCAGTTTATGTGATGGTACGGTTACAAAGGAGCAAGGAAGATCATTAAGTATGGACTTTACCATAACCAAATCCAAATCCAGTCCCTTTCTGAATGTGTACATTCAGGTTTTTTTCATTCCCCCATAATTTTTTCTTATTCCCTGATTTTGTCTGGGACTGAAAACAGAAATTCCAAAACCCAGCGGGAAATGAAATCCTTGACCCTTCTGTTTTAACCCAGGAAAAACTCCCCCAAAGGTGGGAGCTTTGCCCAAGCATCATCAGGTCACTGCCTTAAAGTAAGAGCCTGAATTTTGATGCTAATCCCAACGCCATCATAATTGTTAGGACAGTCAGATTCAAATCCATCTCTTCTTTATGCTCTCAGCTTAATCGACTTAAATCTGGAAAAACACTGAAGTCCAGGCTGTGGCTAACACTGAAGCCAGTGGCATTCGCTGACATTTACCCTGCCATAACTGAGGGCAGAGTTTGGCCCACTCTGTGTTCCTCAGAAGGAACATCCTAATTTCCATAGCCAGTCCCTGGTTATTTTTAAGTACCACAAACAGGAAAATACAAAAACATGACGACATCAGACAAACTCAGTGACCTTTCGCAGACACAATTCCAGGAGTGATGTTGCAGATGTTTTTCAGAACAAAAGAAAACAATGACAACAAAAAGGTTAGGGGATCAGCTATGTAAATGAACACCAAGAAAGCATCTAATATATTATTCTGTAATACAAAAAGAAGAAATCTGACTTGATTGCCCTATTATAAATTTGCTAAAAATACAGATATATATTTATATTTTTATATATATATAATTTTTTTTTAAATCTGAACAGAAAAATAGACTACTCTGGAATGCATGAAAGTCACATGACTTTTCCATACATCAGATACTTATAAAGCCAACACAATGGCAAACAGGAGGTACAGAGGTAACTAGAACATCTGTACTTTATTCAAGAACTATTTAAAGCCATATTCTCCCCAAGCGGGTGATCCTAAAGCAACCTAAGGTAACACTTGTTCAGTCTGATTACCATAAGCAGAAGTGACTGACCAAACATGAAGAAGTTGGAGCTAATTTGGAGTCGCCAGGGAAGCCCACCTCCCCATCTTGCTCCCGACTCAGCTGCACAGGAGGGCATCGGTGCCACACGGTCTCCATCGCTTGGCTACTTTATTCAGTAATTCTACTATTTGCTTTAAAATGAGGTGTTAAAAACTATTGGAGATCATGTTATGCGGAGCTTACCGATAGAGAACTTGGCTTTAGAAACCTTGTCTTTGCAATGAGTTTTAAATACCCTTGTTATTTACTATAAACTGTACCGGTCATAATTCTGTCAAGACATAAATATACAATAGGTACAAATATTAACAATACATTACAATTTTACAGAAGAGAATACTGTTTTTCTTAGAAATGTGTATCTTATTAGCTGCAAGGGAAGAAAAGGCTACAGTTTATCACAGCCATAGTTTCCAAAGAAACCGACCGCCTCGAATGTGTTTCTGCGTGACTTGCACAGACAGATATTCCCCGGCATTTGACACACGGCATGTTCAGGAAGGGAATGTGCGTTCCACGGGTTTTCTTTTCCTCTTTTTTTTTTTTTCCTTCGTCTACCTTTATTGACTCTCGAACCTTTCAGAAAAATGTGGATTTCACAGGAGACTGTTTTGTTTAGTTTTTTTTTCTGTAAGTGTGCTTAGGTGAAGTTTCTAAGAAAAGGCACTGAGAAATCTACTGCAATGTGACTACTGTTTTCCTCTGTTCCAGGCTAAAACTCAAAGGATCTTTACCTCCTGGTTAAGAAAACTGCACCCATTCATTCCGCATATATATATATATATGTTCTATATATATTTATATATATGTATTAAAAACAAGGTTGATGGCGTAAGATACAAGCAAGTGCAGACATCACACATACATAGTCCTTTCAGGTATGATGTCTTCTGCAGCAGCAGGTGAAACTCTGTCAGCTTGCTTGATACATGATACACAGTAAATTCGCAGACCTGAATGCCAAATACCAGTGATTAAACTGCACGCTTTAGCTCAACGCAAAAGATATTGCATAATTTCCCCAACTGTTATGCGCTTTGGGAAACACGTATCAAACAAACTATAAAATGAAATTGTCTTTCTAGTGTCTATAGGATTTGGTGAGCATTATGTTTTCAAAGCACTGCCTTTCCTTTTGTAATGAGTACAGATTTAGTCTACCACAGCTTTATGTTAGAGTAGATTTCCCAGTGCTTACATTATATATATGTGTATTATGCACACACACACATATATAGATACATACTTCATATTCAGACTTTATTTCATTAAAATAAATTAAACATACTTCCTTTTTAACTGGGCACAGAATGAGAGCTACATCTTCATACACAAATAAGAAAGAAATGCTCTTCAAGCATATTATATGCTTAATTTTAAATTATTTGCTTTCTATAAGAAATCTATAGGACTTTGGCTATTCAGACTTAAAAGGTAGATTTTTAATGATACTTTTGAATTTGGCTTTCAAAAGTGACTCAATAAAATGCTACTTTAAAGGTAGGACTAAATAGATGATATAAGGTGTGTGTCGTGAGTGATCACACAAGGCAGACAGAGGGCCTTTGGTTACAAGGAGAGTTGCACCAGTTGATTATCAGTTAAAAAATGGTAGAATTGTTGATCTATACATTTTTGTCAGTGCCATCTACAAACCAAATACATCAATTTGGATGAAAGTGTGGTAAATACTACACTATATGGCTATATTTAAATACGTTCACTTTCGTGATATGTAAAATATGACTTTTTTTTCCACATGAAAGCATCAGCTCTAAAAATATTTAACTTGGAAATCACTATTACTTACTTTATCAAAAAAATTTTCCCTGATTTTTTTTCTTTTTACATTTGTGCTGATGGCAGACATGAATGATCACTGAAACATAGAGATTATGTTAAGACTGTTCTCTTTAAGATTTCTCGTTGCGGCTCTATGGCCTCAGAAAGCCACAGAATAAATCAGTATTTAAAGCTTATCTGCTGGAAAGTCACTTTACTTTTTTGTGATGACTCAATCTTAACTAGTATCTCAGCAATACATCGGTTCCTCTAAGTACACTTGTATTTACTATGGCCAAATCCTAAAGTCCTTCACCAGGCAAAGAGCCCACTCAGAGGAACGGTGGTTTTGGCTGAGTGAAGGCAGAGTAGAAGCTAACGAACCCCAGGAACTGGCCCTGCCTAAGTACTCTGGAGAGTATCACTTGCACGCATCGGTGCCTTGAACTTAGAGTACCTCCCACATCACTCTGCATGGCACAAGGTCTCTTTTGCTGCCGGTGGGCTAATTCGTGAGGTGGTGGCTCAGGTCTTACTCGCGCCTTCCCCAGGGTCTTGCCTTGCTGGGACGCAAGGGCGACTTCTGAGCGGGTACCTTGGGCTGCATCCCACCGCCTGGGGACGGGGTCGGCTGAGCAGAGCAGAGTTAACTCCAACGCATGTACAGTTTTGTGCCAAGGAGAGACCTAACAAAGCTATCATTGTAACCCATAATAGTTCCTAAAACATATATGTGCTTATTGCTTTTGTCCGTACATGCTGCATTCACTATTACGGATTACAGACAGAAGTACTGTACAGCTTGGACGGACAGACATTTACATTCAGGACTAACCAACGGCTGTTTTTTTTTTTACAATAGGAAGGAACAAAATGCAGCGGACTTGAGCGGCTCGGGGTCTTCCTCCCGCCTGTGCGCCTCCGCTCCCGCGTCCCGTGTCTCAGCACGTCCCCGGACCTGCTGCATGCAGATCATTACATGCCCCGGCAGGTACTCAGAAATAGGTCAGGAAACGCTCATTGACAGAGTTATTTACAATTGAGTTTTACAGTAGAAACAGAGAACAACATAAAAGATTACCATCACAGTTATCACAGGACAGGTTGTGACTTGCTACAGGCGTGTAACAAATCACGGTCACGACAGGAGGCACAAATTAAAATAGTGCTTGGTTAAAGTGCTTGATTGTTACACTCTGCTATCCTACTCCAGCATCGCAACAACAACAACAAAAAGTCAACGTAAAGTGCTTTCCCCCCCCCCCGAGATTAAAAACCAAAGACAAATTATTTCCTACACAATTTGACATAACTTTATTGAAACAATAATATTTTAAAAACCTAGGCTGGTGGCTGCTAGTTCTGTTCATTTAAAATGGTCAGATCTTTTTTTTTCTTTTTTTTTTTTCTTGTTTCGTTTAAAAATGACTGGATGTTATTAAAACATCAGGCCTGATTCTCCTGTCTCTCGCAGCTGCTTCGCGCCGCAGCTCTGCAGGAGCCGCTCCTGCCCGACCTCCTCGCGAGAGAGAGCACAGCCAGGCCTGGGGCGGGTCGCTAACGAATCCCTCTTTTTGCATATTTATGTAACGCTTGCATATCTTTCGCCGCGCCGCTCGGGCACAAAAAGCTTCAGACCGACCGGTTCCTCTCCTACGCCAAGGGCGAGACTTTGGCTGACGCCTGGAGTCAGCGTGCGGGCGGGAAGGGGAGGCCCGGGGAGCCGTCCCCGTCCCCCCGGCACAGGCCGCAGGGGCCAGCCGCAGCGTCGGTGCCGCCGCCAGCTCGGCCGTCCCCACGGGGCAGGGCAGCGAGCATCTCCCTTCCGCGGAAGGGTAGGGCGAGAGCTGAGCTCTCCTTCCAGCCCTACGCTCCCCGGCACCGGGAAGGGATTCTGGCTGCGATGCCTCCAGAGAGTCCTGCTTCTGCATGGCTCCTTCACACCTTCCCAGCGTGGGCCGTGGAGCCCCTGAGGGCCACGTGCTGGCCCTGGGGCAGGTATCGGTTTTTCGCCGAGGGTAAGTGCAAGTTTCACTATGTCCTAGGGGATGTTTGGAATTAGATACAAGTGGTGCAACTCACCCTGCTGATGTTTCAAAAGAAAACGTCAGGTCCTACAGGATATCGTATTGTGAAACACACACAGAGCATTTTAATAATTGGTTTTCCCTAGACTGTTACTTGTTTTAAATGGTTTTCACTAGGATTTTCCAATAATGCAAGTGTTCCCTGTTACCTTTAGACATAATATCCATCAGAGAAAGCTGTAGATGGGGAACAGCTGCCCTGAAGCAGTGAGCATTGTGGTTTTGATAGCTTTATACCAACCCCAGCAATTTATTCCAGAGTTCAAATCTGGCTGCCTTGGCATCCTTTATGGAACTAATGCAAATCAGATGTTAATATTTCCAAAAGGAGCTCTAGCGTTCAAGGGGAATGGATGGATATTTGGTCACATTGGCTTCACTGGACAACATGAAAGGAGATCAATGTGTGATCATGATTTGCAATCCTTATTTTTGACTGATGTGGGCAACGTCTTTAGAGTTGTTTCAGAGAAGGACATTTTCACAAACCCACACTGGACCTCCCCTAGACTTTTAGAAACAGGTGGCTTGTTTCAGCCAAGTTCATGCCATGCAGAAGCTCTTTTTTTTGTGTTGACTGTAAAGACATTCCTTTAAACTTTCATAAGTTCTTTTGGAGCCCATCTCAGATGCTTTGATCATGTGTGTTAGCATGTCCTCCGCTGCCTGGTAATACATGGACTTCTGGGGAAATGTGATTTTCTAGTCTGACAGTCTCCTGATTGCCCTGGGTTCTTCCAGTGATACCTTCCATAGAGTAAATGCAATTTTGCCCTATCAGCTTAGGGGAGGTGGGTAAAGCAGCAGCTTCTAGATGGTTCTTCTCTGTTCTATAAACATTGTCCTTTTGCTTTAGATAGCCACTGCTTGTAACATTGTACTTGGGACTCACATTTCCGGGTGGACTTGAATCATACAGCAGCTGACCTTCATCATCAGTGTCAGCATCTATATATTTGTGTATACCAGCATCATGGAAGTTGAAAGCTATGGCTGTCTGCGTCTCTGGTGACTTTGGGGGTGTTCTCGCACTCGCGGTTGTGTAGATCGAGGTTTCTGGGCTCATGAGAGATCTGTCAGAGAGTAAGGATGTATCTGTGGCAGCAGCAGCAGCTCCTCGGCTCTTGAGAGGGTCTGGATATATTCTCAGTACATTTGATGCTGGTACTAACGTGCTGGTGTCCTCTTCCATGAAGTTGACTTTCAAAGATCTTAGTTTTAAAGGGTTACTGGCCTTTATGGAGCTTTTTGGACTTTCTATGAAAAAAGCAGAACGGTGGCTGCCTTCAGAGCTTGAGTTCATTTCCACAAATCTGGCACTGCTGCCCTCTGGCCTGCTCTGCTCCTGAATCACATTAATGCCACCTTTGCAGGGAAGGGTAGCGAGTGGGCTGTGGGAAAACCTCCCGGAGTCAGGGAACTCTGCTGCACAACTTATGAAGCTGTCAATGCTGGACATGCTCCTCATGTCAATGATCCCGTCAGCACGAGTCGTCAGCAAGGGCACCATTGGGCCGGGAAGGGTTTCCATTTCTAGCTCTTCCTTTTGCTTTCCAGGTTGACTTGACTCTTTAGTATTAAGGTTTGGCTGGGACTGAGTCTTTGCCATTTTGTTATACATGTCTTCCAGCTGTTGGACATTCAGGTGCTGGGGACTTGAAGATGACCTGGCTTTTTCTGGAGATCCTTGTTCCTTAGTTTCAAAAGATTTACTAGAGCTAGTTTCAGAGAGTGTTCTCTTGGTCCATTTCCATTTGCTGGGAGATAAATGATTGTCCTGAACTTTATCCTTTCTGGCTATGCTTTCTCCATTCTTTTCAACCACAATGTCCATGAGTTCTATACTACGGGCAAACGCATCCTTCATGTTCATGGAAACAATACTCCCATTCCTTTTTGCTCTTTCAAGAGCTTCCCTGCGCTTAATGGCTTTCTCCTGCCTCTTCTGCTCTTTGTAGAACTCGGAGAAGTTATTAACAATAATTGGGATGGGAAGAGCAATCACCAGCACTCCAGCAATGCAGCACAGTCCTCCTACTATTTTACCTAAAAGTGTCTTGGGGTAGATGTCTCCGTAGCCTACTGTTGTCATGGTGATTGTTGCCCACCAGAAAGAAGCCGGGATGCTCTTGAATTTTGTATCATCTTCATCCTTTTCTGCAAAAAACACTAAACTGGAAAAGATCATAATGCCCATGGCCAAAAACAAGATGAGTAATCCAAGCTCATTATAACTCCTCCTCAGTGTAAACCCCAAGGACTGTAAACCTGTTGAGTGCCGGGCAAGCTTTAGAATCCGGAGTATCCTCATAATCCGAAATATTTGGACCACTCGTCGTACATTTTGGAACTGAAGTACACTTTTATTGGATTCTGTGAGGAAGATAGTGACATAGTACGGTAAGATAGCTAGCAAATCGATAGCATTCAGTGGGCCTTTGAAAAACTTCCATTTCTTAGGCGAGGACAGGAACCGTAAGAGGTATTCCATTGTAAACCATGCAATGCACACCGCTTCCACGTGGGCAAGTTGGGGATTATCTGTGGTCTGCCCAAATTCATCCACGCCTTGTAGTTCAGGAAGTGTGTTAAGGGACAAGGCAATTGTAGATAGTACAATAAACATGATGGAAATGATTGCCAAAATCTGGAAAGGAAAGAGAAAACAGTGAGTTCATCTCAGAATATATTACACTATCACTGCCATTAACGCATGGCTGTATTTCCACTTACCCATTTCAAGACTAATTTTGCTCTTAGTACACAGAAGTCAGATAACCAATGCATCCTGAGGTGATTTTATTTTGGAAGCTGCTTTAGTTATTTCAGATGCATAAAGGAGATAAAGCATCTACTTCAACTCCTGTGCCTTCATCCCTCTGTAGTCAAGGAATGCGTACCAAGCAGCTAGGATGCCAGGAGGGCTGTGAAGCAGTTCACAGCAGGAGCTTTTGATTAACTACTAATTAGGTGCCCAACAAAGCCCATCTGGACAACAGGCTCTGAAATCTAAGCAAGAAGGAATGCAATTGTGAATGCAAGATTCGATCGGAGCGATGTCCTCCATTTAATGCATGGTTATGTCTGTAATTCTGGGTGCCTGTGGCTAATTACAGAGACGCGTGTACAATTCTACTATATATAAGCATACAAGTAATACACTCTTTTTTAATGACTCATTGCTAGTTTGAAACTCGGTGGTTGTGAAATACATGAAAACTTTACCAAGCTTTCCAAAACATTTTGAGCTCTGAGCTACTCTGCATGCAACCGACGGGCCATCCTAGCTTCTCGTCGCAGCCAGGGGAAAGAGGAAACTCATCCCAGCAAACCAACCTGCACCACACTGAGACAGTCAAGGAAGGGCAGATCCAGCCACTGGAGAGCTCATCCATTATCAGAAACCAGCTCTTGGGCTAAAGAGTGCAATGAGAGGAGAAGGGTCTACAGTGAGCAGCCTCTCCAAAAACCCACATAAATCTGACTGGATCCTGGGCCACCGACTCTATGCAGAGCTAGAACACGTGAAGTGCTAGATTAGCATATTTGCAGCTTTCAGATGGTGTAGGCAGGCTGTCCTTCCATACCTGTTTTATATAGATGTTAATGCTATACTTTCCAGTTTTCCCTAATTACATCATCTTTTAAAGTCATTTTAGGGAGGTTTTAGAGCTGACAGACAGTTAGGGAGGTTTTAGAGCTGACAGACAGTTTGAGGAGTGTTTTTTTCTACTAGTGAATTCTTTCTCTAGTTTGTTAATTGGGTGGGATTGTATCTAGTCTCTTAGGTTACTGCCAAAACACAGTAATGATTTCGAAACACACGTAAATGTGACTAATGTTTTATGTATTCATTTCAGTGTAAGCTGGTCCCTTATGCTTGCTTTTCTCCTGCTTGATAGAAAAGCAGCATGAAATCATTTGCAACGTATGTGCATGATGACTAGATACACAATATTAAGCAATGAATTATAAAAAGTATGACGAGTTCTGCATCATGAATTGCAAATCTGACACACCCCTTCCTTGCCCATATAACAAGATTTTAGGTTTCCTTACAGGGACCTTTCTCAGCCAGCCTCACAGCACCAGAACATCCACAGTTACCACCTGGGGCACTGGAGAGAAAAATTCTTGCAGGATTTCTTTTCAGCCAAGCCCAGCACAGGCACCCTAACAGTCAAGAAATATCAGACTTCTGAACATTTATCTCTGAACAAGCCTTGCTGCTGTAGGAGAAAGATGCAGATCCAATATGGTTCAGAAACACTGTGGTCTTCTCAAGATGAGCCTCACCTCTTTGCCAAAGCTGAAAGGCAGAAATAGACTCCAAAGGCTGGAAGCTTCACTTGAATTAAATTCATATAGCAAGCTTAATCTATGGCTTTAGAAGAAAAGCCCATATACCTTCAAAAATCCAAATTTAAGACAAGACTTGCAATTTTGAAATTGTGATTTCAACAAGTGTTTTAAAATCCACTTGCTGTTAAGAAAATCACTTCCAACGTGATAAAATTATTTACCTTTTAACTCACTAAAATGTGCTATGTAACTTTCATTTGTACATGACACTACAGACCTAGTAATTTAATCTGAAGAATGAGATTTGACTAGAAACAATAATTAGCTCCATTAAACACTCTGGTTTCATTGTCTAAATTGGATTAAATGGAAGAAGTGAACAGTGTAAATAGCCTTCTATGCAATGCTCTAGCACCAGGAGTTTTAGAATAGCCTCACTTTCAGTCACTAAACTGTTGACAGGAAAAGTGCTGGGAAGATTCCTTTTCCTTTTTAAACAGGTTGCCTAAAAGAACGTTTGCTGTTAGTTGTGCCGTGCTCTGCACCCTCACAGTGCTAGCGAACCTTTTGCTTCCTTCTCGCTACCTTCTTCTTCCCTAAATTTGCTGCTGAAATATGAACAACCCCATAACAACTTGTGCAATGGGGTGTTTGCCTTGTTGAGAGACTTCTCAGGTCGGTGAGCCAAAGAAGGTGTGGGAAAGCCTTGGGGGGTGCAAAAAAGTAGGAAGAACTATGGGATGAAGAGAAGCAGAGAGGGATACAGGGAAAAGTGCTTGAGCTGATGGCTTCGAACTCAAGAGAATAAAATGTAAGTCAAGTGTCTCATGGTGAAGTGGGGATAAATTTGGATGTTAACTACTTCTGTGTGGTTGTTTGTTTCAAAAGAACACCTCCTGAAGACCAGGTAATACCCTCAAGAAGCAGGGAGCCTGATTTGCTTTCCTAGAAGGCTCTTTTAGTGCTTTTGCTGTCAGTTCTTTGTTTACAACCCAACATTTCTGAAGGTGTTTGGGATGTTTTCAATGGAAAATTCAATTTTTTTCCTTGGTTTTATCTCTGCCCACTATACACAGAAAGGATTATTTGTGGACTTAGATGTACCTAGTGTGTTTTATCTCCTTCACTTTCAGTGTAAATATTAACACTCCATCTTTATTCAGTGGATGGCATCCAGCAGCAGTAATTGGTGTCAAACCTTCTGTTTTCTTTGATATACCTTCCTGCTTTGAAGATCAAGGCAATGCCAGGTGAACATAAATTTGAAAACTAGGAGATCTGAGGGTAAAATTTGGTTTTGGTTTAGCAGATTTAGCCATGGAGCTAAGCAATAAACAGAGAGAGACATTTATCATTTCTCCCGCAAGTTGCAGCAAGATGTCACCTGTGCTCCTAAGATACAGATTTTTCCCCTTATTGATCTACTGCAGTCATACATCTTTGGGAATCTTGTCAGGCTAAGAGAAACTTCTAAATGTGAGTTGACTGTCCTCAGGTATTCAAAACACTTTTCAGCTGGAAAGTACAAAAAACTCGGTTTAGAGGATCCTTCTCCTTCTCTAAAGCATACCTTATTGTGGTAGCATCCACCACCCAACAAAACCCACCCAAGGAGCAGTTGCCCGCAGAATCTAATAAGGTTTCCTATCTTGGCCATACTGAACCTCTAGCTTGGCAGCTTTCGTATGTTCCACTGTCAGTAATGAGAGAAAGTTGAAGGAAAGACATTTATACTACCAAGAACACCTCTGTGTGGCAGGAAGCCTTTTCATTCTGTTCCTGGCTTTTCCTCCTTCCTTTCCTCTTCCAGGTTCACTTCTCTTTAACAAGAAAAGCCAATGGGACAAATTTGGACTTGAGCAGGAACGATCCCTCTGCAGTGAATGATGCTCCAGCTGCTTAGGCTAGCGGCCACTGGAAAAAAGTGCCCATTGTCCCTGCTCCAGAGCACTGCCCCAAAACCTTGCTGCTGCATTGGCTACTAACAGCTGCTTGAAATGGAAGCAAGCATGGGGAGAGGGCCTCCTCTCGTAGCACTAGTTTTCGTGATTCCTTAAAAAACATGCAACATGGCCTTGTGCTGGTGAAAAATTTTGGACTGGCAATCAAAGAGCTGATGTTGAACAGGCTTAAGCACAGAAAGGTCCCTAGATCTCAAGCTTGGACTTGCAGAAGGAACAGGGATGGGAAAGTTAAGTGTTGGGGGGCCTGTTAGGTTTTGTGAGTGCTGCTCAAATGTGCATATTCCTATTTACGGAGCTAGCTGTACCCCCTCCTAGGTCTTGCTCCTGGCTTATCTGGCATATGTTGACTTGTTATGGGGGGTGAGGAAGGCACCTCCAATATCACTGCAGGCATGTCTAGAGCTTCTGACTTGGATGCCCCTTGTCTGCAGTAGGTCCTATAAAACACATAGCTAAAACAATGGAAAAGCTTGCAGCCTAAAATTTGGAGGCATAGGACTAAGATTTGGAGGCACAAAAGGCTGAAATGACTGGCCTGAGGAAAGGCCATATCAGTGGCAGAGGCAGGGGAGGGAATCCATGTACTTCTGGTGCCACATCCATGAGGGCTGTTCTCCGCTGTCCTCACATGGGCTCCACTGGAGCCAAGGACAGGAGCCCTGACAGGCCAGGTCTTACGGGGCAGGTATGCACAACAGAGCATCACAGACACTCCCTAAACCGCTCATAAAGCTGACAGGGTTTAAGACTAGTTTTTCCCTGCACAACTTTCAGACTATTTCCGCCAACAGACTGCTGTGTAGTTCCCTTCTCCTTTGCTTCTGTATTTAGTTTTACATTTCACCTGTAGCAACACACCATAAATTTTTCAGTTCCCCATCAGGTACTTTTCTAGGTGACCTGCAGAGGGTATTGCATGGGCTCCTAATGACAGCACTGGCTTGTAGTGCAAGTCTCAGTATGTATGGGCAGGATTCCAGAAAAAACTTCTCCACTAAATTGACTGTTTCACAAAGATTTTTATTGAGTGAATGTCTGGATTGCTGCTATGGTTCCTCTGTGAAAGCTAAATAACCCAAGGACAGGCAGGGCAAGTTTTTGAATTAATTTAAAGCAGTTGCCTCGGAGTGATTAGCATGATTGTACATATGTACTGGTTGTTACACATGCAAATGAATCAAGCAGGCTGATTATGTGAGTAAGTGTAGCCAGTCTGTGTGCAACTGCTGCTTCCTGAGGCAGGATGGATGTGCCACGCTTGCAAGCCATTAATCCCCCCCTCCTCCAAAATCCCCTCCAAAACTAGGAAGGCAACCTCTACCACACACTTTTCAGGAGATACCCACCTGCGCTGGGCCTGATCCTGCTTGCTAGGCAAGAGTGGCCCCAGGCATTCATCCTTTGTGCTGGCAAGGTCTGTGCTCATCCCTGGGGGGAAGAGGCCAGTCTGTTCAGAAATTCCCCATCTCTTTCTTGAGCTTGTGGTAGCAGCAGTTTGTGGGCAGCAAAACTGTGCGTGCCACCCCACAGACAGCACAGGGCGGGGTAAGTTTTAGGCAGCAGGGACTAACCCAGCATTTAGGTGTGGTGATACTTATTGCTTGATTATCTGTTCTTTGCACTGCTAAAGACCCTAACTAAGGTCAAGGGATAACACAAGAAACTTTCAAGGTCCTTAGAATTAATGACAATTGGCTGCCCAAATCCCATAGATGGCTCTAAAATCTCAGTGTAAGCATCTGAGATCTATCTGCTCATGGCAACATGCCCTATACTTTTTCTGTCTTCATACTCAGTAATGAAGCTGATATAGCAAGGAGAAGGGGTGGTGTGTGGGAGAAAATAGGAGGGTGTTTGAATATAGATTCAATATTCTTGGAAATACGATGAGGAAATTGTTATGTAATCAAGAAGTTCAATAATGGTTTTGTCTAATGCGCTTTTTTAGCTTCATCAAGGCCTGCAGAATAAACTTGGCATCAGGACCAGGTTTCATTCATATGCTCCATTTACTAAGGGATTTTTCCTGCAGCCCCCCTACTTCCCCATGCAAACAATATACTTTGAGTCAGACTGTCCAGCTCCATCCTGCCATGCCTATGCCAGCCTCTGTCTCCCCAGGCTCTGGAAACAGAGAGCACAGTGTATTTTGAGCAGTATCCCACGTGCTGCACAGTGCAGAAACAGATGGAGAGTTCCTTAATCTCCTCCCCGCTTCGTTCTGCACGGGAATAACGTCTCCTGCTCATGGTAGCTATACATGTCTATGGTATTTATTGACAGCGACTTGTTTTAGGAAACATCTCTTCACTGGAAAATGCCTATTTATTCATTCACTGAAAGAATTTGCAGAACATGGTCACTTCTGATGTCATGATTCTGACCACTGGGCTTGCAGGATGTTTTTTCTAGAAAATGCTGAGGCCATAATGAAAGGTAACCCTTGCTTCTTGGATCATGACAAGAAGTTGAGGCCAAACTTGGGGATAGGGTTGCAAGGGAAATACAGAGAACCTTTAATCTGCTTTTTCATGTGAAGGGATGTTAAGAGGCAATGTAAGACTAAAACCCTTAAGCCCCACTGACTGCTGTGGAATATAAACCCATGTTTAAGAGTTTTCCCTGCTCTGGCACTTTCCATGCCACTTCTGCATCCTGCCCCAAGCGGGTCCTTAAGAAGTATTTGCACCAGGAGATCTGTGCTCTGGAGGGGTAAGACCCTGCACACACCAGCTCGCTCACATCCCTCCGATGCCCCCAGTGACCGAGTCCTCAGTCTGTGAGAATGTAAACTCCTATGCTCTTCTGTAAGCATTACTGCATAGTACGAAATCCATAAAAACAAAATCAAGATAAAACCATTTATATTTTGCTTTGGAAATATACGAGATCTTCATTTTGACATTGCCTGGAAAAGCCTAGATTGAATAATGGTTAATTACTTGATTTCAGTTATAGCTGTAATAATTTTATCTGTTGAGAAAGTCTATTTGGTTTAAAAGGGGATACAATACTTCTGCTGATTATATGTCAATGGTTTGTTTGCCTACAGGCACTCAAAGAGCTGCAGCTACAACTGCTGCTGACTAAGCTAAAGTGGGCAGAAAAGTAGCCTTCAGGCATGGCTGCCTGTAAATTCCTTAATGCTGTTAAGAACATGTTTAGTTGTCGGAGAGCTATCAAGCCCCATTAAATGATAAATGGTGTCAGTCTTCCTTCTGAGCAAAGCCCAGATGCAAATGGTGCGTTGGAGAAGAAAATGATAAATGAATGAAAATACTGAAAAGGCAAACTTCAAAGGCAAACACTGCCTTTAGACATCAGTGCAGTGATAGTGCTCAAGAAAGGATGAGAGGGGAGCATCTGTCCTATTTCTGCTGCTGCTAGCTTGGGGAAAATCAAAAAAAGAAAACAAATGCACGGCACTTGGTAGCTCGAGATTCCCTTTTTTCTCCTGGCCTTGCCTTCTGCCCAGGAGGACTGCAACCCCAGCGAGCAGCACTACTGTAAGATATCCAGCCCTGACAGCACCAGACAGACCCAAACTCTTTGCGTCTCCTCCCTGCATGTCCATGCAGACAAACCTTACTGCCATCCTCAAGCCATGGCAGCATGCTCTGCTCAGGCCTCGCATGTCAGAAGGTGATATATGCTCCCAAGGAAGGCTCCAGCCATGCCATGTCCCCCTCACAAGCGCTCCTACCATCATCCTTCCCAGCCCTCTTGCCTGACCCACTACGTCTTCACCTTGCTCGCACGTTCCCACCCTTTGTGTCATGCAAAGTGCTGGTCTTGGAGCGCAGAAGTTGGAATGGCAGCGCAGTGTTACATAGCCTGGTCTTTCTCTGGAAGACAACTAAAGAGGCAGACCCTAATGGTGAACCCACACACACCCCAACGCACAGAACATCCCACCTGCTCTTCAACCCTCTGCACCACAGCAAGTCATTAGCTGTTATCAGGGTCAGGCTCCAGACCACCTACCCAGAAAAAAGCTTCCCTCCAGCTTGGTGCTCCCCTTTCAGGTACATCTCCCGTCCCTGCTATCTATCTTGCATTCACGTAGACAATGGTTTGGATTCAAAAAAATGAAAAATAATAAAAAAAAATTAATGCCTTAACCCTCGGCACTTGTGAACTGCTCCTCCAGATGCCTTTGTGATTTTACCCTGCACCAGGGAGAGAAAATGCTCGTGATCAACTCCCACTGTCCCAAGCAGCCTTTTACTATTTACAGGGGATGATGAGCTTAAAGTGTTGGTGTTTGCTGGAGTAGTTGTGGGAGGGGTGTTTTTTAATGGTTAAATTAAATCAGGAATGTGCCAAGATAGCATGAAATCACCTAAATGTAATTAAGCAAAAACTATTAGCTTGATTGCTAAACTAGTCATGAATATGCATGAGAATAATTGATATTAATTCTTTTCAAATCTGAGGCACATTAGTCCTGCGTATTATAGTGTGGAATTTTTTGGAAGATTAAACCAGTTCCACTACCGCTTTCTCACCAAAAGGTATAATTAGTTGTGCTGCAGGGAGATTTACCTAGTCATTGATACCACAGTGGGCTGCCACATAGCGATTAAAGTCGAACAGAGCTCAAGTGATATTTTGTCTGCAAAAACGGTGACCTCTTCAACTTTTTTTCCAGAAATGTGTTAGGAGAAGTGGCAAATCTGGTTACCAGCATCAGCTACACTAATGACATTATGAGAAAGCAGGGAAGCCTGCAGGAACGGTAAATCCTTATAGACAGAAAGGCAGTGGCAATAACCTCTACCTGTTTAACATGTCTGACCCTAGCATGGCCCTGTTACCCGAGTGTCTGAGCAGCTCGGGAGGCTGTTCCCAAGGGCTGACTTCAACTTACTGGGACCGCTGCTCTTGGGCTCCTTCTGAAGGTCACAGGAGGTTTCTCCAGTGGGTTTCAGAGTTTTGTTTTTGGGGTTTTTTTCCATTCATGCTTGGAATAAGGTCACAAAACTTATGGTGAGGCACTTTTCTGCCTCCCAAGCTGGGGGAGATGTACTCCTTCAGGGAGACAAATCCTCCTGTGCCGTGGGTGCAGCCTTGGCCCAGGCTGCAGAGTCCTGGAGTTTGCCCATATGCTTGCAGCCTGGTGTAAGAGGAGCTTTGGTGGCATATCTTGCGCTGATGAGAAAGCCTTGGGCTCACACAAGGGATTACAGCTATTAACTGTTTATTCCTTGCATGAAGCCTGCAAAGAAATTGAGTACTAGCACCCCTTTTTTTGCAAAAGAGACATATGAAGCCCGCAGGTGGTGGGAAACATCTCTGCAGGCTCCCTCCAAGCTCTCAGCACCTTCCTGGTTCTTAGTCCTTTATTCTGCTAAAACCTCTTGTTTTCCTGATCTGCTGCTCTGCTCTCTATCACGCCCACACTTACCTTTGTGTTCAGCAGGCAGACCCTGCATCAGACAGAAGTGCTTTGATGCAGGGACACATCCACACATGGGTCCACCCTTCCCAAGCCTGGGTTCCCCAGGCTTCTCTCTTAACTACAGCAGAGCACAGAGCCCTTGGTGAGGGCTTTGGCACGAAGTGAATGGAAGTGTTTTAATCTCAAGCACAGATGGTTCTTCCCTTTGTAAGCACTAAACACTGGATTAGATATCACATATTTAATAAATAGGAACAACTGTATACAAACTGTGTACAAAAGCAGCTAAAAGCTAATCCTTGGCAATTAATCATTCACATGAGTATGAGGCCATAGCAAGTTCTAAGTAGAGACAGTGGATAGTGAATCTGTTCGAACACAAAAGAAAAGGCAGCTATACATCAGCATTTCAACAAGAGAGTTTGAGCTCAGCTTAGTAAGACAATTTTGATGCATTCTAGCTATAAATACAGAGGATGAAACTGAAGTGTGGAGATGTGTACTTGGTTCTTTGTTGGGGTTTGGGTTTTTTTCTGTTGTTGTGCTTTGGTTTGTTTTTTTTCTTTTTTAACTCTCTTGAGCTCAGAAAAAGCTCAAACTTTTTGAAGTGTCAGCTGGCAATCTGGGAACACTCACTCCCATGCTTACTGACTTCTGGACATTGACACGACAGTAAGCCTTTCCAAGCCACAAGAAATAAACACCCACTTCGGATAGCCCTTGGCTTTCTGATAGCTTTGAAATCTCTTATGATAGCCTCTCCTATGGTACTGCATCCCAGCATGCTTCCAACAGACACGGCACAGGCAGGCCAGCCACGAGATACACATCACACATTGCAGTCCCTTCCTTCTCTCATCCTCTTCTCAACACAGACCTCTGAGATCACTCTGCTACTGTCACCCTCCCGGCTGGTCGCAAGCAGCAGAGACTCATTTATGCTACCACGGTACACGAGAAGTACATTTACAACAAGAACTTGACTTTTTCTTTACCATGCCTTTTGCAGTGCTCAGGGGACTGCAGAAAATGAGAGCCGAACAGAAAGAAGAAGAAAAAAAAAGGGAAAAAAAAGAAGAAAAAGAAAAAGGAAGGCACTCTGGCCATTTTGATAGGGAGCAGAGCTGGGTTTTATGTTGTTTCCTGAGGTTTTTTGGTTGTTTGATTTTTTTAGTGGCTGTTTTACTGATTTTTTGCCCTTTACCTTAATAAAAGTCACCTGAAACTGTTTGGAAAATGCAGGTGTGCTGCCTTTTAGTGAATGTTTATTGAAGAGAGAGGAGGGGAGGAGGCATGGTTTCCTGTAAATGGCAGCTGAACAGTGCCAGGTGGTACATCATATTTTAATCCAAGTGCAGAATAGCAAAGACCAGCTCTGAAGATTAAGGGAAATTATACCATTTACTGGGTTTCAGCACATTTTTCAGTTGCCTTTTTTTATTTATTTGGGGTTTCTGTGTTAATATAGGATGGGTACCATGCTATATACTGGCTGGCAGAAATTAATCTTGTCACGAATGTACTTCTTTGAAAGGCTGAGCCTTCCTGAGCTCTTAATTTGAGCTGATTTGACTGGCTCATTATCATAGCAGCAGATTTTGGAACAGCAAAGTTGAACCTTACTTGAACTTGTTGGCTACATTAGCACTGTTTTTCTTTCTCCTCCCCACCTCCATCCGTGAATAATAATACCCAGTATCACTTTTTTTTAATCCTACTGGGGCCTCCTAGTAACTGTTTGCTAAACAAAGACATGCTAACATGGCACATTGGGGGAGAAGCATATTAAAGAGCCTGAGTTTTCTTTGCCAAAGATAGAACTTGTCATTCCAGGGAAACACACGGTTTTGATGTCCTGGGAAACTCAGGGTTTTCTGTCAGGCACGTGGTCCCGTTACCTCGCACATCGAGCAGACTGTGAGCACGACAGCTTTGGGGTTTGCAAAATACATACCGTGTGTGGACTGGGGCCGGGTCACTTCTTTTTTGTGTTTCTGTTCTGAAATTTCATTGCAGTTCAGCTGAACAGTCCTTGTCTGGGCGCATTGTTTTCCTCTCAGAGCGTGGCTCTGCTTGAGTCATCCTGCTGCGGCTCCCCCGTCACTGCGGGGAAGCAGCTCTAGCGTTGTTTGGATGTTTCCATTAAGGCTCGGCTCAGCCAGCAGGAAATAACCTGTCCCTCTAAACACACGCAGGCTGTGACACGTCTAACTCCCGAGTGCCACGGTCCCAGCAGCAGCGGCTTCTGTCCCTTCCATCTGCAATAACTTTCTTCAGAAAGAGAGAGCGGGTCCGCAGAGGCTGTGCCCCAGGGACAGACCGGGCAACCCAGTGCAAGGTCAGATGAAAGCCACCCTGCGGGTTTCCTTTAGCCACTGGATAAGGCTCTGTCTCCGATCAGGTTGCATTATCCCTAACGAGCTCTGGCAGACCTTCAGCTCTCTGCTCTTCCATCAAGACAAACTGGTAAGACCCACCTTCCCGAGGGCAGCGCTTAACCCTTTCCACATACGCTTGCTTGCCCACAGGGAAGCCCAGATATTAACGGGGTCCTGAACAAGGCACGCAAATTGCTTGCGCTACTGCAAAATGCTGATTGCTGAACTGGGGGATTTACCCCACGGCCTCCCTGCCGGAAGAGGTGATCCTGGGGTCTCTCAGTGTTCCACAGGTCTGCTGAAAGGGACACCTATTTCTGTGCTGCCCTTTGTCCTCATCATGAGTGCAGCACAAAATACCCCAAATCCCCAACAGAGCAAGATTTGCAAAAGACCCCAGTTCCTCTCTAGGTATTAAAATATGGCTTTTTAATGCATGCAATATCCAGCATCTCTCATTGACGACGCTTGTGACAATCATCTGCTGCCTGATGGGAGCTGCTGGATCTGGTCTGGTAAGAAGTTGCTCAGCACATTCGGAAATGAGACACAGAGGAAGCCCAAGACAGGGAGAAACGCACTGCTGAGTGGGAAAAACAAATCTGGTCTAAATTGGGAGTTGTTTAAAGAAGGCGAAATACTAAGGGAAAGAAAAACCTCAGCATGCCAGGGAAATAAGTTTATAGGAATTACCAAGGGATCTAGGAATAACCTTTCAATGGTTGAAATGTGGCGCAGATGTGAATGAGAGTCCCTGGCAGCTGAGGGATCTCTGTGCGTTACGTGGAATGAGCTGGCAATTCCCAAGGCAGTCCCGAACAGCCAGGCTCATCAAAGGAGCTAATACTGGCTTATTGTTTTCCTTTATTTCCTAGAGAGGAAAAAGCATCCTAAGGGGAGTGATACTGGAGCTGTGTGTCCCAATTAACCTGCTGCAGGTAAGGTCAGTCTGCTCTCTCCTGCATCCCCTTCAGAGGGCACAAAGCGTGTCTGTTCCCATGGCCACTCTGCCCTGGGAAAGAGAGAGGAAGGAAAAAAGATGCCACTCTATTTAAGAGATGGTCCTGCTTTATGGTGCTGCCCTTCCTGCAGCCTGGCTGAATGGTCTGTCTTTTTTTTTATCCTTCTCTCTCTTTCATTTCTCTGTCAATTGATTGCTCACTGCCAGAGGGTATAATTGGCTTCAAAAGTTTCATTTTCTGGTTCCTGAACTGCTCATCTCCTGGCTCATTGCTGCTACTGGAGGTCAGATCCGAGTCCCGGAGTCATTAGGCCATTTTGGGTTTGACCTTGAGAGCTTCCTTTGCTCACTCCAGCACATGAAAAGCCCCTTTGATCATTTCAGACACACACTTCTAAAAAAAAATCCAATGGCAAGAGATGATTTGATTATTTCAGTGGTAGGTAGAAATAAGCTGGAACCAAAACATTCCCAGCCAGGTTTAAAGAATCACAGTGCCTGGGGGCATTCCTGCTCATTGCAGAGTTGGGGGACTGTGGCAGCAGCCCGCCATCCCTGCATACACTAAAAACTTGCTTCGGTTCTGTAAACCAGCAGCACTTGTGCTCTGGTCCCAACTCTTGCTGTGGATGAATTCGAGGGTTGCAAGATGCAGTTGTATAATTTGCATGAAAACTACAGCCTGTTCCTGAAGGGTTTCTACCTGGACTGGAAATTCCCAAACTGTAACTTTCAGTGAGCGGCCACTGAAAGCACAAAGGAAAAAAATGAAGTGGTGAATCCTGAGCTTCTGTACTGTGCTGTTCAGCTTCATCCTGCCCTGCTGGGTAACCACAAAGAAGAAAGTGCAGTGGTAAAAATGCTTTACAGAAAACAATTATTTTCTTAATTTCACACCTTAGCTATTGCTCCCTGCAATATTCCAGAGAATCAGCTTGTTCTCTGCAGAAGTTTTGCTAGCAAGGTCTCATGAGATTCAAATCTCTGACATGAGAGTTCTACTATATTCTGGGCAGAAACATCTTTATCAAATTATTGAGTAGTCAGTGGACTTGTTTAGGAAATGGTTACTTAGAGCATAAGAGCAGCAAGGCAAGGAGCAGACACTTTCTCTGGGCAGGCAGGGAGCCGGGCACGGACTCCCCTCATTTCTGGGGTGAAAAAAAGCCGGACATGGAGCTGCTACTACTGGTGGCTGAGCTTGACTGAAGATGTGTGGCGTGGGTTAACTCATTTCCTTTAAGGCTTTGTACCTTTGCAAAAGGAATAAATAATGCTCTGTTCTGGACGGTCTCATCCTGTGCCGCTGTGACTGTGCCAGCGCAGGCTCCCAGCCAGAAGCTGTTAACAGGAGCCCCAGACAAGCCAGGCTTGTGCTGACTGTACCTGTGGCTCCATGGAAGACGGAGGTGAGATACATGCTTTGTGGACAGCTGGACTTAAACATCAGCCTCCCCGGTTTAGGACCAGAGATTACAGGTGCCAGCTGAGATAAAACACTGAGCAGGAACTAAAGCAAGGAGAGAGGCTGTTCACCCGTGGGACAGCCCGTGTGGGACGGGGTTTTGAGGAAGGGCTGACTTCTTCAGAATTGTTCTCATTTGTGAACGTCTGTGAAGCCTGTGAAACTCTTCTTTTACTGAATATTCAGTTTAAGGCAAAAAATAATAATAGTTCAGGGTTAAAGAGGTCAAAAGGAAAAGTCTTGGTAAAAATAATTACATGTAAAATAAAAATGTAATGGAAACATGAAAATTATTTAAAAGTAGCTTTGTTTCACACCCTTCTATAACGCAGTCTGCTTCTGTGTGTTTCGCAGTGTTCACATGGTGAGTCCCCACTCATAATTTATTTGTCTCCGTGTACAGAGATGTGTCTGGAGCAGAGCGGCAGTTACAGGATCCTGCTCCTGACCCAGCTGAGGTCAGCAGCAGAAATCCCTCACTTTGGTAGGGCTCTATTTCACCAAGGGGCTTTCCTTCCATGCTGTTTACCAAAATACAATACAGGGTGGAGGGATGAAGTCTTTTTCTTACCAAAAAGGATGCAAACACTGGGTCCTGCGCTTGCCACCCTGGCAGGGCGGTCACCGCCTGCCCAGCCGTGCCCCGCTGCCCCGCTCTTGCCACCAGCCCCGCAAAGGGAGGCTTGACAACTTCCCATTTAAATTCTGGCTTTGGGCAAGCTGGATGCCAAACCAGACAAAAATGGGGCATTCTGGCTGAAACTCTGCTCTTGGAAATGTGAAGAATTGCTCAGGCTGTATTAAAGCTGCATGTAAGAGATGACACTGTTGGAAACCAAATAAAAAATCGCGAATGCTTTGTCAGCAGGGCAGGAGGGGAAGGGATGGCTCCTATTTAAAGATGTCTTAATCAAATTCAGCCCCTTCTACACCTCTAGATTTTGCTCCAAATTCCAGTTAAACCACTAAGCTAACAAAGACCCCGGTTACCAAAGGGAGAGATAATGAAGGTACAAAGGAAGAAAATTAGCTGGCAAAGCCATGCTCCTGGATTATTTCACTGCTCCATGGGGGAGTGCTGAAATGCTGACAGTTTACCTTTCAAATCTCTCAAATAAACCAACTTTTAAAAATTGCTAAAATATTAACACAAACAGCAACAGAGCAGCAGGGTCCCTTTGTCAAAGTGACAGCAAAGGCCGCGTCTCCCCGCACTGCCAGCAGCAGCCTCTGACAGCCACGCAGGGAGGGTTTTGCTTTGTGCACACCTGGGTGCAGGATGCGGGACCCCCCCTTCCCTGCGCCGTCGCACTCTCGTGGGTGGGAGATCGTCAGCCTTGTTCATACACTGAGTGTGCTACTGTTGCAGCCCGAGCAAAACTTGCTTAAACAGAGGATTTTTCAAAGATTGTAATATGTGATGTAATGAACCTCCACCTCTTAGTTCTGTCTTTTGCAAAACCTCCTCTCTCTGCACCAAAAAATAATTCTCGGAAGAAATGAGCTTGAAACTACTGTGGGACCATGCTCAGTCCCTACGGAGGGCAGCCTGGAAGGAGGGGTCTGCCTGGAAGGAGGGGTCTGGAGTGCCTTTTGCAGGGCTCACCCGTCTCTTCCAAGACTTCCACCTCCACGTTTGGATGCTCAGAGGAATCCAGGTTGGACCTTGTATTCCCCTGCAAAGTTGCTGTTTGCAGAAAACAATTACAGCCAATCTCCCTTTATGTGAAGATGGTGGAAAAGTCAAAGAAATGGGAAATTTGGAGGGAACTATGCAGTTACTCAAAGAAAAATGTCAAGTATTATCGTTAAAGAAAATTCTTTTGAAGAAAAAAATAACAATCACCAACTCTCTGCATTTGCAGCACGGTGTCTGCTGCTTTGAAATCAGGCTCTAGCTAATGTTATTTTGGGGAATTTAAGCCAGACTCTTGCTGTCACCATCTCAATGTTCTTGGCTTTGTTGCTATTTCTCTGTTTTATTATTCTGAAGAAAATAAGTCTATTAGTGTTGTTTTTTTGGCAGAGGAACGGCTGTGTGAGCACTGAGTGGACGGACTCCAGGTGGCACAGTGGCTCAATGCACGAGTCCCTTCCTCCTGCTATGGTCAGGTGCAATGTCACAGGGATTTCCCTCCGCAGCACAGGGGTTTTATGGGCTCCCAGGGTGTATCCCCGCATTAAGCACCTGAGCTGAGCTCCAGTCCTATGGCCAAATCCTGCCAACTGGGTTGCGCAGCCTGGATGTGATGCCGGGGCCAGAGGAAGGGGGTGCACACAAGCGGGCACCTGCGTGCACATCCCAGCTGGCCCTGGTCTACCCCATCCCTGCCTTCATGAAGGTCTGTGGCACGAGACCTGGACTTCATGAAAAAAACCCAACCCTCATTATACTGCCAAAGTTAAAATGCTCCGTAAGGACCATTGTGCACGTGCACAGTGTTAGTGAGCCTTTCCCCTGCCTCCACACACATGGGGCACTGCAGCTCTGCGTGCACAGATGCGCCTGGTGTAAATAGACCCCGGCAGCTGCTGTGACTATCCTGAGCGGAGGCTATGAACCAACCTGCCTTCAACAAGCTGTTCTTAAGATCACCTGGCAATAGCCCGACAGGGAGCCAGGCAGATCGCCTCCCTCCCGACCGCTTTCTTTTAAGAGTTTATTAGTTGCCTGCTGTTATAGTAAAGACTGGTGCTGTTACAGGCTTTTGCCTCCGAGCGCTCCTTAATTTCCCCCTGAAAAACCCACACCCAACAGGTACCCAGATAATTTACCAGCCAAGTTTTGATGCCTATATTTAAAAGGGTGACCCTAGTTTGAGAAAGCATTTTTTTGGGCCAATCTGTAATTTGAAATGGTTTAAACATATTTTTAAGTAACCCTGTAAAATAACACGCTGCCAAGCAAGAGCTTTGGGTTAAATTATACCCCCATGAAAATCACAGCGTGTAAAGGCGGCTGCTGGAAGTTGACAGAGCCTTAATTATGGCAGCCGCAGTGGGCGATATGGCATCAGTACAATCAAGCCTTGAAAAACCTGTGCTTTAAGGCCACCGGTTAATCCTGCGTGCCTTGCGCACGTCCTGCTTTGGAGCTGTGCCGCCCGTGCGAGCAGCAAGCCCTGAACCAAGTTTTCAAGGGAAACAATTTCAGAACAGCCAAGCATGTCCGCTTGCTGGGGAAAGTTTCTGCACTCTTTTCCTAGTCCAGGCTGCTCCAAAAAATAAACACAGAAACTGCTCTGCACAGTGTTTCTTGACACAAAGCCACTGCTCTGCCGTGTTGCTTTGCGACAGCAGCACTGTAAAATATATATTCCTTGTGCTGCTCTATTCTGACATCCCCAGCTTGCAACTTAAAAGTCAACATATTCCCCCTTCTCAGGCCTCTCCCACATCTCCTACGGAGCCAGGAGTATAAAAACACTAAGCCTTGTTGCTAATGGCCTAAGCAAATGATTTAATCACAGTGATGTAAAAGGAGTGAGGAGCCTGCACGATGGAAAAAATGCTGGAGAGACAGTAAGACTAATGAGGTAATGTGTAAACCCGGGCATTTTCTAACAGACGGGATGTGGCAGAGCTGACATGTATATTGAAAGGGACATAAAGACATAGACAAAACAATAGCCTGGGTTGGCCATAGCTTGATTTACGCAGTGGAAACATTTTTCCTCTGAAGGCAAAGGCAAGCAGCGTAGAAGGCTCTACACTTGGCAGTACTGTCACAGCATCGCGACTGGAGATGCAAAACACCTGTACCCAAGCGCAGCCGGCCCCTGCAGCTGTCGTGTGAGGCTGTCTCATGAACACTCATGCAACAAGTTTCCCAGGGCTCTGTGAGATAAGCCAGCATCGCTGTCGCCACAAGGAAAGGGGAGCCCAGACCATTTGTTAGACATCTCAGTGCAGGAGAGTGTGGCTGCCATCGCGGAAGCAGCAGGCTTGGTGCACCGGCGCCAGTCTGCATTGCTCGTGCTGGCCACTACTTGCACGGTAGCTCCGAAAACAAACTCAGCTGCTCTGCAAACTGAAGGCCGCCCCACGTCATCTGTGCAAAGCAGAGGGTGCCCCTAATTCACACCTCTGGCTGCCACGGGGTAACATCTGTGTGCAGACACGCTCCCAGTTCACACCACGGTGGAGTTTGAGTGGCGTGGAGAAGCGGGTGCTCGGCGATGCCTATGGGCACGGCGGTACCACGCCAGTCCCGAGGCTGAGATGAGACATCTGCTTCCCGAGCCAGGCCAGGCGCCGCTCGGCGAGGGAGCCAAGTGACACAGCTCCTGGGGCTGCCAAACAGATGGTGTGCTCCACGTGTGAGCGCTGTACACGCTTCTTAAAAACACCAGCTGCTCAAGGTGAGAGCACGAGTGCTGGGGAGGAGAGGAGAGCTCAGGGACATGAGCACATGTGCCCAGTTTCCCTATGGGATGGCTAATGAGGAAAGTCTGTATTTTTGCCTGCCTGCTATTACTGGAGAAACCTCTTGGAAATTTCTGGTGGTACAAGCAGAAAACCATGAAGCAAAAAGACAGAGTCATCTGTTTCAAACTCCCATAGCAGCTTCCCCTGTCAATCCGCATGACCCACTCAATTCTCATCCATTTTCTCCATTTTGGGGGAGATGTGAAAAATAAATACAATCATTCTAGCTGATTGGTTATAACATATGCTCCAACTGCAGTTATTTGGCCAAATTCTCCTATGGCTGTACCACAGCTTGGGCTTTATATAATCCAGGCAGTAACACCAGGCACGATCAGAGAACTTGGTCGGACTGCATTGCTGCTGTGCTGTGGACAGATTTACCACAGTTCAGTGTTCTGCAGTAGCTTAGCCAGGGCTAAAAAAAAAAAAAATATAAGAATTTAGTTATTAATGTCATTTTCTGTTGAGATAGTGTGTGAAATTAATCTATCATGCTACATCTACAAGTTCCAAACGTATGCATAAGGTATATTAAGGGATTTGGAAAGATTAAGAATAGCTCCTAAGAGTCTGTATGTGTATATAAGCACTGATTGTTTTATCTATGAATTACCTGCTGCTGTGCAGAAAAGGCAAAGATAAGGCAACCAGCCTGAATCGGCCTTGTTGGGAACAGTATTAGTGGGATTATTTGCTCACAGCTGAGCTCTGCCCCTGCTTCTCAGGGTGATGGGAAAGTATCGCAGGGGGGTGCTGCTCTCCAGAGCCAGGGGAGCCCGAGAAACACCTGCCGCCCCTGAACCCGCTGGCATTTCTCCGTATGCTCAGCACTGTGCCTCACCGGTCAGTGCTCACGGGCTGGGCCCCGGGCTCGGCTGTCTTCCCGCAGTGCTCCCCGCGCCCCCGCGCCAGCCCCGCAGCCTCGCTCCCTGCCCAGCCAGCTGATACCTCCTGGTAGGCAAGGTGTCCCCGACATTTCTGCCAACTGCCTCCTGCGCTAAAAACTCATTGAAGCGCTGATCACCTCTGCGTTAAAAGAATGCATTAAAAAAATACAGCGTTAAAATGCTGTAATGACTAGAGCCGGTGGGAAGAGGCCTCTCGCTTACAGCAGGACCTGGGGGTGCCTGCGGGCATGTCTCCTTCAGTTTGGTGCTGCCGGGGTGTTTTGGAGCAGGGGAAGAGCCCTCTCTGTGTGCAGCAGCTCCATGGGCACGGCAGCTCCTGGGCAGGATGGGCGGCTGGACCATGGCATGGGGCTGCAGAGCCCACCTTGCCCATGTGCCACAGCTCGGCTGGCTGCTGGGGTGGCTGAGGCGCTGAGCCCGCGCGGCCGAGCAGGTGGGTTTCCCAGGTGGCAGTTCTTTTAAGAGCAACTGGGACAGCCTGAGTGAGAGGTCAGGACTGGGCGCTTCTAAAAATCCATCTTGTTTTCGGCGCAACTTGCTCTTCCATGTACCACGGATAACTACCGGGGTTCGTAGTTGTCCCCAATTAGTGACAAAGCGTCAGACTCAGCCTGGCTCCACTCCCAAAGGACCAGCGGGGCTCTGGCTCTTGTAGGCAGTAGCCCAGGAGTCTTGTCTCTGCTCCTAGTAAGACACGCTGACGAATTAGCCATTCACACACAAACACAACCCTGCTCTCTCCTCGTGACTTGCTGTGTCTCATAATTCCCGCAGGAAGGCAGACATCCGCCTCCGGCGCCCGCCGGGCAGCTGCGCTCAGCGGTGCCGCGTGAGCCCGGGCAGGCGAGGTTTGCCGGGGCTTACCTGCCTGAAGGCACCTGGACTTTAGTCCCAGGGTTAGTATCAGGGGAAGCGCTTACAAGGAAAGACCGTTCCATGGGAGAGCAAATACATGACTCGCACCGTTAGTGGCAAACCTCAGTGTGCCTGGCACGGCAAAACGTGTGCTGTTCCAAAGTGGCTACCTGGGCTGGTTCTGGCAAACCTACGTAAGGAAGGATACCTCTCCCCAGACATTCATAGCGTGCGTAACTGCGCGGTTTATAAAAAGCATCCTCCTAAAAGATTTTCCTACTGGGTAAAGGCCCATTATGAGGACTTCCTGGCTTACGCGGCTGTATATAGCAGTGGTAATCCTATTATGCTTATCCTAAACTGTCCTCCACCGAACAGTGAAATGAACTTTACAGAACACTAGAAGCTTAATTAAGCCTCCAAGCCTGCTGCAAGCAGCACTGTTCTGCCTCTCTGCAGCCGCACGGTCGTGTTATCACAGAAAACACAAACAGCACACCTGTACTATACACACACCGACGGCTGCTTCCCTGTCTTCATTCAGCTCGTTCTCAGTAAACTGAAGGCAAGTTTTTTGTAGGAAGAGTTGTCCTGCTAATTCTTTATCACCAAGAGCCCAAATCCACGACCACGTACATGTGGCAATAACTCTGCTCTTGCAAATAGCTGCGCTGAGGCTGAAGACTAGTTGCTCTTGCATTTCTGTATTTTCGTTGCACAGCTGTGAGGATAAATAAAAAGGGTATTGATCAGCCAGGCCCTGAGCCTGGCCTTTCTGGAGGGGCTTTACAAGTCTCTAAAGAAGCAATATTACACCTACAGCTAGTGAAAAACAGCTGGGTTGCAGCAGCCCCAGTGCCTCTATGGATGATTTTTGATGAACATCAGCGTGAACCTTCAGAGCACTCACACAGACTGGAAAGCTGAATGGCTGTGTCAGGCTGTGCCACGGGTGTCAAGGCAGATTTGAATGGCCTAGCCATTTTGTTTCGGCTGCGTAAGACATTCATGTTTCTGCCCTAACACTTTTTCACACTATTCACACTTGACAGTCTTTGAATTACTCCAGAAAAAGCTGAATGTCAGTGAAGCTCCTGGGCAGAAACCAAAGGGATGAGCAAAAGCGTGCAAGTTGCAGCCAGAAAGGACTATATGGGGGATTATCCTGAAATCTTAATATTGCTAACTAATATCTTAAATATTTCTTTAAAAACCACAACACAACTCACAATCCTGCAAACAGCACATTGACAGCCATGGCAGTCTGTCTGTGCAATGCATGCCCAGTCCTGCACAGGACAAGACCTAACCCAAGCATGTTGCAGCACATTTGCAACATGGCAAGAGGGGCTGGTATCACCCCATACATGGCCAGCATGGCTTAACTGCTAACAATCACTAGACACGGATTCCTGTGATCTTTTCAGACCTTCCTCATGGCTTTTCCTAATGCAGGGCACCTCTGAGGTTTAGCTCTAGAAATCAGTATCTTCAAGTACTTGCTTTTTTGGTGTAACAGACTAAGACAGGCTAAATATTTTGTGTTCTTGTCTTGCCCGGCTGGTAACCCAGATACTATTAGTGAAGCACAACTGGGTCATGCGAATTAATATTAGCATCTGCGTTAGCTGCTTTATTTACAGCACTGTAGCTGTCAAAAGTTGTAGGTAGCTTAAAAGGAATATGGTTTATTCATGTTGACACTAGCAGTAAAATTGCTAGATGAAGGAAGGCTGGCTCCTCAGGACCAAGAGGCCAGGCAGGACTTGTGGCAAGTACAGGGCCAAGGGGGGCAAATGCCCAGTGAATGGTCTGGTCATTGCAGGGGGAGGGGGGCAGCCTGTCCCAATTCACATGGGCCAGCAAAAGACTTGGCCAGCAACACAGCCTAACAATGTCCACCGGTTTTCTGTATTGCCCCAGACCAGAATGTTGTTGAAATAACAGGGGATGGAAGGATCCTGATTTTCCAAAGATCCCTGCTTAAGGCAAGCCCCGGCAGCACCATTCTGGCTGCTGCTGGATGCAAACACATGAAATGCACGTGTCCTTGCGGCTAAGCAACAGATAGGGATAGAGGTCGATACTGATTGTTAAAAAGGAAACTTATGTTTCCTAAGCTAACTTCATGTGTACTAGGTGGAGATATGTGTTGCTTCAAGATGTGGACCTGGCAGGTCTTCATCAAGGTTCCAGTTGAAACTTTTCGTGATGGCTGCTCTATGGATCTGGTTACTGCAAACCTCCCCACGTGGTGCTGCTGTCATATCAGGACTAAGGAACCCAGGCTCTGTTATTCCCAGCTCCTGCTGTGGTGTGCCCTTAGTGGGTGAGGGGGAAACTGGCCTGCAGCCCCCAAGGCACCCGCCACCACCGATGTCCTGCCCTGTGAGCTCAGGTCCTCTCCTAGCATCTCACTGTGCTTCAGCAGGGCTGTGCCACGGCCAGGGCTGGATTTGAGGCATCAGGTAGAAGAGGTTAATTTTTTAAAACTCTGATTGTTGAGTCAATATAATTAAGGAATTAATTAACTTTCCAGCTCAGTAATTATGGAAGCTTCAGCCATATGAAGTAGTGCCTGTTTCCATAGGTCCCTGTGGCTCTCACAGTGGTCAGTGTGTATCTGAAAATACCCTGCAGGTCCTCTTTGGAGTGGAGGGAGGTGGGCTGCAGGGTCAGTGTTTGGGGGGGGACTCGTGTGAGTGCAGTCAGGCTGGCATGAACCCGAGCACACAGCATTTGGGAAGAACACCATTATTATTATTTTTAACCAAAGTCCAGAGGATGCCATGAAGTGTGGGGTCAGTTACACCTCTCTCCACTGACGTCTGCAGCCAGAAGCTCTCCGACATGCAGTCACTCCATCACATCTCTGTGAATGGATTTAAGAGCCAGGGCTTTGTCTCCACCTTAGAGCCTACTGCTGTGAGAAACTGGGACTGTCAGCTAGTGCATCTCCTGGTGGTTCCATTCCTGGTAGGTGGCCACTACCTTCTTGAGAAGATGCTGTGTCCCTGCTCCCTTGTTCTACCCCCTTTCCAAAATCCCCCATGACCAACAGCCAACCATCCTGTAAACAAAGCCAATGCTGGGTTTTAGTTTTATAGGAACTGAGGTAATGCAAATTTCTGATTAATAGGAATCTCAGCAAGGTGGTATTTAAGTAACTGCTGGCAGGGTGCTTTTTATCAACAGAATTCTTAGAAATACTTTTTCTTATCAGTAAAAATTGTATCAATTTATTTTTCCAGGCTAAAAACTCTTGAACAAAGAAAATTAGGAAACAGTTTCACAAACCAGCTTTACTAGGCAACAACACTGTTAATTCCCTTGGTGCCTAAACCCCGTTTTAAAACTGCAGAGCAAACTTTGAGTGTGTCTGCAGAGCATAGGCATTCCAGATGGGCAAGGAGCTTGGGTCAAGCTCTGCTGGTGCCCAACAGAGCTGCCTTTGCTCTGGGTTCAGGGAAGGGATGGAAAGAGCTTGGGAGCTACCAGGGAGGTGCAACTTTGCAACAAGTATCTCCCTGGATTCCCTCAACTATCATAACTGGATGGCTTTTCATTTCACCACATGGATCAGACAGATCACCGTCTGTTCCAGCAACCTGCACCATGAATGCAATCGCTTGCCTGCCGAAGAGTCCAGTTATCAGTGAACTAACTAAAGCAGAAATGACATCCTCCCACATGGGCCAGAGAAATTATTGTAATCCTCTTATACTCATCTCAGTTGTTAGATGGATAAATTCTTAAGCCATTATATCACAACAAAGGCAACATCTATTTTTTAAAGTAAGCTAGTAAAAGCAGATCTCCAGGAACCAAGTGGTCCTGGAGCCAGAGATACTGTTCCTTGTTAATTTTGGTACTGCCGGCTGCTGAGTTTCTCTTTGCCTTCAGGAAACACAAGTAGCCATCTGAAAGCTTCATCAACACAGCAAAACAGCAGCTATAATTGGGCTTTTTAAACAAGAGTCTACATCTGTCCCAGAGAAAGCAAAACTCTCCTCAGGACTGAGCACATGACCGCTACCCTGGACCCATGGCAAGTCTGACCTCCCAGTTACCAGCAGCATACTGGTGAGAAGAGAAACTGTGGCTGAACCACAAACTTTAGAATAAGAGCGACAAGCACTACTGCACTCTGCTTTGCTGGGTGTTGTCTGGCCCATGCACTGACGTTCCTCCTCAAGCAGCCAGCTTCAGTGTAAATATTCCCAGACTACAAAACCGAGCAAAAGACAGTGGCTTTCTCTGAGTGCATTTAACATGGCAAGGTGATGCCAGACCTTGGGATTATACTGGTCTACTTATGTTGAGGCTGAGCAGAGAAGAGGCAGAAGCAGCCAGATCTTCCCCCCTACTTGCCCCAACGTGTGATTTGGTTTTTAGGAGCAGTGTCTGGCCAGCAGTACAAGGACAGCACAGTGCAGTCTGCGTTTCCCTTAG
Organism: Sagittarius serpentarius; assembly: GCA_034782735.1. Classification (NCBI taxonomy): domain Eukaryota; kingdom Metazoa; phylum Chordata; class Aves; order Accipitriformes; family Sagittariidae; genus Sagittarius; species Sagittarius serpentarius. The sequence goes on from JAVKLA010000010.1 coordinate 22,784,527, forward strand.
GAAACCACCCAGCCCCAACCAGATGGTGCCTGCTCCACCATCTCGTCCCTGCTCAGACATTCCCCAAACCTAGATCCGGAAGAGGCCGATGTGCACATCCAGTGGCAGGAATTTGTCCCTAGAGGCTCCGAGCACCGAGACACAGGGTAGAGGGGAATAGCTATTCACATACAATCAAGTGTGATTAACCTTGAGAACACATTAGGCCCTTAAACCTGCATGATTTTTCACCCAGAGTTACACAATAGCATATTTTCAGTTCAACCTTTACCTCCAGTCTAATTTTTAAGTCTCTGATTCCTACTATCCTTCCCCACCATACAAAACCCAGTTCCTTTTGCCTGATCAATCAGTGTGATTGCTCTGAACTTAACCAGGTCAGAAATATTACAGCAACATTTGTGACAACACAATCATTTATCAAAACAGAAATATCCTGGGAACAAGAGTTGGGTTCCTGTGATCTGTTTGAAAAATAAATGTGTATTTTTGCATTTTCAGAATGTTCCCTTTCAGCAACGTTTAATGAAAAGCTCTGTTTTGAGCTCAAAATGCCTTCTTTCCCTAGTTTGGCTAATTAATATTAAATAAATTAAGGATGTTTTTGAAATACCCTGGTCTGAAATTACTGAAATAAAATATCTTGAATACAGACCCAAAATGCAGGATTTGGGGGAAAAATGGTTGCACAATTTGGGGAGGGAAAATTTTCAAAGTATTAAAAATTATTTCAGACAAGAAACCTATTTCCTGCACCTCCCCACTCTGCCACCTGTGCCTTAAGGAGATCTGGCCCATTCCCTGCTTGGACCTTGGGTGGTTTGATATCCTTCCCAAAGGGACAAGACACAATCAGGAACATATCTAGAGATGCAGCTCCTGGGATGACACCCAGTGCATATCAGATTTTCTTACTGTATTTGCTGATGAAAATTTTTGTTTTTACAAGCAGCCTTCAGGGAGATGCAGAAATTTCAATGAAATTTTCAAGTTTCACCCAAATTACCATCTCCCCCATCAAACTCGTCATCCTTATACCCAGATGTGTGACACCACACTGTGACAGACCTGGTGGGTTTGTGCTAGAGCTCCGCGCTCATCCCTGCTGTAGCATTCCCATGAAAGCCCCCTGTCCTGCCCAGCCTGTGTCTCTTTTTTACTTCAGTAACAGGAAAAGGCAAGGCTTTTTTTCCCTTAATCAGCTGCTGGCTCCATAGGTGTTCCCCCATCAGTCATTTCCAGCAGCAATCACAGCGTTAGCCTCTTCTTGTCTTGCACTAAATCTAGACAATTCCCTACCAGGCCTGTATCAGCTTTGCTCTTTGATCTCCAAGGGAAGCCTGAAATAATTATGAAATTGTGCTTTTCTTTTTGCTGGCAGGTTTAACAACTCTCGGACCAGCTCTTTGGACGCCATCCTGCCAGCTGTCAGTCATACTTCGTAGAGGCAAATCTGTAAATATTACCTCACCTTGTTTAAAAATCTCACAGAGGACTTTTTAGGGGATGATTTGTTGGTGTTGGCTGCACAGCCCTTGCCAGCAAAGCCCTTTGGGGCATCTTTTACAGATGACTATAAAGACAGCTTTTGAGTTACCGCCTTCATCTCTTATGGTAGTACTGACCCCAGCCATCGCCCCAGGAAAGGAGAGAGCAGTGAACCTGGAGTTAGTATAACTTGTGTTGTCTTTACAAACACATCAGTGTAAGACACCTTGTATACAACTTCATCTTTCCAGAAATCCCCCCCGATCCTCTTCACGGCAAACTGAATTTCTTTGAACAAGAAAGGCTTCCAGAGACTGAGAGGTGATGCTTTTCTGCATCCCCTCTCACAGGCACTTGCAAATCCCACCTAATGATTACACAGACACTTCTCCCAGCATTAAAAACTCCCAGGAGTACAAAGTAAATGAATTTGAAAGACTTGGGAATAGCAGCAAATGCTGCTCCTGATTTGAGGAATGAGTTGGAACTGTTTTGTTGCTCTCCGCATTGCTGTTGAGAGGCCAAGAGGTTGGTCTGGGGGCGGCTCTCCTCGTCCTGAGGTCCATGGGAAGGGAAGTGCAGGGAGAACAGAAAATATATGAAGAACTGGTGGAAAAAAGAGTCGCTCCGGCTGGTTATTTTTGACCAAGAGCTCTGAGCATCTGCTGGCTTTGGTTTTGCTAACTGTACTTTTTAATTCTGGCAAGGATGCCTGGAGCCCAGGAGAGGAATGCACTGTATATATAATTATAAATCAAAATATAATATAATATAATAAGTAAAATGAGCACTGAAAAATACCACTCACTAACTGCATATGCCATCTACCTAATAGTTCCAGGTTGTGAGTCACCACTTGAATTAAAGAGGTGCAGTGAAGTGGCAGAGGGCTAGCTCCACAAAGGTAGTCCGGTTTGAACGCCTGCCTCGGCACCTACCTCTTGCTGAAGTTAACAGCTCCCAAATCTGACCTAAATCCGCCCCCCCCGGGACCCTGAGCTCAGCAGTGTCCTATCTGGCTGCCCTCGCAGAAACCTCAGCACCAGGCTGTACATCTCCTGCGTTGTAGAGGCAAAGAATTAAATGCCTGAGAAATGGGATCACAGACCTGACTAGAGATCAGCCTAAAGGAGCAAAAGAAATCCTGGGCTGGGGCAGAGTTAACATCACTGTAAAAGGCAAATGGGAACTTTCAGGAGATGGACACCTACACCAGGGCAGTCCTTTCCCATAGGAAAAAAGGGAGAAAGAGAAGGTGTTGCTGTACCCTGAGGGCTGGAGCACGTATTTGGGACTAGAGGAGCCAGTCCAAGCCCTCATCCCTCCTCTGCCAGGCTGGAGTGAGCCTTGCAGCGAGGGAAACAATCTGACGGTGCTGCTGAGCTTCAGTCCTGGGGCATGGGAAGCTGCGAGAAGGGGGGCTCTTCAGAAAAAGCCTGTGCAACTGGGTTTTTTTAAGGGACCACTTAAGGCACTAGAGAACAGAAATGTGAGAGTGAGAGGGACAAGGATGCAAATACAAGAGGTTTCTGCTGCTAACTTTGGTGCCCTGAACACAAGATCAAATTTGCATGAAGATAACGAGCAGGAGAGTGCACGTAAGGGTCTTTCACGTGTACAGAAGCAAATGCTACCCTGTCTGTGGTAAAGCGCTCTCCTAACGCATCGGCACACACACTTGCACACCGAGCTACGATGCCCAAGCAAAGCCACCAGCCAAGGGCTAGACCTTCTCTGAGACCCCCACGTCCCGGGCGCTCCTGCAATAGATGCTTATGAACTTACAAAAAACAGCAGTGCAAAATAATTCTGTGCTGCTTCGCTGCGAGATGTCAGGATTCCATAATAGTAACTCGTGATGATTTCACAGCAACTTTAAGCCAGTTAGTTTCTGTCCTGCCGTCAAGGCCCTGTGTCCTTGGCTTTGAACTGCTTTCTCCCCACTGAAATTCAGCCACCTCTGCACTGGGACACACTGGGATTTTAATCTTGTAAATGACGGCATCAATCCTGGCCTCAGGGGCTTTCCTGAGAGTGGGGGACTTGCTGCAGGATCCTTCAGTTCTGTTTCCAGACAATTAAATAGTCCCAGCAAGCTGTTAGTCTTTGAGAAATGAGCTGGGCTTTGGTCGTCATTACTTAAATGGAGCGGATGGCAGAAGGTAGGCACCTGAAACCTTAATAAAAACCCTGGCTAAAAGGTGTGAATATTTCATTCCTCTACTAGAGCAGCAGCTATGGTGTGTGACAACACTCTGATGGCATGCTGTCTTGCTGTTCTGACTGGCCAGAAATGGGAAAAAAAAGCCATTTTGTGACACAATTTTCTTTACAGGATTCCAGAAAACCTCTAGGTCTTTTTGGAACATTAGCAACAACCTGAGAAGACTTAAAGTATTTGCTTCACAGCGTTTTTTGTTCCTAAAATGCTTTACATTTCTTACGTTTGGGAATGGCAACAACAATGATTAAAGCCCACAAATCTAGGAGCAAGTCTCCTAACTACCTTGTGTGTGGTTTAAATGAAGCAGATTTGTTTACGGTATATTAAGGGCACCGGGAGGTTTGAACATTTTACCAGCTGTTCCTTGTGATTTTTTGGCAGCTCTCAGGATGTCATTGTCATTCCCAACATATCTCGAGATGGCTCTCAGAAGCCCAAGGAATGGCAGCCAGGCACTTTGCCACCCTCCCGGGAGGTTCAGCGTGCCTTGCACGCTCCGTTGTGTTTGCTAAAGGAAAATCCCCGCATTTTGCTGTGCCTTGGAGCATGAGAGGTCTGCAGGTCAAGAAGCTCCTCTCATTGAATGCAAGATGCAAAGATAGGGAGAAAGAACACTTGTTAAACATTATTTTAGTAATTTTAAATCTTCTCACTAGAAGCTGTTGAATTGCTGTTAAAAAGGTATTAACTGTGATGCTGGAAATACAGCCCCTTGCCCTTGGGCTGAACCTGGACAGGGACTTTCCAGAAGACCTCACAGAATACCTGATTCGTGCTGATTGCCCCTTACAGTTACTCTTCCTGATATTTTTATCCACATCTGTTTTCCTCTGTGGGAAATTAACTGCTAAGCTTGATGGTTGCTCCTTTATCTGATGGAGGATGGACCTTTATGGTTCTCATAAGACCTTCAACATATCCAGGTTGTAATTTGGGTGTTCCCTTTCTTGCACGTTAAATTCACTTCTGATTTACTTCTGCAAAAAAATGCTAGAGAGTTTTTTGTGGTTTGTTAATGTATTTTCTTTCTCAATTGACAATGCTTCAAGGGAATGGGATACATTTACCTGCAAACTCTGGCAACATGCTGTACATTTTGTCCTGTGACAAGCCTCATCCAGTTAATGCACCAAGGAGTTACAATTAACTCAGATACTGCTGATGATCATGTTGATGCAGTAACCGCTCTTGACACTTTCAAACTTGATTACAGGCAAAAGGGCCCTTTGCAAGGCCGTCAGGTAATCAGAGTTATCCCCACATTGACTGGGAGACTGGAAGTGCATGAGACTGAAAGACTTTAGTGTGTCCATAGACTGAACTTATCTTAGCCACAATTTAGGTTGATGAAACAATCAGTTCCACTACTTTACAGAACAAGCTTTTAAACCCCTGTCATTATTAAAGGTTAAAAAAAGCTGTAGTCTCTCAGGTAGCTCTTACCAAAGCAAAACAGAGCACAAATTAGTATAAATCGGTGCCTCAACACTGCTAAAGAGTCAAATACAAATCTTACTTTGCCAGACACGATGCTACATTGAGACTGACTACTTTGGTGTGTACCGTGACACTGCTGAGTCAGAAATGAAGAAGTAGGATAGGTACCAAATGAGAAAGGGATTGGGGGGGAGGGGGGTGGATGACAGAGTGCCCAAGGGAGACTAAGTCACAGCGAGGAGGAAAAATAACACTTGCTGTTAAAGCACAGGAAGGGGAATTAAACAATCTGGGTCCTTTCCCTAATTATGGCATTTTGGATTTGTTCTGTGACCTGGGGTAAATAATTTATTCCCTTTGTGCACAGTTTCCTCATCTGTAAAAGAAGGTTAATAGCTACAGCTCAGAAAGGTTGGCTCTTCTTGGCTTGGGTGAAGGTACGAGTCAGGGCAGATTTTGGCACACAGCAAGTCTGTGACGTGCTAAGAGACACTATGGAGGTTACAAGTGCAAACAATTACTATTTCTTTTACCCGAGGTAGGTGCTAACCACAGCTGTATCAATGGTGCAAAGCTGACCAGAGAAGCTTCCCGCAGCGGGAGCAGGAGGAGCTGCCGGGGCTCTCTGGGTTGCGCAGGGGGTGAGTTTGGAGCAGCTTTGGTCACCTCTGCTATGGGTTTGCATTTTTGTTTACCAGAGGAGCAACATGAAATGGAGCAAAGTGAGTTCTGACAGCTTTAGAAACACAGGGGAGAGGAATACCTACTTCTTGCACTGTGGATAAGAAGCTGGAGCTTCCCCTACAACTATCTGCATTTCCACCCTTCATCTTGAAATCCACACTGCTATTTTGGAAGCCAAGCAGAAAGAATAATGCAATACTGTACTTCCTTTAGTTTTTTTTCAGCCTAGCTATAATGCACAGTAGATGTACTTGCCTTGGAAACTTGCTAGCTGGCTGGGGGTGATGCAAAAACCCATCAAACACAGCAGTTTGGGTCTGACCTCATGTTCAATGCCTTTTCTACCGAAGCTGCCATTCCCAATGTGCAACACTCCTCCCTACAGAGCCTTCCTGTCCGGTTTTGAGAACCTTGGAAAACCAGTACCTAAAATGGATTTGTGGGATCCATGAGCAACCATTTTTACTGCACTCCAGCCCAGAGTAACTGCTCATCTCGGTAACACAAGCATCACACAGTGGGATGTGGAATATTCATATAAAATTCAGCGACTTGATCAACACAGCAGTTGATGAAGTTGATAGTATGGTTTGACCAAATTACTGAATTTCTATGAATACTCAGCATTTGCACCAATATACCTGAGAAAAGAATTTATCTCCCAATAATAAGAAACCCTTTTATGACAAGCTATAAATGTTGACATCCTGTGTAACTTTATATTCACTTCTTGTCTCCCATAATATTGGCAATGTAAGGAGTCTCTTTCATGGTAAGTCCCAGCAGAACACTAACAACAAATTCACTGTACTACTTACCCTACTATTTCTTAGTGGTGTGAAAATGCAGAGCCCAACTCATTCATAGCATATTAGTGCTGGCCTGAATCCCTGCAAAGTCACTTATTTTAATTTCAGTGCACAATGAAAAGAAAATCTAAGAGCCCTAATGCTGTTGCGGCAGAGAGGCGTCAGCCTCTGGCATCCTCTGTCCCACCAAAAGGAGAAGTGGGAACCGCACGCAAGGGAGCAGAGCTGGTGGGGTCTGAGAGCAGCAAGGGACCCGTCTCCGGTGACGCGGTGTAGTGTTGCTCTGTGCTCTGTTTGCTGAGGGTGGTAAAATAAGCACTGCTAAGGTGAATAATAAACCAGCCTGGACAGCAGATGGGTTCTCCTGGCCATATAACAATGAACAGCATCCATATATTTTTAGTGAATTGCTTAGATTTCTGTATCTTTAATAAAAAAGAAGCTATGCACACTTATAAGGCAGCTCACATTTTAGGAATTTCCTATTATAGATGTCATTCCCAATGGTTAATAACTCATCCAAGTGTGATTTGAGTAGCCCACATCATCAATATTAAATGTGACATTTACTATCAAGAGCAAAGTTTTGGGGCTGCTGCCAGCCCCACTAACTGAGCCGTAAATATTTTGATCATCGAACAGGAAGAAGAAGGAGCTGATCAGCCTGTGCTCATGCCCGATACCAGTGGGGAATAAACGGGTGTTTTCACAGAGCCCCAAGCGGCTCAGCAATTCAGCCTTGGCAGGAGCATCTTAGGGCTGGTGGAGCCAAGGGGGTAAGTAACGCACCTGCGACCCTCTGCCCAGGCTGGTACCCTGCGCTGCGGAGAGTGTGCATCTGCCGGTGGGCACACGGGGGAGAGATGGAGAAATTCCTCCTGGGTTTTAACTGCATTGCAACTGGGAACACCCTGGAGCGACAGTTCAATCAGTCCTGCAAATGTTTGCACTAAACTGAGCACTCGGCACAGCCTGGGAGCGGAGGAGCCCCGGTGCCCTGGGGAAGACCGCCTGGCCCACCACAGCACCCCATTTCCAACAGGTCCCTCGAATGGGACTGGCAACATGTCACCTTCTCTCCTGGGGACCGGCCAAAGTCTGGCAAGTGATTCATGCAATAATTGGACCCTCTTGTGGTGTTTTACATATGCAGTTTGTTCATGGCTGTGTCCAGTCTGGAGCTGCAGTTGTCTGGGATGTCTATACATCAATTAAATCACACGCACTCATTTATATCCATAAACATATTGGTGCCTACATCCGTTTACTATGCAATATTGTTGCTATAGCTGCTTCACAGTTGCAGCTGTTTGTTGCAGTGTGATCCCTACGAAATGACACACAAAGGTACAAAACCAAGAAGCTGCTGTTGTTTGAAATACATGTTACCACTCTGTGATAATACTTGCCCCACAGCAATGACACTGCAGAGATTACGAGAAGAAAGGCCCTTGTGAGGGACCTCCACATTAGAGTTTCCTCCTTGTATTTCATCCTTTCAAAGCAAAAAGACGGCTGGGGAAGCTGAGCTGGGCGCTGCTGGCGTGGGAAAAACTCCACAGCTCCTTCTGCTGAAGTGCAGTGAGCTGCTTGTTCTGCTCCTGCTGTGTCCAGCACAAGGTTTAGGAAGACCCACCAGCTCGGGAATTAGGGAAGTGGAGCTGCAGGACCTACCAGTGTCAAACAGTGTCAGTGGCCAGTCCCAATGTCAAGGCTGTAGCCTCCCCTGAGCTGCAATAGATGCAACAACTCTGCAGTTATTAGCAGCACAAGTCATTGCCTGGGGCAAGCCTACCCATTGCAAATGTGCTTCTTTTTTCCTAAGCAGCGGGGTAAATAGGGATGGAAAGCTCTCCTGCAGCGAGGAGACATAAATCAAAGGCACATACACAGCCCAGGGGTGTGGCTGCACTCCAGCCCCTGCTTTTCCACCATTCCATAACTAAAAAAAACCCCAAAACAGTTGTTTCTCCTTTTTTAGGTCAGAGCAAGGGCTGTCTTTTGTCTGCTGCCTGTGTTGTCCTACTCCAGCAAGCCTTAGGTCAAGCAGAGAAGCCCTTACCCTGGCAGGGAGGTGGAGATGCAACCAGCAGTGCTGCTAAATAACGGATCATTCAGCTGAGAGAATGAGCTGAAAAACTGAAAAACAAAACTTTGACTTGACCCAAAATATTTTTTTTCTGCTCAAAAGAAAAAAAGTTTGGTTTGCTCCGAGTTACCAAAATCAAGACACTTCTTTATTTTTTTTAACCAGGAAAGTTATCTTAGCACTATTTCAAAAAAGAGAGGGGAACCATTTCATTTAGAAAATATTACAACAAACCATTTCCTTTCACAATGGCCCGTATGAAATACTTAGCCATCCCTGAATCACACTTCTCTTTGCTGCAGATGGAACTGTTCCCCATGGGTGCAAGTTGTGCAATGCCCCCTCTCCTCCTGAAAAGGAATATTTTGGCAACTACACGATTTGCTAAAAAATACATCGCTCAGCTATGGCAATAAGGAAATGCCAAAGAATTACTGTTAAATAGTTATTTTGATCTTTTTTTTTCCAGAGTCCATTATTTTAAGGGGAAGGATCTTTGGAAAAGCACCAACAGGTTTTCTTGAATCTGACCCTGTAACTAGACATGATAAATAAGTCTGGAAGGTCTCATTACTACAGGATGGCACTGTATAATAAAGCCTGCAAATACCAAATAGCTTCATTACTCCCATTATCATCTTTTATCATCGTTTAATTGTGTGTATCAATTTTTAATAAAGAAACTTCATGTGCCTGTGAATTAGATCATACTGAGAGGGGCTTTCATTGATTGCAGAAACATAGCCAGGCTGGCTGGGTCATCCAGATACAGAAGAAAGGTGAAGCGGGATTGAGCATCTTAGTTATTCTGGTCTGCATGATGAACAGAAACACTTGTTAAACTTTATTCAGTGTCACTTGATGTTATTAGCCCTCCTGGACCAGAGTGATTTTACTGCTCCTCCAAATAATGACAAATGGTGCAGCTGGACAGAGCTGAGCTATTCACTCCAGTGATAATTGCTGCACAATGATATTAAAGTAGCATTCACCAAAAACTTCCCCAGTTAATGATGTTTAATTCATTATTAAATGCAGCTCATTACTGTTGGAAAGAAGGCCATTTAGCAGCCATCAGCTTTGCTAATATTGCTGAATATCTTGCAGTGGCCAGACAGCAGTGGGGAAGGCATGTTTTTAAAAATTTATTTTCACTTCAGAGTAAAAATGGAAAATTTTCTGGCAGTTTTGAAAAGAAATAATGTCTAATACCATCTGAATCTCCCTGTAAAGTCAGAAGTCAGTTGTTTGCTCCTAGAACTAACACCTCCTTTACATGAGATTTTAAAGGTGTAATTTCATTGCAAGAAAATCTGCTTATTCTGCACTTCTTCCCCTCCTGCTTCCCACCGGCTTTGCTGTGACACAGGTAGAGGCAGCCTGTCTGTAAGCACTTTCCTCGCTGCCACTGAGCCACCAGATTTCTCCCAGAAGGTATTGATGCTCCTGCTCTTGCAGTTGCTCTCACCAAAGCAGCAGACCCCAAGGACAGTGCAATCCGCACACCGGAGGAGGTTTAAGCCTGTTACACAAGGCAGCCTCCCTGGCGTACCCGAACACGCAGTTGCAGGATGTTTGTATAATTGAGGTGCTGAAGGTGAGGCCAGATGGTGCTCCACTTTCGAAGCTCATTAGGAAAGGTGTTCGGTGACTCATGTCTAATACCACGTTAATGTTCCTCCAAGCCCTCGGGTACAATTCCCAGTGCCTCTCCTGGGCTGGAGTTCCCAGGCAGACCCCACTATCTGTATACAGACCCCACATTGCCCAGAGCCAGAGCTGTGCCAGATAGTTCCAAAACAAAAACCACCAACATGAGGAGAGCAAAGCTGTAAACTGAGTGATCTGTTCTGGTGTCTCTGTTACCTCAGGCCCCAGTAGCTGCCTTGGCCATCTTGATACCACAAAATGTCTCTGTTCATTACGCAGAGAAATGACCCAGAGGTTGAAATGGCAGGAGACACAAGGCAACTTCCCGGGGTGGCCCACAGGGGCTCTGTGGGGCTGGGTAAATCCAAAGATTTTTCTGAAACACAGATGTGCTAATGGTGCTGCCTCCCTTCTTCCATAGCTCATCTCAAGACGTGCAGAGGCGAAGCACAGTGTAAGATCAGTCACTGCTGTACAAGTAAACAGCAGCTTCCCCACCAATGCACTCCGAGCTGCACGCCGTATGTTTACAACAGAGCCTTTCTAGATATCGTACAAACACTGCGTAATTAAACAGCAGATAATTCTCCTGAAAGGACTGAGGAGCACTATTATCATCAACATTTACACATGCAGAACTGAGATGAAATGACTGGCCCATATTTATACCAGGTTGTGTGTGTCAATACAGGTGCCCATCCCTGGGGATGGTGGGGACGGTACTTGGCTCCCGGCACGCTGTCCTGGCTGCATGCACCTCTACAACCTCTTCATTTCATTTCCCCATTCTGAAATTGGAAGCATTAGCCAAGGACTTCCAGCATGGCAAGACGAGACACCTGAGTAAAGGGATCCAAATGCTCTTACTCCTAGTGGTATAAAAGAACAGGAGGGCCATGGCCCCTAAACAGCATAAAAAAATTGTTGGTTTAAATTATTTTCTCCTCCTTTTTGCCTTCTGATCCTCCCAGAACCTAAACTCTGGAAAGGACTAGTGTGAGAAAACATTTAGCTCCAGCACAGAAAACCTAAACCACCTTTATCCAGATAATAACATTACAAGGTCAGCAGCAAATCTGTACTGAAAACATGAGACTGTGGACCAGGAACGTGCCAGTCCTGTTCCCTGTAATGGCCCTCAGATGCCACATCACATAAAATAGCATTTTGCTCAGAGGGGAGCTGGGAGGAGGATTAATCAGTTCAAGGGACATTGCTTGGGACCTGCAGCGGGACTGAGAAGCTTTCCTGTGCTGCAGCTCGGCAGTTTGTACCTCCGCGTGCCCATGGCTTGGAGCGGAGCACAAGCTGTGCTACTGCATCGCCCGCAAAGACTGCTCTTGCGAAGGCTGGAGTAAAAGCCACTGTGAACCGTCCCAGCAACCTGCTCCATCTACCACCACTTGCTGGGGACGGCTGTCACCTTTCTCACCTAGCTCCTGGGTGCTGCGGTTGCCTTGGCAGATAGCAACTTGGGATGTAGAAATGCAGTTAAAACCAACAAAACAACCATCAGTCAGTATAGTGAACAGTGAGTAGAATAGAATAGAATAGAATAGAATAGAATAGAATAGAATAGAATAGAATAGAATAGAACAGAATAAAGGCCGTAGATCTAGTGGTTTGCAAAACAATTACCCAAAGCAGCCATACAGGAGCACCACAGACAGTGGGAAAGAACTGGGCTGCTATGGAAAAGACTGGTTTTACCTGGTGTGATGGGGCACAGAGGAGTGCTCAGCTCAGTTTGTTACTCAGCCCTCCTCAGACAACCATGGCATTGAAAGCCGAGGGAACTGAGGTGCCCATTTCCTCCGAGGAGATATCTCAGCGCTAATTCACATCTTATGAGCTAAAAAATTGTGCAGGGTAATGTCAGGTTATAAAACAAGCCCTTGATTTGCCCTGGTTTAATTAAGATAATGAGAAGTGTAGGATGATGAGCTATGGTTCCAGACAGCAGGAAACATGGGAAAAAAAGGATGAAGAGCAATTACATTTGGAACAGAGAAGGGGCTACAAAGTTAGGGGCTGGGGAACAGGCTGTGACAAAGGGGATGTCTACAGGAGATTAATTGGTACCAAAAATAGAGCAGGGCAGGACTGGGTGACTGGAGAATTCTGGTGAAGCAGAGCCTTCTGCATCCAGAAGGCAGTCGCCGATCCAGCATGCCCGTCCTCTCCAATGGTGTCTGATAGGTGGAAGAAAAACGAGCTGGCAAATCTCAGCACAGTCCCTGACAGACACAATCGCAAGCTGGACCGACCTGGCAGCCAGGACTCTGCAGAAGGGCTGCCCCCTGGTTTGCTAGCACCACGACGCTGCTGACTGCTCGTAAACCTTTCCCAGTTTTAATGTATAGTTTCCAGCGGTGAGGTTGCCAGCTGAAGGAAACCCCGGTGCATGTGCCGCATGTTGAACAGTCCCATCAGTCTCTGACAAACAGCTCAAGCATGTGTTTAAGCCTCACAGATTTCAGTGGGACTTGTGTGGACCCAAGCTGAAGCATCTGTTCAAGTGCTTTGCTGAATTGACCTTAGCCACTCCCAGCACCCAGACACACGCGAAAGCATTTCTTCCTTAGTGCAAAATGCTGGGAAATCCTGGATAAAAGTTGTTCTTACTGTGAGGTGTTATTAGCTCTGCTAGCACTGGATCAAACCCAGAAGAGGTTCAGTACTTTCTAGTTTAAATATAGTCTGTCCTTCCCTGAGTCTACCACGGTGTCTTATTTCTGTCCCAGCTAGGAGCCCACCATGATTTAATTTGGATGAAAGTGTCGGTTAGCAAGAGCACTGAGTTCATTATTGATGCTTCCTTAATAACAATAACGATAATCATGATAGTAACAACAATGATAATTATGATAGTAGCAATAACACCACCACCACCAGGATCGGTATGCCTGAATTTACCATTTTGTAGCAAATACTGTTTGTTTTTCCTATACTGTCCTTTCAACACATTGCCTTGGAGAAAGAGACCCCTAAACTGCAGACCTGCCCTGTCCCTGCAGCATCATTCTGACAGCAGCTGAAAACTGTATTCCAGGAAATCCCGATCACATGCTGGACTGGGACAGAGGGGAAACTCCAAATGGGCCTTTTATGTGTATGCTACGTAATTCACCAGCACCATAAGTAATCCAGATTACTTAGTTTTACAAGAAGCCCGTCAGCACTGCAATTAATCTTATCGGTGATCAAACTGGTTCCGACTTCAGCATCAGAAGAGCAGCCAGAGAGAGCATCGGTAACAACAGGAGTGAAGAGGAGAGTTTATGCTACAGACAGTTGGTCAATATTTGGGTGACATGAGACTCATTATATACCTCCTTAATAAATATGCATTTAATTTCTGTTCCGCTGTGTCTAACCCACTTGTCTGATGTTGTATTATATTGTGTTTCTATGCAGTTTTTATAGGTTGAGTCCCAAGAGCCATAATTTATTGACATTACTTCATAAATCTTTAAAAGGGCAAGAGAGACTGACTTAATCAGAACGAATCATTTCTCCTTTGTTTGGACTTGTTTAAAATCAGTTGCTTGCTACTTGATACAATTTAAGTGACTAATTATGACTTGATTTTCTCCCCTCCTTATCCCTTTGATTCATAATCAGTGCTTTCAGCTAATGAATTTACCATTCTTAGAGTACCATTAAAGACTTGGTCTGCTCCATGAATAGTCTTATTTATGCAAATACCCCATTGACTTCAGAGAGCATCAGAGTGATTAATTCACAAATAATTTATCTGACAAATGTCGCTTCCCCTCTCCCCACTTCCCACCCTTGAAAACTGCCTATGGGCAAATTAGAAATTTCTCAATTATTCATCACTAAGATTTACTTGCAAATTTTTCTCAGTAAATAATTTTTGCCCTAAACATTGAGTAGCTGCAATGTATGTGAGCACACTTTGCGCTTTCTTGGTCAGCTTCGGAAGCTACGTGGCCTCATTTCAGCCCACAAATGGGGTGATTTTGATACCTAACTGGCACAGAAGCAATGGAGAATTTTACTTTCTGACATATAAAATTACAGCTAATTCTGTATTATCTTCAATTATTTATCTATGAGCCCACTTTGAAGTATTTTAGGCAAGAGTTACATAAGAGGAAAGTATTGTTATTCCTTCACGTGCCCTCCTTTTCCCCGGGACAGTGCTCCTTGCTCCCGCCTGCTCAGCGACGGCAGGCGTAGGCAGGTATTTTAACTTCTCCTGCACGGTGGGGCTCGGGGAGGGGATCTGCGCCGCGGGAACAGCCCCCGATCCCGATGGGGAAGGAGGATTCACTTGATTTCAGAGTGCTGCTCTCCCCCTACCCCCTACCTTTGCCCCCTCTCGCCAGGATGCCCAGGACAGGGAAATTCCCTGTGCTTCCCTGCTCCGACGCCTCGACACAACAGATGCTGAGCCGCTGAGCGCTGGTTTTAAATGGCAATGAACTGAGCTTGTGGAGTTGTGCGACTCCCAGGCCCAGGCGGGTCCAGGGGCTGTGCAGCCCCTGGGAGCAGTGACAGCCAAGGGTCGTGGCGCTCAGCCAGGTGCCAAGGGCCTGGTGCTGCGGATGGGCTGCAAACAGCACCCAGAGCTGCGCCAGCAAAGGCAGCCAGCCCTCGGCGGGGGTCTCGGGGACCCCCCAGAGACATGCCCAGCATCAGGGTTCCCAGCAGACGTGTGCGTGCTGGGCTCAGGGAGACTTGCGGGCGGGCGATGGTGCAACTGCCGTCACGACTGTCCGGCGACACTCAGCGTTACAACAGCTGGGGTGTTTGAACCCGGGCAAAGCAAAGGCTTCACTGGAGGCGGGCAGCTGCAAGCATCCGCGAGGCCAAGTGAGGCAGCGTGCGCGAGCTGTGAAGAGAAGCTTCTTATTTGTCAGGAGACAGGATCATTATCTGACAATGAATTCTGGGCAGCCACTTACACTCCTCTTTCTGTGGAGGGTTTTTGCACTCTTTGGACTCAATATTATATGTAAACAGAATTGATTGAGGTCCTGAGAAGAAGCTCCTCAGCAAAGGAGAACAACAAAGCTGTGCAGAGGGAGGTTTGCCAGGACACACGCTGCATCTCTCCTCGAGCAAGGGGCCCTTTCTGTAGAAAATCCTTCACATGCCAAGTGCTCCGGTGGCTAACAGGGCTTCATCTAATTTAAATGAAATTACTCCCTCTCTTTCCCTCTCTGACCTCCGGTCCTTGCCGGTTGCCATGGAAAACGGACAGACGAAACCCAGAAAGAATTCAAAGAACTTAACTAAATTGAAACTGTAGCCCCAGAACGTTGTTCGTCAGCCTGTTTCTTTGGTGGTCTGGATACTAAATAATTGAACAGCTGTATTGATAAAGCATACATTACAAATCGAGTTAAGTAAAGGGTCAGGTGAATGAAGGCAGCTTGGCAAATGGCACTTTGATCCATGGCAGGGTCTGCTCCGTGTGGAGATCAGCGCGGCTCAGCCTGCGTCGGAAGGGATGTCGGCACCTTCTGGTTATATCTCCGCACTCCCTTCTGCTGTCACGCGTTCCTGCCAGGTGAAGGGCTGGACTGACGGCAGTTACAGAGACTTGAACCAGGTCAGCCAGGTGCCAGAGAAAAGGAAGGAGGTCTGGAGGGCTTATTGACGTGTGTATGGGGCTGGGAGTTTCCCACTCCATTTTAGGGCCCCTCTGACCCTATCTCCACTTAGCAACACTGAGAAAAAAAGAAGAGTGGGTATCTATTATGCATAAATAACCTTGTTGCCATGACAGCAGCAGCATCTGCAAGCACTAAGAGTATCGGGAGCTTTTAGGTAAATGAGAACTGACATCCTGCTCACAAAATTAATCTCCCGGGTCAACCAGGTGAAGAAGAGCTCAAGTCATCTGCCAAAGGGCAAAGGGCTGGACAGATGTGTTTTCATTTTTAAAGAGATTTCTGAGCACAATAGATATTTCATCACTATGCCTTTGGAAAGAAACCAACCTCTGAGGCGTAGGCTCCGCTGTAGAGCATGCAGGACGCGCACACCAGTGACAGAGCAGATGCAGCATCGTGTCATTCATCGCAGCTCTCCGAGTGTCTGCAGCTCACTGCAGTGCGTGTTGTAAGCCTGTCATGTCCCCATATCTGCTGTAAAACTGGTCAGTAATCGAGGAGCTAATATTCCTAAAAGATTTGGCACATTTCCCAAGTGCCATTTTTGACTTTTATGAATGAACAGTGACTCACCCACCCCAGGGAGAGCCAAACTGTAATCACGGACATGGGCGGGGGGTCAGGTTTGGCCCATGCCAACAGAGATGGGTTACACAATGGATCATCCCAGTGGACTAATTCATCATCATCTCTTAGAGCAATCAAAACCAGATGAGTCCTCTAAATTTCTCCCCTTTGTTTGCAGTTAGCTGCCTCTTGCTTTTCAAGATCCCGTGGAAAGAGAGAAAGGGAGTGCTGCAAGAAGACAGGGGTCATCAACAATTTGTGGTGGGACAACTGGCCTTTTGCAGAATATTCACCTTTAAGAGAAAAAGGAATGGCAAGGTAGATGCTGTGGCTAGGTTTTGTGTGTACATGTGTGCTTTATC
This sequence comes from Sagittarius serpentarius, assembly GCA_034782735.1. Taxonomy (NCBI): domain Eukaryota; kingdom Metazoa; phylum Chordata; class Aves; order Accipitriformes; family Sagittariidae; genus Sagittarius; species Sagittarius serpentarius. The sequence goes on from JAVKLA010000010.1 coordinate 22,801,485, forward strand.
AAACCCTAAACCTCTAAAAATCAAGCCAGACCAGGAGAGCTCAGAAATACCACTCTGCCTGGTGCACAGCCTCGCTGAATCCTGAGGTCTGGATGCTTTCTTTGCCTTGGTGACCCTATGTTTTTAAAGTCTAATGAGCAACAGTTTTGGGTTAGGCATTTCCAGCAAATGGAGGTCCTCTGCCAGCTCAGGTGACAATTCAGCACCCAAACACCCGAACATCTCTGGGGTCAGGTGTCCCTTCCCCCCCCTTACACAGCCCCTGTCTCCAGACGCATGCCTAATAAGCTTAATGTCCCAGGTGATTACTTCAGGAGAGCTAATCTGCTATTCCACACCAACAGCAATAGGCCTGGTATCAACCAAAACCTGGGAGAAATCTCCCATACATAATATGCAAGCAAGCAAGGACGAAAGCACACCAGAGGCTCCCCCTCCTCTTTTAAGCATTGTTTCAGGGACTTTTTCTCCAAAGCATTTTTTGAATAGGAGCTGCAAGTATTCAGTACAACTAAGATTAATGGCTTTGGTTTTATCCCAAAAATGTATTGCTCAGTCTCAGGTTTGTGCTTCTGGAAAATGATTTCTGTATTAACAGGATCTCTGTGACATGCCTTCCCTGCACCCTTGCTCTCTGTTCCCGTGACTGTTTCCATGACCATCACGTCCAACACTGGTGAACTGGGCCAGTGCCTGCTTCCAAATTTATTTTTAAAAACTGTTTTACACTGCATGATCACTGGTGCCAATGCAAATCTCTGCTGGTGCCAGATGGAGGAGAGAGGCCAGTAGGTCATTCCTGCCCCAGATCTACCCCAACCCCTTCCCGCGCTCACTTCCCTGGCATTGCTGTGCCTCAAAAAAGCCTTTGCTGCAGGGGAGCCTATACGTAAGCCGAGCCCCGAAAGTGACCCCTCTTATGCGAACTAATGACTCCAATTTTTCCATGCAGAGTACTGTAAGAGAAAAATTTCCCTCACTGACCGCTTCTGCCCTCCAAGGAACAACTCCAAAAATGTTCCACAGACCCTCTGTAGATCCCAGTTTGGGAATTACTAGTGTAACTAGGATATATTTTCCCCAGGAAAACAACAGAGGCTTTTTTTCTAAAACATTTTTTCTCCTTACAGAAAAACGCTTTGCTACTGAAGTTTCAAACACAAGGTGTAAATCTTTCTTTTAAACCATTAACACTTCCTTGGCCCTTCTTACTTTTTCACCGTCCCTTAAAAACCCAGACACTGAAAGAAAGTTACCCCTTGGCTAAAAAACATCTGGATTCATTATTGCTGTCACCATGTGCCTCGAGAGCCGTGACGTGGATGTGCCTCCCCCCCTCCCCCTGCCCTGCCCGGGCTCCCCGCTCAGCCGGGGGGCTCGGTGCTGGAGGAGGCTGGGGCGACGTGCAAGAGGGAGCCTCTGTAAGGAGCTCGTAGAGGGAACGGGAGCATACTGAAGCCTCTGATGGTCTTTTTGGCCACTTTTTGAAAGGAAGGGGGATCCGGATGTAATGTCAATCTATGATTCCTAGCTTGTATCTTCACATTTAGTTTTACTGAAAATCAGCACTTACCATTACTTCAACGACACTGAGACATACTCCACGCAGACCTCTTTGTCAGACAGCATGATCTTTTAATGCTACAGCAAATGATTAGTTCTGCAAGGCTTGTTTAGAGGAGACAGAGTGAACAGCATCACCCTGGCTGTACAGGGCACTCAGACTTACACATCCCATAGGGACGTTCTGCTCATTCCTTTTCCTTTTTGGAGGGTGCATGCTCACTCACGAACCACTAAGAAAACCTTCTACATTCACCTATTTAAGATGGAAATAATTACACTGACTTAAACGTGAAATCTCCAGCACGCTTTTTCCAACATTAATATCTCCTTGTATAGTAACCTTATTATAACCAGAAACAAGTGACCCCACCACAGTACTGGCCTTGTTCAGGTTCCTCAGTAAGTATAAGAAGATTACTATATACATCTTATTTCTGTTGTGATAAGCAGCTTAGACAATATAACTAAGGGTCACTCCATACAATAGCTCTGTGTAATTATACATAATTTTCTGGTGTGCAATGAAGTGAGCTGAAGGTTTCCAGTATGTACCTTCGGGTCTTTGCCATTAACCAAACAACTCCACACTAAGACTAGAGCTTGTTAAGAGGCAGATTTTTTTGTTTCACACAGGAAATAAGGACATTTTGACATTTACTGCGTAACAACATTTCTGAAAATATAATATGCTTCAGACAAACAAAAGCATTTTGAGATTACTGAAAAATTTTGTTCCCATCATGACCTTAAGAAATACTGTATTACCTGCATGATAGAAAATAAGATACTTCTTGCAAAGAAAAGTCATTCCAAAACTGAATCAAAGTTCTACCATCTCAACCTCGTCAAACACAGTATCTCCCTTACCGTTTTCTTCCACAACACACATCTCTGCTGACGTCCCCACTCCAGAACAGGCAGGTAAAACACCTTACCATCTAGGTAATTTGGTGCTCGTGCAGGGAGCAGACCCCGATGTGGGCTGGCCTTGCACGAAAGGCCCTGTTTGCCAGCAGAGCTGGCCAAACTCAATTTGGGCTAGCACACAGTCAGCACACTGTGACTGCAGAGCCAAAATACCACGGAAATCAAGAATTTTAACAAAAGACAAGCTTCTGGAGGCAAAGTGCTTTAGTGGAAACTACCTGGGCAGCTCTGAGAGTTTAGGTGCCAACAGGGAACTGCTGATTTCCCGGTGGGCAGCAGTCAGTACGACTAAACCCTCCTTGCCCCCGGCAATCCCACTTCGGGCGATCCTGGGGAGCTGCTGTGCTGGGTGCGACGCACGGCAGCCCCGGCACAGAGAGGCAGCGGGTGCAAAGCCACGTCTCCACGGCCTCGGACTCAGCTCGGTCTCAGCACAGACCTGAGACCTGCTTCTCTGTGAGCTCTGCGGGGCTGGGCAGAGGCTGCCCTTAGCTGTTCACCGGAGCAGAGGCAGGTGCGGGCAGGAAGCGCTCTCCTCCTCCCCGGTTTCCAGAGCTGTATAATTCCTTCACCCAAAACAGCTGGAGCCACTAACTACTGCCTTTCACCTCCACTCCTCAAGCGTGTTGTTATGCTGCAGGTTTAAGAGTACTTCAGGGCTATGCTTGTACCATCCAGTAATGTTTCCAGTCTTCAGGAAGATGCATTAGCAAACAGGTCAAAATGCCATTTACTGAATTCGCCAAGGGAAATAACAGTACAACAATAAGGAATTCAATAGATAATGCAGCTCAGAGCTCAAGCAAAGTTAACTGATCCGTGGTCTGATTTTGTGAACACTTGCAAATGTCAAGTTACTGGTTGCAGAAGGAGAACTTGGGGTATTGTAACTGTATCAGCAATTGTCCTAACTGAGGGATTCCCTCAGGTCCCTTAACTGAGGTAGAAGAACCACAGAATTGGTTTTGGTCATAATGAATGTAAGTACTGTGCTCCTCACTACACACCCGTTCTGACCCCTGAAATCCACTGCTCACCCGCATCCAGCCAAGTGCAGGTGTAAAGAGCAATACAGGTACTCAACGAACAGCATAATTTACAAGCCGGGTGATACCTGTTTAATATATAACCAGTTAAAAATGCACCCTAGATCATGCATAAACAGATACTTATGGGCAAAGCTGCATCTCCAGAAGCAGAGAGGGAGAATTTTCCTCTCCACTTCTCACTTGCCGGGTGCATGAAGGCTGCACCAGGAGCACTGAGCACTTGAGACCCAGTGGGGTTTGGTTATGAGGATTGCAGCTTGTGGGGCATCTGGTAGGAGCCCCATAGAGATGCCTCCAAAAATGCCCTTCCCTGTGCTGTCTTAGGCTGGGCTGGTGAGCCCAGAGCCAAGCCCTGCCAACACGTGGCGTTTCCGCTGTTTGGGAACACAAAATCTCTCCTGCCTGGAAATCCCTCCTTTACAGAGTGGAGCATGATGGAGCATTTCAGGGCCCGGTGTTTGTGCTTCTCACTTGCCATGCTCTGAGCAGACAGCGAGCAAGCTATCAGACATGCAGTGCTATGTCCAAAGGAGGAGACGAAAATCCAGAGAAAGAAATGCAGAAACATGTTAAGAGATGAAGTGATATCAGAAGCGGCAACTTCAGCACTATTACTGTAAGAAACTTCCCCGCTCCTGCCCATGCTAACCTGCTGTCTTTGAGAAAGGCGCTGACCTGCCCCTGGGAAGAACTCGTGCAATCCTGTGGAGCCGTCGGCTCTGGAAATCCCTCTGTCCCCAGGGCTAGCTGAGCTTGCAAGGCAGAGGAAGTGCCAGCCAGGGAAAATGCTTTTGGGCAAGCTGGTGGGATACTGAGATTTGTTCTGCTATTTATTCAGGGAGGGACAGCTCTCCCTCAACTCCCAGAAGCACAGCCTGGAACAGTTCTGCCCTTCCAAAGATGTTTCATTTTCCTGACAAACAGGAGACAAAACACCCCTTGAGACATGAGCTGCAGATGACCAAAGCTTTACTATGGTCCTGAGAGAGAACTGCAGGTCAAGTCCAGGTCTTATTTGGCCATTAAGTTACTGATTTCCTATTGACTTTGCCTGCTGAGTTTCCTACAGAGAAAAGCCCTCCTTAGCTGGGTCCACCAGCAGATTCTGCCTCTGGGACATGGATTAGGTGATCCTTCAAAGTGGTGATGGTAATTGCGTTAAACAACGACGCCTACTTTTTTGTTACTGGCTTACGGAAGTTTTTGAAAGCCTAATGCACCCTGGCTTTTTGCCACATCAGTGAGTTGAGATGGGAATGAGAGAGGTGGGACCATTAATAATATGGATATATGTCAAGTGGAGATCCACCTAAAATCACATGGCTTCAGTTCTTAATCAGAAGAGACCGAGGGAGGTGAAGGGCCGCAGCTCTCCCCCGCTGTACATCTCCCTTCTGCACATATACCTCTTAAAACACCATCATTTGCCTGAAATTCTTCTGACCTGTTTCTGTTGATCATTGGACATCCACGGGCTGAGAAACAAGGGCCAGGTTCACCCCTGCAGCGAGCAGCTCTGACAGGACCCACAGCTCTTACAGCCTTCACCCCGCAGCAGCAGGCAAGCACCGCCGGCTCCCCTGCCTCGCCCCAAGCTGGCTCCCAGGGTCCCTGCTGAGCCTCCAGCACTACGTGAAATCAGGGATGCCTGGCTTCATCTGGCCTGTTAGAAAACCAAGTATTTATGGAGCAGTTCCCCTTTCCCCCCTCCACGTCGACCTGGTGAAAGCCCTGCTGTGTCTGGCTCCGTGAGGTGTCCCCCGAGCCTTGCTGCAGCCCAGGGTGCTGAGGAGGATGAAGGTCTGGAGGGGGGGTGAGCAGCCCGTGCCATAGCTGGAGGGCAGAAAGGATTAGGCAGAGAGGAAGGAGAGGTAGCGTGGGGTCAGCACCGCACCTGGGTTTGGGGAGGGAGAGCCCAGTGCAGGCAGTGGATTTGGATTTACAGGCAGCCCCTTCTCGCTGGGAAGGGGACAGTGTCATTGAGAGGGAGCAAGAAAGGGGAAAGGAGATCATGTTTTCTCAATGCTCTTATCTGAAGCAAACCCTTAATAAGGATTGGGATGAGCCCAGATAGAAGGGAGGGTTACCTGTGACACAGTGAAAAGCTGGCGGCAGGAGGTGGGCTGCCGGGGAAGGGGGCAAGCTGCGTGGAGCGGGGGGCTCAGCTGGCCCCGGGCAGCGCTGACATGGGCCCTTGCCCTTCAGTCTGGAGGAGCAGGCAGACGTGCACGCTGCCGTGCCAGGCTGCCGCTGCCCGCTGGCGTCTGCCTGGACAGACAGTGCTAATTGCTGTCTCTTAACCTTGTAGAAAAGGTTGGATAATTTACTTGGCTAATAATGACAAATACTGCCTTGGGCAAGCAGAGTCAGGGGTTCAAATGATCCCAAACCCCAAAGACAAAGACACGACATAGTAGCACCCATCTGATACCTTCCTTCTCTCCTCGCCAGGACCCTCAGTTCTCACCACTGCTGGTCCTCCTGTATTTGACTTCTTGTGGCCATAAGGTTTTGGAGGAAAAGGTGAAAATTCAGTCTTTTTTTTAATGAAAAGAAGGCCTCCCTCCATTCTCTAAAGAAAGCAAAGCTGGAGGACTCTATGGTGTACTCTACTCTGCAGGGAAGCCCATGAAATACAGGAGTCCTGAAAGACACCTCCATTGACAAAGTGTTTTCCTTACAAACTCAGCATGGATGGGAGCGAGGATATGGCAAATTGGACCAAACACATCCCTGAGCCCTGGATGCATCTTACCAGGGGTGTCACAAGAAGACACTGGGATGAAGTTTGTGCCCAGCACAACGGAATCAGTTTTTTGCCTACCACCACTGCAATACTGATAGTTACTACTGACCTCAGCAAAAGCAGAGCTAGCTCTGTCAAAGTCTCCCAGGAAAAGCCATGCTGTGTCTAACCCAAGGAAGGGAGGTTTAGCAGTTATCCTCATCCCTCACCCATTAATGGCTGCTCTCAAAGAAGCATAGAAACAGGGATTAAAGGATTGAAAACTCACTGGGTATTAGAGATTCAAAAAATACTCGTGGTGCGTGTTGGTTTGCCGCAGGCTAGGTGAGAGCGGTCGGCGTAGGGCAATGGCAGTGTGGGTCTCTATCCCCTGGGCTCAGGGTCTAACAGCGATTCCAGTCTCCCCCAGTGTTTCCATCTATCCGGGTGAAGCTGCTATACTGACTGGAGCCCTAATGTACCAGGAACCATCAGTCGTGGCAGAAATTCCTCGCTGAGGGCTTGGAGAACTCAGAAGTGACATTCTTTCCTGCACTTAAAATGACTCGTAATCAAAAGCTGTGTTTGGAAAGCCCTGTTTGTGCCTCACACAACCCCAGGCTCTGATGTATACTAAAATCTCACTTTAATTATGCATGAAATGTACAACTTTGGCTTTTAGGGACAGAGGAAACAGTTCTGTCTTGGGAATAACTGAGAATTATTTTGGCCTGGAGTCAAGAACACACAGCCCAGTTTTTGTTCATTTCAGTTGGTTTTGGGTTACTTTCTAAGTGCAGGCAGCTGTTTGATGAGGGCCCATTTCCTACAGAAAAGAAAGTTATTGTGTTCTCGGCACATTTTCTCAATGCACCATTTCAAAACCAGAGCAGGCAGTGTAATGCCAGTTTCCCCAGCTCCAGGGCTGCAGCCTCGCAGATCTTGGGTGACTCCAGAGGACAAGTAACCCTGCTCTGAGTTGTGTTCCACTCCTCTACACCTGAAAATCCAACTATGAATCCTCCAACACTCTTAGGCACCTAAGTAGTTTTTAAACAGTGGGCTAAGGAGCCTGAAAAACAGTTGCAAATCACATAAGTATCTTAGAGAAATGTTGCTTCTCATTTTCTGCATATGTGCATGTCCTCTGCACCGGCCTGCAAGCCCTGACTGCCAGTCTGCCGCGGCACTTGCATATATTTGCAGACCCGTCGTTTGATCTCAGCTGAGCAGAGTGTCTGGGGACCCGGCAGTTTCCTGTGATCACAGCTAAAATTCAGATGATGCTGACTTTCCTCCTCACCCTCTGCACACATCCAGCCAGCGGACATCAGATGTGCCTCTGAGCTGCTGCCTCAAAGATACCCACCACCCAGCAACGAGACAGTGGAGCCCTTCCTCTGCTCTCAGAAATACAGAGGTGACCAGGAAAAATGCTAAATACATGGCTGCAGATCCCACCTTCACCTGGGCAATGTCTAGACCTCCAACCCCATTCCTGCTCTCCCAGCCCCATGCTGGCTGCTCTGGCTCTCCTCTTGGTCATCCCCACAAAGCCTGGCTCAGATGGATGTGTTCCTGGGCGGACTGAGGAGACACGTCTGTCCCTCAGAGGGAGGGCCGGCATTGTCCCTTCTTGCAGGGCCAATACACAACCAAGGGCTCAGCGCTTCTGTCTCTGCCCCAGATCACTCATGCCAGGTCTGTCCGTGTGTCCCACGTCTGGGCTTCCCACCTCGTTACTCACAGTGATAAAAAAGGGCTTTTGGTGGTGACCTCTAGGTTCACGCTAGCTTTTCCTGGAGGAAAAGTTTGCCTTTTCTAAACCTCCCTCCCCTTGCAGCCACGAACAGAGCGCCATGTGGACCCCAAAGCACAGCTGGTGCCTCAAAGCCATGTCTGGCTGATTGTGTTCATTGATAATTTGGAGAATGTGGCAGGAGATGAGGTCCCTTCTGCTCCCCGCAGGTGCCCGGCAGGGCAGGCGGGAGGGCCGAGCATGGTGGTGGCACTGGGAGGGCTGCGGAGCAATGCGGTGCGATGAGGATGGGGGATACGGAGCCAGGAGGGGTGGTGGAGGATGGGGGATGCTCCCCATGGTGTGCACAGCCATAGACTCATACCAGCTCTATTTCTGATGGACAGCACTCTTGTTTCCTAGCTGGCACCAAGTGGTAAGGGGAACCGAACGAAGCACAGCACGCAGGGGAGAGGCACGGCCCCCTCTCAGGCACCTGGCTCTAACGTGGCTTTTGCTTTTTCCCTAACTGTACAGAATCGTCTCTTAAGGGGTGAATGTGAAAAATCACAACAGTCATAACCCAGAGCCCTCGCAGCCACGTGGCTGGACTGTGATCCCCCAGTCCATCCCAGCCAGCATCCAGGCAATTCCTATGGGTTTCGGTGGGACGAGATGCAGAGTGGGGTGTTTCTTCCTAAAAACCTGGCCATGCCACAGAGGACCCTCTCCTGCTCTCAGCACAGGCTAAACGAAATCCAAGTGCCACTGTGCTCTGCAGCAGGCATCTCGCTCACGATCTTGCTCTCAACTTCAGGAGCATCCCAAGAGCTGCCCATTTCCAGATTATGCTTCCAAGGAAGAGCAAACAATGCAGAGCTGCCATGATATATTTAACGATGAATCATTCTCTTAAAAATTATCAGCTGTGAAAGGCTTTCACCACTCTGGGGATAATGCAATGATGTATTTCATGTGAATCAGTGCAGAGCGTATCCATGGCAACCCCATCCTCGCAGTTTGCCAACAGTTGGGGTAACCGGCCTGGAAGAGTTGCAGAAAATAAACCTGCATATTATGGATTTTTAAAGGAAAAATCAGGCCTCTTCTGAATTGCAAGCGGCTTGTCTGTATGCTTAGCTTAGGCTTGTTTGGTTGGCATATCGTGAGACCTTCAGCGGGTGTCACTACCCAGGGAGGTAATTCATCATCTCCGAGCAGCATCCGTCCCCGCCGGGCGGGCACAGACACCCGAGGGCTCCTTCCTCCGCAGCGCCCCGCTCATCACGCACACGGCTGAGGGGCCCCGGGCTGGACCTGGGGACCTGCAGCAGCCGCTGGGCGGGGAGGCACACGGGCGCAGGCACAGGCACGTAAGCCGGGTGTGATGCTCAGAAGCGAGCACTTGATTTAGCAGTCTGCCTCCTACTCTCGAAAGAGGCGTAGGCACCACGGGGCAGATCATCATAAGGCTACAGGCAGCCGAGAAGGCAAACAGATCCTAAGCCCACCCTGAGGGCACCGATGAAGGCAATGCAGATCCCACCATAGGTGCAGCATTTCTGCCTGTCAGTAATTTTAAAGCGGCTGAAATGCTGGTGATGTGCTCAGAGCCCTGTTTCCAGCGGGTGCTCCAGAGCTTGTGGTATTTGGGATGAGAGTAGGAAGCACCTGCATCACCATGGGGGCTTCATCCTCAGGATGCATTTTTCAACAGGATTGGAGAACGCCCTGTTGTGTTCCCCGGGCTGGTGTGAGCTCCGGGAGGGTGGTTTGTGGAAAACTGCGGCCCCTGCCTCCCAGAAACTTCAGGGCAAGACGCAGAAATTCCCTGTGCGAATGTATCGAGCAGCCTCTTGTGTTACTCAGGAGTTGAATTTTGAAGACCATAAAGCACTGGGGAAAGTCTCAAAGGAAAAATATATTCCGGTGTGCTCTTTGGCTCTAGCACAGATGTTAGACTCTCCCTGATTGACTAATATGAATCCTATAGAAAGGGAAAAAAACGTAATTGTTCTGTATGATAGGATTTTCATGAAGTTGCTTAAAAATAGCATCCTGCAAAAGAGTACCACGGCTTGTTTAACAGTCATTGGGTCAGTCTGAGGTCTGCGTCTGCCTCAAGGACAGAAAAAGTAGAGAAGGGCAAGTTCCTATAGAGAACGAAATGGCTGTTTTGATGCCGATTGCTGGGCATTAACAGGCCGCATTGGAGGTGCCTTTGTGAATTCAGATCAGGAATGCTCAGGACTGGGGAAAGCTGCAGAGCTGGACCATCCCTCCAGAGCGCTCAGCCCAGCTTCCAAGCCTCAGTCCATTCCTGGTGCTCCGGAGCACTGGGGACATATGAGTTCTGCTGAGCTCCATGCAGATACTTAACGGGTTTTACGCCTGGTGTTTGGAGCTTGAAAACCCAGTCTGAGGCAGCATAAAACATGATTTTCCTCTCAGTATTATGTGGTGAGTGACGCCAGCCCATCTTTATTTTCTGTAAAGCATTATGAAAGACTAAACACTCCAAGAAAATGGCATCCATTCACAGCACGCCAAGGGCCACCGGCAATGCTAATAAAAATTCTAATTGCAAGAGGATATCTATCAATCTCTCTGACTCATGCTATGGAAGATGCTGAAATGGCACTCTTGTTTAGCACTCTGTCGCAACGATAGTGTCTTTATGATGACATCTATAAAGCACATGCAGTTCTTGGTATGTTTTCTAATTTCACTGAACGTATCCCTTATATTTACCCATAAAAATAAGGAGAAAACAAAGGGGGAAAGGATGAAAGGATGAAAAATAGCAGAGAAAAGAAAAGAGAGGGAGAAAATTGGGTAAGGAAGGGGTAGGAAGAGAAAGTTTGGCTTCTGCCAACCTAAGGTTTTTCAGTCTTCTAAAAAATTAGAACCAAATATTTATCCATTTCACCATGTTTCACCTCTCCAAAACTTCACCATCCCACATGCCGCTAGGTCAGCCCGGCTGCCATGCCCAGCCCCTGTCCTGGAGGCCACCTCCTCTCCCACCCAGCAGACACAGGCCAGTTGGCTACAAGGATTGCTCAGGAAAACCAGTCCTTCTGCCATGTGGAGAATTTCCAGGATGCTGGGATGTATCCCAAAACCCACCAAACCCAGCTCAGGGAAGTAAATTTAAGGATGTAGCCATTATCATATTAACCCCCCTACTAACTTCCAGCCAAAAGACTTGTGTCTTGGCGCAGCCCCAGAGTTCACGAGCCCATCCACGTAGTCAGCAGCGCTACCTCGGTCTTGGCCAGGACCAGACAGTACAGCCTCTGGGAACAAATGTGAGCAAAATCTAATTTTCTGCTGGATCAATCTTAATTGTAAATCAATAGTTGAGTGTTTTATTGTTTTGCAGGGTGCTTTGGCACTGACTAGGTTGCAAGTTATGTACAAGTCCTGGTGCTGAGCCTGGCGCAGGTGATAGAGCCTGCTAGATCAGGAAGGCTGAATGGGTATAGGTACTCGAAGTTATGAAACTCTTTCTGTGGGCAGTCACTAACGTTCCCGCTGCATCACGAGTACAGGGATGATTAATTACCCCGCAGTACCACAGAGAGGCTGGTTGTAACTGAAGTACGTGAAATGACAGAAACTGGTATTCTGAGATTTACTGGGAGGTGCAGACTACCTGCCTGCCCATGGTAGCTCACCCGCTGAATGGCTCCTGGTTAGTTTTCAGCAGTGCCTGGAACTAGCAGTGTCTGTCTAGAGAAGGGAGAGAATATAAACATTCAGGCTAACCTGGGTGATGCTTGTTTCATTGTTAATATGTAAAACCTGGGGCCGGACTCTGCCAGGTGACTGCAATATTTAATATTACTGCATTATATGAACTGTTGCAAAAGCTCACATTTAAGGACGGCTGGAAGCCATTTATATACATGTATGCAGGTATATTCTGGTTTCGGAAGAACAGAAACTCAACCACCTAGGTCATAAGGGACCTATGGGGTGCTCTGTCCATGCTCGCAGCTTGGACAATGGCAGAACCAGGATTTCTGGCTGGTTTTGTGTGTACTCCTTCTCTGTATGACATAGTCTCGATGTAGTTAAATTGATGTGGCAATGCTAGGGTCAGAGCCCAGATATGCCGACTCTCAACATCCTGCCTTCAGACAAGACCATTCTGGATCCAAATCATCCATTCAAGAGGTTTCCTCTACCAAAGACAAGTGGTGAAAGAGCAGCGTGACCAAGACCCACCGTCCATGCCTGTGTCCAGGTAAGAGCTTTGTGCTTTCCTATCAAATGAAGAGGATACAACCTAGACAATCATGCTGTGACCGTCTGTCCATCTTAGGCCCTACCTTAATACTGACCTCATGTTGGACCCATCCATACCTTGCTGCCCAAGGACAGCAATACGGGACCAAGCTGACATGTCTGGACCCTCCTGTACCAAGTGTTGGCCAAGGAACCTGCAGCCTCTAGGCAGGCTGCAGAGAGGCTCCCTCCCATGTGCTGCCTGCCTTGTGCTGGGCAGGGCTGTGTCCTCCTCTTCCTCCCAGCTGCTGCAGCCTGCCCGCTCCCACCTGTGCCCGCTCCCAGTAACACTGGAGTGCCAGCATCTCTCTGCTGTTGCCCGTGTTTTATTGACAAAAACTTGGTCACTCCCTTTGGCAGATGACTCAAGAAGTTTGGCTTACAAAGAAGTGTCTCACCCTTCTTTATTTAATTTCTACCTGGTTTCTGTCCACATTCTCTTTATGCAAGCCCATTGCAGCCTGAGCTGGACTATGCCTGCCAGCTGGGCTTGGTTATGCTAATGACCACCAGATACACTGAAATCACTCTAATTAACAGCCTCTGCAAAGCACTGCCTGTAGTTAGCACCCTGCAAACGTGCAATGCCAGTCATGTCCAAAAGGACATATTTTCCTTACCCACATCTGCCGAGAACCATTTCACAGACTTCTTTGAAGCAAAAACAAATCTTGGTGGATAAGGCAGGCCTGGACACATAAACTCATATGGAGCAGTAAAATTCCACTGCCCTCCCCCCAAATCGGCAGTCCTTTCCTGCAGAGGTAGTATCACACTGCTGGCAATACACATATGCATAACAGAAATAAGATCAATTAATCTCTACCACATATGGTAGAATGAACAAAGGCTTCTTTTGCAGGCAAAGACAAATGTATATTTTCTGAGGCCCCAGTCTGCCATGAGGTTGGCTAGCATAGCTGATATCAGCAATAGAATAAGATCTGACTGATTTTAAGGAGACTCAGCAAAGCACATTGCAGTGCAGGATTGGGACCTGCAATGCTATTTTCAGTGCTGTGTTCTTTTCATATTCATGCCATTGGTGAATCTGCAGCATGCAAGCAGGCAAGCCACAAAGGGGAGGTTAAAAACACTTTTTCTGAATACATAGCCCTAAACAGTGAGACTGAATTTCATCCTATTCAGATAAGCAAATTGAATATGCCTTTCTGATAACACTGTTTTCAAGAGGTGAGTTTTCCTCTGGAAGCTGCCACCCTATTAATACCCTATGTCCAGGTCTTACCTTTCATCGCTCGCATTTTGCATCACCAAGTGGCATCTGCGGCAGAGATAAATTGACCATCGCCCTAGTTCCATTGATGACACTGTGTCTTCCAGAGGTTAAATGACTTTATCAATATCCTATTAATAAAGAATCCATTATTCTTGATTGCCTGCTTCCTTCTAGGTACTGTGAAACTGTATTTCCACCTTGGCTGAGAGCAGAGTCCTCATGTTCTCAATTCTCAGCTGCCTGGCCAAGCCCCGAGGACCCCCCAGGCTCCCATTAGAGTAAGTGTAATGTAATTTAACAGACAAGCTCAACAATATCCTTTTACTGTGTTGCCTTAGTGGTCTGCATTGATGGCTGCAAAAGACAGTCATGGCTGAATCCCAAATGCTCACTTTTTTTTTCTCTCTCTGATTTTGTTTCCTGGACTGTGTGTATGCAGCAGCATGTGCTTGTGTGTTTTTTAAGATGTTTTTTGCAATCATTCTTTGCAACCAGTTTCTCCTACAGACCAGTTGGGAATGGCTGACCAGAGCCTGAGGATGCTCTGGAGGAACACAGCCTGGGGGTCCTCTCCCTGGTCCTCACTGTCACCAAAAGTCAAAACTCTCACAACTTTTCTAAACCCTTCTACTACTTGAGATCCGGCAGCTAGAGAATTATCCATTTCCTCGAAAACCAGCTTATGAAATGAATCATTTTGATAGGTGGCAGAATAACATTGTCCTATTTTATAGGAATTTATGTTCTGAAGCGATACGAGTTAAGAACAAAGTAAGTAGAAAACCAGGGAGATATATGAACACAAATTTACATGGTTGGTATGACAACAGGGATGTTTTGTTTAGATAAGATTGAAAGGCCTTGAGGGAAGAATGAAAGGATATGTACACTCTAAAAAAAAAAAAGCAAATCTGAAATGGCTTCCCCAAGATAGACAAGAATTTATTAATAATTCACTTCAGAGAGAAGATAAGGTTGGCACACAGGAGAATTAACCTGAGAATCATCAATTTGCAATGATCTGAAACGAAGTGGTAAACACACATCACGATTACATTACAGCTGCAACTGGGAGGGATATTTAATTATTAATTGTTAATCGTATAAACAAGTAAATTTACTCTGCCTTGGTTAACAATGCTCTGTGCATTTGAGAGACTACAGCCCCTCAGCACCATTTACACTCAGGCTTGAAATTTCCCCCCAGGTCCAGCTTCAAGTTTGTATGTGCCAGGAACCTCCAGGAATCCCCATTTTTGTGGGTGAAGCCCTGGAGAACTCTGTCTCTCACAGAGAGGCACAAACTGGGGGAAACTCACTGCAGATGGAGACCCACCCTGGTAGCGCAAGACAAAAGCTGGCCACTGGTTTTGTTACTTCTGGTGATTTTTGTTTGAAAGCTCCTACAGGGACAAAGCAGCAGGACTCCCCAGGAGTGGCTGCTATTTTCCAACATGGTACTTGCGTGATGGAGAAAACCCTCTTCCCTCCCGAAGATATGTGAGACTGAGTCTGCGAGGACGGCGGGTGGTAGAGAAAGCCTCGAGAGCACCGTCAGCCTGGCGTGGCACGTGCTATGCTATTCCCAGACGCAATAAAACGGACATGGGATCAAATACTCCCTTTTCTTCCCAAACTGCAGTGCTTTCCAGCTTGTTTCTTTCTCTAATAGCCAAGACGGTGATAAGGTCGCAGCCTTTTAATGCGTTATATTAACTGCTTTGAAGCAGTGCTGGGTTTGTTGTGCTCTCCTTTCACTGCAGATATAAAGTCGGATGGAGCAGTTATTGCGGGAGGGGCCCCTTGGTCCCACGAGCCCAGCTGTCCCCGCGCAGCCCAGCTGGGAGCTGGGAACCTCCACAACAGCGACGGAGCTGTACAGAGAAGGCAGCAGCCGGGGAAGGTTATTAGCAGAGAACCATGGAGCGTGTGAAGTGGAAATAATAGCACATATCGGCTCAGCGTGAGCCAAGAACCAGCCAATGGCAGCATTGAAAATACATTTCCAACATCATTCAGTTTTTCTATGCACAGTAAAGGAAAAAAACAACCCAGGTATATGCCGATAAGCCCTACTACTACTCCTCCCAAAGGCACTTCTGATGGGGGAAAGAGGGACACACGGCAACGGGGAAAGCTGGCACCTTTCGCACACTGATATTCCCTGATTTTATGCACCACAGAGAGCTTCCGTTTCTCCAAACTGAACAGGTATGATGCTGTATTTATCTTTACTTTAGCAAAGCTAATCACAAAAATCTGTTTTGTGGAATCTTGTGATAGTCTGGAGAGTCGTCATTTTTATGTTCTCTTTGGAGCAACAGAAAAGAGAACATGAGATAACATGCTTTGATAATGTTGAATTGTTTCAGTTTGATGAATAATGACGTTTTGTGCTAAAACTGCAAAGTCATAATCCACTATAAAACACTAAACCTTATACTCTTATACATTCACGTTTTAAAGGTTGTATTTTCATCTAACTCAGAAGCTGAAATGACACAAATAGAAAAAATCAAATCAAAGGGAAACATTTTTACCTTAGCAAAATGAAACACCTTTGATGTTATTGAAACCAAACAAGAAAGTCAAAATGATTTGACATTTCCCATGAAACACGTAGTCAGTACTGACATGCTTTTGTGAAACATTTCTGATTTGAGGAGGATTCCGGGAGGCCCCACACCATCACAGCCGGAGCCTCCCCGTCCCTCTCTCACCAGCTCCCACCTCCCGCTCCCTTCCTGGGTGCTGGTTCTGCACCGGCTCATTGGAAAACCATTACGCTGGTGCAAAATGGCTCAGGTTTCCCAGCCAGGACTGATTCTGGAGGTCGTGTAGACGGATTCTGTCATTCCTCCAGAGGTGCTTTAGCTCCCAAAGCCTTCCCTCGTGCCCCGAGACCCTGCAGAGGCAGAGGGCGGGTTGCCAGCGCTGTGCGGGGAATCCCACAGACCTGAAACCCCGCTGTGGGAAGTCAGCACGTGGGTTTGGGAGGCTGGAGAGCGTACAGCTCTGGAATGAGGCTTACGAGCTCCACTGAGGAGCAGGATGTCTCTGTGCACGTCCACGCTCTTTCTGTTGGTGTGAACAGCCGCTCAAGAGGGGTGCAAGCCTCAGCGCTTTCCCATTTCATGCAAATCAGTTCCTTTTTGATGCTCTGCCCCATCTCCCCCTCTGCAAAAGTCTCTTAGATACTTGTAGGGACAAAAAGGGTAGAAATCAGTTCCATTGCTACAGGCATTATCTGAAGAACCTGCAGGCATTAATAAAAAGTTTATGGAGAAATTCATGCAGCAACTTATATGATTCAGCTGAGAATTATACTTCGTCTATATCATCTTATATTCTGGTTTAAGAAAGAACATTATCCTTTGTAAAATCCTACAGGAGTTTTTATGAGAGACTTAAGAAAGGAAACAAGAACTGCACATTCCATCTGATTCATTTAGTACTCGAGAAGTATCTTAATAAAATCAGAAAACAAGATAATGTTGTCTAAAGTAGAAAATACTAAAAGCCTTTCAGTACATGCCTTTCCCAGTACAGGTGGAATAAAAAGAGGAATTAGTTGTAAAAGTCAATTAGTATGTGATTTTACTCCAAAACACTTGATATTTCTAGGTCTGCCCTTTAATATTCTAGGGAGGAAAAATCTTAAACCCTGATTTTTGTGTTTTGACTTCAGGGAACACATGTTTACCACCTGTTTACAGAGCAGTGTCTGAGCCAGCCAATTATTTAAATATCAAAACAGAGACATCATCTGTGACTCAATTAAGCTGTTTCTCTACCTTTGCAACCCGAGACAATCTCCCTCTTGCTCCGGGGCTCTTTCTCCATCTGGCTGCTACAGAGACAGCCTAGCCAAAAGTAATTTGCTGCATCCCTTCCAGCCAATTCACCCACAGGAGAGGAGAGGAGAGGAAAATGCATTTAAGCGCGATCCTTTCACACAGCCACCCCAGGGTCCAGCTGTGGCCACACTTGGGTGCTGGAGGCCAGCAGTAGCGACGGAGCACGCCGCAACGCCAGCCTGGGACAACCTCTGCATCCCGGTGGGAAACAGCGGGGTCCAGTGTCCATTTTCTGTGCCTGCCAGCTGCCTGCTGCGTGGCGAGGCCGAGCCGTGGGGGGCACCGCTCTCCTCCTCACAGATGACAGGAGCTCCCTGTCTCCCTCCTCTCCCAGACAGGACACAGCATTAGAAATGTATCTTGTTCCACACGCTGAAGCAGACAGACCCAGGAAAGTCACCTGCGCTGAGCACGCAGCCTTTGCGAACTTGGCTGGCAGCTTCCAGGTTGACCAGAGCTCTCATTCTCACTGACCGTACAGCAATTAAACAGGCTAAAACCACAGGGCCGTAACTGTCAGACCAGAGGGCTTGTTTACGTAGCAAGGGTCAGAAGTGAAGGACAGCCGCTCTTGCAGCATGGGAAGTGAGGCAGGGCTGGTGTGAGAAGGGAAGGTCTGGGTGCCTTCTCAGTGAAGGTGGTCAGGTCTGATGCCGGGAGGCCAGGGATGCGGGGTGCCTCACGCCAGAGGGACGAAGCAGGATTGCACGTTTGTGCTGAGGTGGGGTTTACACCCAGACAGGAATAAACTTTGAAAAGTTCCATACAAAAATGAATTCCTGATGTGAATAGGCCAATAGGGCTGACCTGTGCTCATATGTCATGGGCTTCATGGGGTAGATGTGGAGAAGAGGCAGGGAGGAGGTTCCTCAGTTTTCCCTCTTGTTCCAGCAGTTTCAAAGAGGTCTAAGGAAACCTTGGACATCTCAGAAGCAGCCATGATAGGGTTAAATAAGTACCTGTCTCACTGTTCACTAAAAATATGAGTTTTCAGAGTACTACCTTGACATGGTAATGACACATCAGTATTACAACACTGCTTGTTTGACGATATACGAGACAATATGATCTCTGGAGCTAACAGTAACTTGTAATAGATGCTAACCTGAAGCCATGAAAATATATGACAAAACAATGTCTTAAAATAAACTAGAAGACCTTTATGAAAACAAGCAAAGTTTCGAAAGGTGGGACTGTGTTTTCCCACGGAAGCACAGTTAGTGCATGGAAAGGCTCAGCTACTGGAGGGATACAGGACAAACCACCCATGTTGAGTTTCTGAAGTACAAGCGAAACTTTTGCACCTCATTGGCTTCTCCCGCATGCAATCAGCCTTCTGAAAAGACAACCCATCTGCCCTCCCCATGTTAAACTGGATGCACCAGGAGCAAAGTTCAAGCTGCAGAAGGAGGCAGACAGATTCTTCTCTGCAGAGAAGCATCATTCATCTGAGTTCACTAAAAATGTTGAGTGAGAGACAAAAATACATCAACAGTCACCATATAACACCATTTGATAGACTGTGGGAAGGAGACCTGACCCAAGAGTGCCAAATATTTACGACATGTATCTATTCAACATTCAGACTCAAAGGAACAACCTTCAGCTTAGTACCTCCTATATGCTCATTTTCATCATGTTTGTTCAGACTGTTTCCTCACTGCTAAATTTTTGCCGGGGTGTTCCAAATCTCACTATTCAGCAATAGCTATTTATTCCTCTTTACTGCCACCAAAACCTAATCCTATACATTAGCAGTCTCCTCCCAACTTTTGTAACAAGAGATGCATCTCAGCCTGTGAGATCCTCGGGTCTGACTTGGTTTGCAAGTACCTCAATGGGTTGCAACTCAGTTTTATCTAGATTTACTGCTTTGAAGAAAGCAGAGCATTTTGTGCCCAACAGATTTCATCTGAGGTTTTGTTGGGGAATGGCTACGTGATCAAGGACACAGGTCCTTGGATCAGCTGCTTGAGCAGTCTTGTGCGTAAGAAAGTTATCTGTGTATTCTGCTATGTTCTGCAAAAACAAAGTAGTGAATAAGAAGCAAGGATGCGCAT
>JAVKLA010000010.1:22821039-22884118 GCA_034782735.1 Sagittarius serpentarius
CACTATATAATGTAGAAGCTGACTGCAATAAAGGGAAGACGCTTTTATCAACCATATTGGCTGTCTGTGTCTTCCCCGTCGGCATTCCCCGTCGGCAAGGTTTTACTTCAAACATTTTGCAGGATAAACTCACAGCAAAGGGCTGAGTTATACAACTGGAAACACACTCACAGAAAGATCCTACAAGCATAAAATACATCTGGACCTAATCCCTTCCTTAGGGCATTATTTTGGGCTCTGAGACAGCCCTTGGAAAGACCTGAAGAGGGTCCCATCCTTCCCCGTGCCCTCTTTTGGGTCCCCCTTACTCCAGTTACGCCTGGGGGTCAGACCTGCCCTCCTGCACACGCTGCACTCCCCTTGGCTGAACAGCTCAAGGAAACTCATCACATTTGTGACCTGACTGCGCAGTGGATGTTTGTGAGACTGCTGGGGTTTGGCATGCCCGGGGCCTTTGCGGTATGTTGACTTCTCCCATCCGACTCGCTCTCCTGCCGCGGAAGTTGACTGAATGGTGATTTTTCTGATTTCTCCTTTCTCAGAGAGCATGACTCACATTTTAAATATATTCATGGGTCCAGAGTAACTTATCATACACATATTTTTCAAGTCTTTATTTTCTCATATCTATACATGTCGATAGTCATCCTGTCTGAGAGCCTGATGGGATTCCCTGGAGGCCGCATGTGCAGGACTAACACCACTGACTGATAGAGCACTTTGGGGTCCTCAGTCCTCTTCCCCAAACCTATTCATCAGAATTAGAAGCACAAGCTGCCGTAGTGCTCCTAGTTATAACGACTAGTTATTATTTAGCACTTCTCATTTCTATTCCCAAAACACTGCAGAAAGGGGACTAGCAAAATCCGAGTTTGACAGAGAATTTTATCCTCCTGTAGCACAGGAGTTACACAGTAATCAGGACACAGGGAAAAAAACCAACTTTCACAGCTTGAATCCTAGGGCCTTTGACACTGTCGCGTATTACTTGTCCATGGATCAAGTAATTTGGCAATAAATAGGTCCCTTCTAACTATACCAAAAGCATGCTGATGTTTGGAAAAAGTTCAAGGGGGAGGGAGTGGGACAACGACGACAACCATTATTTTTTTAAATCTTTTTGTCCTGTAGAACTGGCTGATCTGAGCTGAATCACTGTTGTTAATACACGTTGTTCTCAAAGCTTTTCAGAACCATGTTTGAAAAACAGGAATACTGGAAACTTTGTGGGAAAAACCATATTCCCAATCTGAAGAGATCATTTTGGACAAGTTTACAAAAAAATGTGGTGATCTATCGGACACCTTTCTAAAAGGAACTGTTAGATGCTGGAACTGACTAAGGGCTTGGCTCCAAACCATTCAAGGTAGCTGAAAGCAAATTCATTGCACAGCCTGGGATAAGGTCTGAAGTCATTCTCTTATCATTTCCATGAGACCAAGCGGGACCGACTGCACTGCAGTCAACAGAAAAAGGGTAGAGCAAATGGGTGTAAGAGTGAGGTCAGAGTCAGCCCTTAAATCATCGTTAGATAACAAGCCATGCTGGCTTTTATTTCATTTAATGACACATGAACTATGGAGGTGTAGGAGTAGAAAATGAGTATCTGAAAAAGACAAGATTCAAAAGAAAACATTTTACACAGATAAAGATTCTTTTCCTTTCTCTGAGAAAGTTAAAAAAAGAAGAGGGAACTATCCAGAATAATTAGCCCAAATAATGCCATTAATCCTAAGCAGAAAAAGACACTTACTCTGCTTGGATCCCTGGAGCAGGATGAGAACATTTTATCCTATGCATGCAGTGATTTTCCTTGTTTACTTGTTGCACATTGTATGCTCCTCTCCTAACAAGCAGCAGTCATTGCCAGTCCTTCAGCAGAGCCTACCCTAAGTGTTCATATTATATTCATCACTGTTTCAGAGCCAAAATGCTGTAAATAATCTACCACTCAAACTTACTATTATCTTGACTGCCAAAGCCAGCTGCTCTTGCTGTTTAGCATCCCTTTTCAAAGGAAATATATTGTTTCTTCCAGCTTTGGGTCTCCTCTCGTACACTGGTGGAAACAGGAATAGATTTTCTGAAGCTGGTGGAGTTACAGAGATGTAAGCTTGGGGCACGTGAGAAGGAATTTACTGCTGTCATGTTGTCTCTGTTTCCATAACTCCCCTAGCCTCTCAACCAAATATGTGCTTCAGTTGTGCTGGGAGCTGTACAATGTGTAATCCTTGCAGCATCCTGACTCAAAACAAGCCTGTTTTGTTTTCTCTCTGGTTTATTCTGCTTATGTGGGAGCTCCTGTGAAGCCGGGGGCATGAATACATTGCATGATGCTACTCAGACCTTGAGGAATGAGTTGATCTTGGAAAAGGTGATGAAGAGCCAGGCTGTCTGAAATAGGATGCTTTTTATTATCTTGTTAGCTGCTGGCACGATCAACTCGCCCTCAAGACAGAAGGTGAGACGATGAGATTTACCTCTTTAGAAGAAGATCTGGGACTTATCCAAAGGTCTTCCATGCAATATGCACTGCGTACAACAGCTAAATATTTTGTGCACCTTGCAAAAGAGATGTGGAAACAATAACATGTGGAGAGTGGAGAACACATGACTTCTACAATGTAAACTCCTTTCCACAAAGTTTTTTTCATCTGCTAAGCTTCGCCTGCTCTTCACACATGACAACTGTTCACAAAACAACAGGGTCCTGGATAACAGGATTAGAAACTGGAAGTTGTGAGCTGAGCTAAGCTTCAGCCTTGCTGCATGAAAACAGCCTCTGAGCTCAGAAGAAAACAGGCTGGAGTAGGAGGAAAGAGAAAACTTTTGGAGAAAGGAGGGGAAGTCCTGGAGTGCCTCCACCCTGAGGAGACATGAGATGGGCCTTTGTTTCTTGCAGGATTTGGAGACCTACTGAATGGCCCTATATCTATTTGTTAGCGTTTTCATTTTTACTGAGGGATCTCACTGAACATGCTGCTGGGTACAGGACACAAGTGACCATGGTATCTGTTCCTGCCACACAGCCAACATGACCAGTCGGGACCATCAGTTGTGACTGTTGTGAAGAGTGGCATGAAAAGCTCTGCTGGGACGGGGGTGGAAGGTGAGCGTGGTGCCCGAGCAAACCCAACCAAGGTGTGCCGGACCCTGGCTAGGGAGGCACTTGCCCACCCCATATGATCCATCGGCACGCAACACTGTCCCCGCGCTACATCCAGAGCACCTTGGTCTGGGAGGCTCGCAGAGCTCCAGCAGCTTTTGCACTGAGTGATGAGATATTAAATTTATCAAAAGAGGGAGAGGAACTGCTGGCATCCTTTGAGTCTGCCTGCTTCTTTCTCTACTGCAGTGACGCTCTCTTGCAGAACTTGGGCAGCCTCTCACACCTGCTGCTTAATGCACTTTCCATGTGTGTTCATCATACAGATTGCCATTTATATGCCTGAAAAGCAAGAATTTTTGTTTTCTCATGTATTTGTCTCACTTCAGAATGCCTGGAGGTAGTCCCCCAGGCACATGCACAGCACTGGGTTCATGCTACATCAGTTGGACATTCAAAAGAGACTGGGGCAAGATCAGTCAGACTAGGAAAGGAATTTTTTTCTGTAGCAGCAGCTCATCTCTTCAAGCAGAGAATGAAACAAGGGGACGAATGCTTGACTATCTCAGCGCACCTGTGTTCTGACCAGAAGAGGTACTATAAGATCATAAACCAGATGCGAGACACCCTATATTGTTCCTAGAAATGAATGGAAGTTAATGTATAGATGGTAGACAAAAAGAATTTTTCATTCTGCATAGAAAACCACACCTGGAATACATAGATCTAACACCAGAACCAACAGTGTATGTAGCAACGGCTGTTAATTGTGCTTATTCTTTGTCACCTCCATTAAAAAGTACTTCTGCTCCTTTGATGGCTTTTCAGCCATACCAGACCACTTCATCAGAGAACACAATTTCAGGCATGAAGTAGGGTCTTAGCAGAGGTTTTAAGTGAGACTTCCTGAATATCTTCCTGTTTTCCTAAATTCTTCTTATGAGCTGGCTAACCATTTCTGCCCTGAAACACCTAGGTTAATGCATCTCAGAAGCATCTGGAGTGCTAAGACAGAGCCTGGAGCCTCTTGGTTCAGACTAGCTGTGAAAGCAATCACAGCACAGCATCAGCAGCTGAATAACTTCACTCCCCAGTGACCTTTTGCCATTGCTGACTATTCATTGCATCCTTCAAATGACGACCCTTCCACCATTTGTTACTGTGCTGGCCCTCCTGTGGTTTTGGAAATACAGCCTCAGAGCATGCTGCCAGGGATCCCTCCCCTGCTCCACACTTGCCCTTCGCATAAGCAACAGCAGCAGGGAGGGAAACAGCCCCGACACGGTGCACCCACCCGCGGAGGCACAGGTTGGAAGTCTGCTCTGCAGTATCTTCATTGCTTTTATTATCCACATTAACTACATTGAAGAGAAGCCTAAGCCATGCTGCGGTCCCCATGGAAACGGGTCCAAAGAGCTTTGGTTGATTATTAATCAAGGTATACGAACGCCCTTTCATCTCCAAAGGTCCTGAGGAAATGACTCCCATTAGGAGCCCCAGGAGCAGACGGACATGCAGCAGGACACATACCCGGGAGGGTGTAGCCTGGGGCTGGCATGGGATTTTCCTTGCTTTTCCCACAAGGGATGAAAAGGAGGAAACCAGGAAACCTGCCCGAGTCTTCAGCAAGTCCCTACCCTTTTTATCCCACAATATGCCACAATGAGATCGTTTAGAGACATGAAGTCATGCTTTGTCTCCTTGGTCTCAGAGCCTGAAGGACAGCAAGTGGCATTTCCAGGGCTGGCATTTGGGATGACAAAGTGTTTGCAAGCAAGGGTGAATCATTTCCCGAAGGACACCCTCAGACTTGCTGCGATGTATTCAGGGGGAGAAAATATTCTGCCTTTGGCCTTGACAGTCTTTTAGCATCTCTGAAGTCCACCCGACAGACATGCAGACACACAAGTGGTTGTACCCGCGTCCTTAGCTGTAACAATTACTGATGCTCCCAGTACAAAACAAACACAAATCCCAGTGCCAAACTGCCTACGTATCAAGAGTTATGGGGAACATGTGAGAGATTACAAGCAGCACAGTGAGGAAGAGGCTTTAGAAGACTCAGACCCCTTTTTCTTTGGAGCAGATGACAGCCACCAAGGAACTGCACTGGTGGGAAGCGGGTGCCCCCTCCTCCACCTCTGCCCAGTTCCTAGACTAAATTTGCACTGGAGAGTGATGGAAAATTGATGTCCAAATTAGAACATAAAAAAAATTTAAAAGTTCATAGAAGTAGGATAATCTAAATTATTTATGTTTATAATTTCAAAATATTTTTGTAATTTTAAAAATTGTTCATTTTTAATATCAATTTTTAGCATAAATTAACTGAAGTTTCATTATAAAAGCTGTTTTGAATCACACATCAGAAAATCCCATTTCAAAGCTTCTCTTAAACTCTTGTTTTAAACTTGTTTCAAAGAAGGGAGCCCTGAAAACTGACACTTTCCTGTACACAGCTTCAGCTGCAACAGTCATCTTCTAACAAAAATATTTTGCCAGAAAGTTCCCAAACAGCATTTCTACAGCATCGGATTGTTCCCAGATTTTAAAATGGGAGATTTAGGATTATCAATCCCAAAGCCTTTCTTGGTCATCAACTCTTTTATTCTTAAAGGAAAAGCAGAGCGGCATTTCCACGAGGACCCGCAGCCCCACTGATGCCGTGAGCACTTCCCTCCGGTGGTGACCTGGCCCTGAGCTCACGTTCAGCAGCGGGAGTTCAGCAGTCTTTCCAGGAGTTTTAGTGGTGGGCTCTGTTTCATGGGAACAGAGAAAAGCAACCCTGGGGAACATTGCCCTCCGGGATCCACCAGCCACCGCAGAGCAAGGTACTGCAGCCCGAGAGGTCACAGCCACCTCCAGGACAGCCAGCCATGTCACCACCCAGCCACGCTGCTCCCTGCATAGGGTCGTTACAGCAGCTCAGCGCCTGCAGGACTCTCCAGCACAGTTTTGTGGGAAGCCACTTCTAGACTCCCCAGGCGAACGCTTTCCCCCTTGGGAAGCCTCCACCTTCCCCAAGGGGCAGGACCAGCGAGCGAGCGCGCAGCAGCCTTGGTGCTGCTGGGAAACCTGCTGCTTCCCAGCTGGCCCCGTTTGCCCCGCCGTGTCTGCTCGACAGGAGGTTCTCCAGGACGGGGACTCAAAATGGCAGGGCCCAGCACCAGCAGAGCCGGAACTGGAAGCTCTTTGCCGTTTCTGTCCATATAAAATGGCATCTTGGCAGAGCTGAGCTTCCTCTCCAGGCATTGCACTGTCTGTGTCTGGAGCCCCTGATTCCCCGAGGAGAGCGCTCTTCGTATCTGCCACGCTCATGAGCCAGGGAACTATATGGTCCCTCTAACCTGCTCTTCTAAAAATGAAAGCATTAGATTTTCCTTCTCCATTGCCCCATATTTTTTCTCCCTCAACACAAAGGGTGCCCTGAGGAGTGGTGAGATAAATTCCTTTTTCCCTCTGCCACTTTCATGACTAGCTACAATCGGTTTTGCTCATGAGATGCCACAAACCATATATACAAGCTGCCACAGAACTATGCAATTAGAGTAGACCTATACCATACATGGTTACGAGCCCTGGGAATTACAAGACAGGGAAGCTTTTGCGCTCAGACCCTGGCCACGGGCAGAGGAACACAGACCAGCCGAGCAGCCACCGAAATACCAGTGCGCTGCTCCCAAAGCTCTGTGTGCTCTCTGCCGTGGCAGCAGAAGAGGGCATGGAATCCCTTGGAAGCTCGGTGGGATCTCATTGTTAGCTTGCAGTTCAGTTCTTTTGTGGCTCTTGGGACAGCCAAAATGTTACAAGATGGCAAAGTCGCTGATCACACTCCTCTCCTGGGAGTTTCACAAGTTTTAAATGTCTGAAGCAAACAATACAAATAAAGCAGCAATTATGTACTGGAAGTTTCCTTTTCTGTCTTGCATTAAACAAAGACTTTTTTCTTTCCGTCTGTTCTGGAAGATCAGGGTCTCTGGGCTGCACCAGAGAGAACTGCATCCCTCCACCCACAGCCACATCATGGCCACTAAGTGATGTAATCACAGTGTCACAGGGCCCCCGCGAGCCAGCCGCTGTGAGGTTGCACAAAGGATAACAGGACTGGGACTTAATCCCTAAAACTTCTCTTCAAAGTCTTCCCAGCTACAAGAATGTCTTCTCTGAGCCATTATATGTTCTTTAAGCAACGACACTGAAAATAAGACCATGACAGGACACTCAAAGGAGAAAATACCATTTAATTCCAAGGAGTTACACATTCCCTCACTTGAGTTCAGAAATGCCTGCTCAGAAGACACACACAGTTCCTGGTTCTATCCTCCAGCCAAACTCAAACAGAAATTTCTTGACCTCTGAAGAGTGACTTTGTTTTGCACAGTTTCTAGAAAAAGTCTGAGTTAGAGGCATTTTTTACAAAGTAAAGAAAAGGCCCATCATCTTCTTCTGGGCCACAAATGGAAACCAGCGTGGTTTTGTGTGTATGCTAAGATCAGGGTCAGAACAGGTCTGTCTGCGTTTTCTATTTCTAGTCAAAAGCTTTACAAAATAACTCTGTGCCAGCAACTCCCATAACCTCCTTTGCATGGAAAGGGCAATGACCTCTTGGCCAGCTAAAAAATGAAAATATCCAGGGTCCTTCTGACCTCTTTCCTTTCTTGCAGGAGAAGAAAGGCTGGGCAGAGGAGATGGAAACCTCAGGGGCATTCAGGATGCCCTGGTTCAGCAGCACTATCCTCTTTCCAAACAACGCCTGACTTCAGCCGGGCTCCAGCTTTTCACAGCAGCTTCAGCACGAAGTGAAATGCAGGGGTTAATCCTCAGAGGCAGCAGCTGAAATAACTGGAGGTCAGACAGCTAGATCCTGCCTGGTATGTTTTAGTCTTTTAGAGGATTATGAAGTTTTCCATAGAAAGAAAAGGTTATGCCTGAGCTCCTGTCTCTGCCCAGAATTAAGGTGCCCTGGTCCCTCCTTCCCATCCTCTGCTCTGCCCTGCAGAGAGCCACAGTCAAATACATATGCCAAAAAACAACCAAATATTTAGATACTTAATTCCTAGTTGGAATAGATATGGACTGTTAGGCATTTCCATAGGAATTAGGAACCGTAGAGCTTTTTGAAACTGGACTTAAATTTTGGTTTATCCTTAATGAATCAGAAAGCCTGTGGCATCATCATGAGAACAAATCACATGGGGGGGGCTGGCTATTTTCCACATCATTGCCTTATGCCTTGGGCATTAACAACTTTGCAAATTCATGGGAAAACACACACATAAGACCACTTTGGGCAAAAATCTCTGGCCTTAAAGAAAGTACAGCGGTGAATGATGATCTCAACATGAAATTAATGACCTGAGAATATTTTTTACTTTTCTTGCCCTGATGATGAATTTGTAGAAGAGCTAATAAAGATAGTGGATAAATGGTTAATGTCCCCCTGCAGATGGTCACAGTTTATTACTATTATTACTATATTATTATTATAACGATTCAGAGGCTGGCAGAGAGACCTCGATTAGCAGCCCAAAATCTCTTGGAGGTGAATGTCACTTTTACATTCCTCCAGAATTATCTCTTCTTCAGAGTCCTCTAACAGTAACTGCTGCCCAATGGCCTCTCCAAAAATTTACCCCTATCATTCGCCTGTGTTGCCTTGAGGAAACAAAAATAGGACCTTCTGTGGGCAACTTCCCTTCTGAGCAGGCACAAGTCCACAGGCTCTTGCCTGGGCACACTGGAAAGGTGTGGTGGTGCTTTTCAATCCTATCCAACTGGGAGGAAGAGCCTATTCACACCTATCAGGATTTTAAATGGGAAGAACTAAAATGTTTCATAGCCACAAAGTTTCCTGAACTTGAGTCCTAGCTCAGCAGCCTTCCTGAGCACAGCTCCATTGTCCTTCCCAAAATACAATGTCTACCAAGCACACCTTGCTGTGTCTGAACAGCTTTACTGCTCTACTTTTCCTTTTTAAAATATGCATATTCTAAAGTTGTTTCTCTTTAAATACCTTGGTCTGGGAGGAATGAAAGGCAAGCACAGAGGAACAGGGCAGTTCTCTGCTCATCCTTTTGCCATGCATAATCTATGGATGTGGTCCAATCTCCATTTGAGCGAGTGGGAATCTTTCAGGTTAGGCAATAACAGCGCCAGTATCCAAGTTTTACACATGAGGGAATTGATTTACAGGGCATTTTTTATTCATTTATTTATTTTAAACATAGAGCCACTTCTGTGCATAATTACATAAGAAGTTTGTTGAATCAAGCCTTGATCTCAAGTCTCTTAGATCAATGCCCTGGCTGACAACATCTCCTTCCTTGACTATTCCTGTTCCTTGCACAGTATCTTCACCAGCTTTTTTTACTCAACTTTGAGCAAGGCAAAAGACTAATTCAACTAAGTGAGATGCATCAGGAAACCTCTATATATTCAGACAGGTAATCCAACAACCAGGGCAGACAGGAATTTTTTCCATTGCTGCCAACAGCCTGAAGAGCACAGGGGAACCAAGAGCTGCAGACAGCCAAAAGCAGCAGGGTCCCCAGGGGAGGCACGAGCACCCTCCGACTTTACAGCTGCCACTGTTGGATGGGGTAGACCTGATCACCATGTACAGACCAACAGACAGGAAGCACATTGAAGGAAAGGCTCTTTGACACTGCAGCCTTAATTTCTCCTGCTCCATTACCCTCCCATTAAACCCAAATGGTGTCTGATACATCTCTCCGCTAGAGATGGGTTGCCTGCATCCCCAAACAGCTGGCCAGCCTGTCTTACGTGAGTGAGCAGATGGACTGTTGGTTTGTACTGCGCAACCTATTCAGTGACGGCAGATGTATTGGCTATATTGTCCTCAGAACTGCATTTGTTACGTTAAGAATAAGTAAGAAATAACATTCAAACCAAAATAAAACAAAGCTGATTTTTAGTGCTCCAGAGATTTTAACTCGGTGGGACTGTCTACTACAACCGACCACAAAATGTTACATTAAAATCAGATGATATTACAAGAGTGTATGTTACAGGATAAGAGCAAGAGATAAAAAGCCAGCTGTAATTTTAGCAATCTTGTCCATAACATTAAAGCACACGCCAGCGCTCCTCAGACTCTGGATGAGCATGATGCATATTTTACAGCCACGTTTTTATTGACTATAATTTATACCCTGAAGCATTATTGCCTCTGTATGAAAAGAGCAATTTTGTTTTCTAGCGAGCAAACAGCTATCCAGAAGGCACTCAAGTCCTCCAGAGAGAGGCACAGGCAACACAATGTTTAAGGCAGAATAAAGAATTTACTGCTGGACCAACACAGACTATAACCTCTTTTGCTAGTGACCTTTACTGAACAGCGTAAATGAGATATTCCAGTCTGACAACGAGATATAACAATCTGACAATCTGCTGCTTGAACGTATAGTGTCTGAGGGGACAGAAAACTCACTCTCCATGTAAAAAGGGATGCGTCCTCTGCAAAATACCAGCTCTGCACTGCTGCTGGCTGCCATGTAGGACAGCAGACCTGTAGACAGTCACACTCGCTGTCCTTACCCAGCTGAGAAAGCCCGCAGCACACCAGGAGTGCTGCTCCCTCCCCCTTCCTCCTCCCCCTTCCCACCCAGGACATCCTTCAGCCCCATGGAGACCTCTGTCTCCACACTGTTTCCCACAAGAGTCTTGTGGGGCAAGGTGGAAGCCAATCTCCGACGTACGTAATGACCATGGGGTGAGAGGAGCACAGCCGTAAGGGGATCCTCACCATGTTTCTAAGTGATAAGTGTTGATCAGCAGCGCTGAAAGATAACAGAATTTTGCAGAACCAAAACCAACCTTTTTCCCCCCTAAGGCCCCCAGTAAAAATGGATTTGTCTCACATCAGTTGTCCAGCCCTAATAAGCCATCTGAACTTTTACTAATTAAGAGGTGAAAAACTTTCACTTCAAACACTCCTGTTTCACAAAAATGAACCTAATTTATGTGCATTTAATTACTGAAGTTGCAGAACAAAATAGCCTTTGCCTGTGCATTCCCAGTAATTGCATATGAACATTAGCATAGTCTATGCATTAAAGAACATCTTAATATTTAGTGGTAAAAATAGTATCAGCTCTGTAGATGGTATAAATGAATGGCTATAAAGCTCTCACAGTTTACTTCCAGTAAGGTTTGGTCTGTAATTTTTAACCAATCAACATCTTTTCAGTTGACAAATGTGAGCCGATATGTATCACGTTGCCTTGTGAGGCTGAAAATAGATTTTGCAAATATGTTTCTGGGTGCGGAGGTGGTTCATACAAGTGAAGCAAAAGATGAGGAGAAAAAAGATGGACACGTTTTGGTTCCCAGGGCTGGATTTGAGTCTCTCTCATCTGCCTATGCTCATTAATCACTCCAGAAAGGAAACGCTGATCCTATTCACAGAGTGCACGACTTGTACTCGGAACAGAGAAGGGAGCCTGGGAGGGACAGTGCTTCAAATTCACACAAAAGGATACAGCAGAAACACCACCTAACATGTCCTACCATGTCACACCATCAGATAAAAGAGCAGGCACCTGTGCTCAAGTTCTTATTTCTAATGGAGCCTATGGGATTTTCCAAGTTGCATCGAATATTTTTATAAATCTAGAGGCTATCAAGGGGAAATAGATAGAAAAAAAATTGACAGCAATTTTGTTTCCACTTGTGTTCTATACATGCAAAAAAGGTAAAGAGCACTGCTTAGGTTCCCCACATACTCAAAAACTAGGCTTAGTCAGACTTCTCGCACTCTGGGTAACCGCAATCCTTCACCCTTCAGTCTGGCTCGGGGCACCGCGTCCTGGAAAGCCAGGGGCGGCGATGGCTGCATGCACGTGGAGAGGGAGGAGGCTTTGCCTCCCGCGGTGACTGATCCCTGAACCAGCACCACAGCAGAGGTTGTCACTGCAGGACTGACGTCCTTGCCTGGAGGAGCTAGGGAGGGTGAGGACGGAGAACCCAAATGCAGGCCACAGCCAATACACAATTCAGTGCCCAGCTGTACCCCTAAGTGCTCAGCAAAGCTGGTATTTAAGGCATATATATCTCAAACCTGCTGCTCTCAAAACTTAAGATTCAAGGTAGTCCTAATGCTCAGCTAATCCAAATGGAAATTGGAAGTTTGGTTGGGTTTTAGTTGGAAGACAGTTTTAGGACGTAAATCTCTACTACCACTTAATATTTTTGTCATACTCGGTCTTTTCAGTTCTTCTAAAGAAAAATAGACACTTCATTGACTTGCTCATTCATCACAAGAAGAACAATATTTGAGATCTCTGAAAAATGTTCGAGAGCAACTTACATGAAGAGCCGTAACAGCTGAAGTGGAACCATTACTTGTCGAAAACTAGAATTTGCTACAACTGTATGATTTTTATGTCTGGCAAAATATAGTGAAATCATCGCATAATAAATTACTTACAACTGACCTATTTTTATTTAGAGCAAGCAGAGAAAAAGTCTCTGCAAATAAGCCGGAGGAGGAGGAGGGGCTCGGAGGATGTCTACTAGAGCTACAGGAAGTGGAGCCTGTTGAAGAAGAGACCCAAGGAAATGGATGGTCAACCTGTGTCTCAGGGTTGGAGACAGCCTTCACTCTCAGGAGAAAGAGGATGCTTACCTGAGGACCTAATTTCACAAACACAGGCAAGAAAAGTACCTGAGTAAAATTTGCATGGAAGAATTTTGTTGTCCTCCTACCCATGCTTTGATTTGGTAGAATTTCAGTGGGTGGCTTCCAGTGCTCTGGCCCACAGACCCATAAGGGAAAGGGCAATTTCATGGGTCTGCAAGTCCTATAAACTATGCATGAAGAACTTCCAAAAGGGGCCTGGCCACCTTGGTAGGAAACATGCTGAAAACCATTGGCTGAACAAAGGCAGGAAGCTGTTGGTGACGCAAACACACAACTTGATGATGCCTGTGACCCGTGCCAGTCTCCAAACTCCCCAGGGACGGCTTACATGCTGTGTGCAGGAGAGTGCCCAAGGCAGCGGCCTGGCCCGGGAGCTACTTGTCTCCAGACTTCAGCGTTGCTTTCCTGGGGGTGGTGGGCAGGTCTCCCCCCAGCCAGTGCCTCCGTTTCCCCCAGCTGGGGATGAGCAATGCCATCGCCCTCTGTACCCAGCGTGGAGGTCAGTGGATGAGAGGACAGCGTGTGCGCCGGGTGTTACAGACAGCTGCACACATGCCAAGGTCTAGGTGAATCAGAGCCGGAGGGACATACTGCTAACTTTAAACGTTCAGATCATGAGACTGGTACAAATACAGTTCTTTCAGGCTTTTTATCTGCCTTCTGCTTTTTTAACCTTTAGATTTTGTATCTTTAGGCTTTTTTCTGCATTCATGAGGTCCTGAGACTGTCTTTTCTTCTTTTAAATGAAGCTGAGACCACTATGTACTCACAGTTTTGGCATGGGAGGCTTTAAAAGAGTGTGACCAAGACCAGTCCTTAGTCCGTTTGTACACAGCCACTACAGTGTAATGTGTTTGTTTTGCTATAGTTCGATAGATTATTCCTTAGCTGTAAAGTACCCTCCTACTTGCTGCTGAAATTATGCAGAGAGAAGCGAGCTGAAACAGGTTCTGGAGTTATCTGCCAGGGACATCCATGCATGTTTCTAAGTTTTATGATCTTCAACGACCACATACTGTTCTGCCCCTAAAGGACATCTACACAGTGAATCACAGTATATGTTCTCAAAGAAAGCAGCAATTTTCTGCCTTTCTCCTGTTACTCAAACTAATATAGAATTTAAATGAATTTTTATCATATATCTTAAAATTGCCCTGTTATGCACCAGCATCCACTGCTGCATTTTGGCTTGGCTTTCCTCAAAATCAAAGTTGTAGTCTTAATCCCATTAAAGTCAAGGCAAAAGTCCTGTTTCAAAGACTGGCATTACATCCTTTGTACTTAGTCTGCCAATGTGATAGGAGCAGAT
Source organism: Sagittarius serpentarius (assembly GCA_034782735.1). Taxonomy (NCBI): domain Eukaryota; kingdom Metazoa; phylum Chordata; class Aves; order Accipitriformes; family Sagittariidae; genus Sagittarius; species Sagittarius serpentarius. The sequence goes on from JAVKLA010000010.1 coordinate 22,835,116, forward strand.
ACAATAGGCAAGGAGGGGAGATATTTTCTACCAAGAAATATATCCCGATGGGAAATACCCTTTTTCAAATACTGAAATTCTCCAAGAAGATAAAATTTTATCCAAGCATTGTCCATTGAAAAAGAATCCTGTCTGTTTTATGGTTGCGGCTGGTTACCTCCCACGCCCCCAATTCTATTTGCATTTTTTTCATAATGAAAGTTTTCTAGAAAACCCTTTTCCCACTAAAGCACTGTAGGTTTTAATTTTTTTCTGAGTGACGATGGAAATGCGTCAAGGGGGAAGGAGGGAGAGTAGGGAAATGCATTTACATTTCCACATAGCCATGTGCTCCCATGCACTAGGACTGATGCGCGGAGTCATGCCACATTATAGCAAGTGATAAACTTACACAAGAAGAAGCAGCAACACAACGCAAGCAGTTGTATCTGACATAAGATGACACAGGTTGTCACAAGAGTGCTATATCAAACAGCTGGGGAAAGGAAATAACAAGAGACACTTTACAGATGTCTGGAGTGAGGTTTGGAGGCATAGCTGTTTGTGCTTTGCAGGGGTAAAAACTCTTCATCGGGTCTTGTACAGAGTGCATATCCTTCTATTAACGGCAAAAAAGCACCAGAATTAGATGTGTTCTTCTCTGGAGCTTCTTTCTGCTCCTATGTATTTATAGCTGCTTTCAATCCAGATAACGTGGCTGACAAAGCAGGATTGATTTGATTAGCATGTAAATAAAGCCTCTTTGCTGCTCCTAGCTTGTCTGTCATGGTTATGTTTTGATGGGATTTCTGTCTGCCTTTCCTGTTTACATCTGCTTCTTGTTTGCCCAGTTCCTGAGCCCGCATGTTGGGAAGGGCTCAGGTCCCCGTGAGCTGCTGGATGGAGCCTCCTCAGGCAGCGGCACCACAAGGCACGTGCAGAACCCTCTGAGCAAAGATCCAGGACCAATTTCCCACTGGGCCACGAGCAGCACCAAGAGTGTGGCAGTCCTCAGCATTTCCCTGTGTTGGTCTTCACTGGTCTGGTGGGGAACAAGCAGGGATTGGCCAAGCCAAAAGAACAGCATGGGGAAGTAAGCACTCCAGGACACGGCCAAGTTTGGAAATCTCCTAGAAGGATGCTAAACCCCTTGGTTTGTTTTACCCAGGTACCTGTGGACACCTGAGCACCACAGAGGCAGAAGACACATACAGACATACCTAATAAGCTGGTCTCGGACATCAAGGAGTGACTGAGGAAGTGTCTTACTGACACAGAGGTACGCTTCAGCTTTAAGACCACAAGACCGCAGAAAATTGAATTATTTCTTGCCCGCTAGCTGTGAGGCTGATTTGATAATATCTGTGTGCTGTAGCTGATGTGGGAACAGCCTGAAAACCAGCTGTGCCCCAGGTCATCCAGTCCTCTCTCCCTAGTATCCCAGCAAAAAGCTGGTGAACAGCTTTGGCTGGTCATGCCCAGCTCATGCTGGGGACATACAGGGACTTCTGGCCATGCTTTCCCTTGCACAGCCAGGCAGCATCCCTCTGTTCTTCTGCGGGGCTGTTCAGCCTTGGCTCTGAGCAGAAGACCCCAGCAAAGAGCAAGAGGTCCCATCCTGAGCATGTGGCACTTGCTCTTGACCTGGCTGCAGGACCAGGATCCCATCAAAGCCATTCTGCATCTCCCTGCTCATCAGGGAGCAACAAATACTGGTATATTCATAGCTCATTTTTCAAGCAAAATGGTTCTGAACAGCTTACGGAAGAAAGAAACAATTCAAGCACATTCCACTGAATGCTGGCCATGTAACTGCATGCATCTCTGGGAAGAGAGAAAAAGGAGCCACAGATGGAGAGGTTCCAGATTGAATGGTTCAAGTAATGGTTAAATATGTGCTCCCCAGAACTAAACAAACAAATCCCCTTTCCAAATAAATTCTACCACTCCCCTGTCACTTAGAGAGATGGGGCTGTTTTCAGTCACTCTAGCGAGGAAGGATAAATCTGCAGAATTTTGTTCTAAAGGTAACAGCTACAGGACTGAATCCTGACAGTGAAAGATGTTAACAGGAGACATAATCCAAATAAATGAAAGTGGCAGAAATCCACAATACGAAGTAACAGACTGCAAGCTAAAATTGATCATCAGATAAATCGCTACTATCAAAATACAACTTAAAAATAAACATAGAAATCACCCTGCAAAACTAACAAAAGAGTTGCTAAGTGAAGGATTGGGTTTGCATATGTAGGCATGTGTATGTACATTCACATGCATGAAAGCCTGTGTGCGGACATGCTCACATGTGCAAGAGCACAGGTGTGCATACATGTATTTATGGATTAGAGACCTTTTGCTTTCCTCAGAGTAACCGTATCCCCAGGGATCTGCCAGGGATGCTCACACACACTTCCAGCAGCAAAGAGCCTCTAAGGGAGCCCCGGGCCCAGCCCTGGACTGAAGCAAAGTTACGATGCCATGTCCCCAGGCGGAGGGACAGCGCTGCCCACTCCTAGGAGAAGCCCTGCTTTTCCCAGAGAGGACGGAGGAAATGCAGCAGGGATTGCTTTGCTTTCCTCTGCTCAGAGCAGACCAGATTTTTGCCATGTCACGAGGCTGCTCATAGGATGTTCCCTTTGCTTCTCAAAATGAAAATCTTTCTGTTCCACATCTAAAAAGCCCAGGGAACGTGGACAGCTGGTTTGAGTCCAGACTCGCCATTCGGATCTCGCATGTGGGAGGCTCAGCCCTAGCAAAGCAGCCATGCCCCCCTGATCTCCCCGGGCTGCGTTCAGATGGGAACGGGTTTATTGATCCTCAGATTTTGATCTTGTAATAGTCCTGAAGCACTGCAAGTACATTCTGTCGGTTGGGCCAGCCAAGGAGAATAATTACAGTTGTGCGCTATTATCTAAGACAGGTCTCTGCCTCTCGGACCCAGCCACGCTGACGGGCTCCCTGGTATTAGATGTGCAGTCAGCCATTAGAACAACAGGGCGGATCAGGAAAAACAGAGCTTCTGATCCAAACTGATAGGAGGAAACTACATTTTTGAAGTTTATCACAGAACAGAAATGCAGAAAGTTTTCCTTAGAGCAATGCCAACTCAGTTTGTTTCACTGTTGAAGCAGGCAAGGGAATAAGAACGCTTCACCTTCACACCGCTCGCCTCTGAAAATACAGTGGAAAGAGTTCATCCTTATGTGAAGAAGAAAGAGAAGTGCAAAAAATGAGTTTAACTGATGTCTCACTAAAACAAATCCAACAAAGCTGTGCTTTCAGATGGAAAACTATTCCGCGTTTAAAAATTACTCCTTTGTCACCCCTGAGGAAGCACAGGGGAGGACCCGGCGCCCAGGGCACCCCTGGCCCTTCCATGCTTTGCCCGTCTCCTCGGGGGCTTGGCAAAGCAGTCGCTGGGTGCCTGGTCCTGCGCCCGATGTGGGATAATGGCATTTCTGCAGGTAAACCAGTTCCATCATGGACAGCAGACAGTAATGACGCTGATGGCCAGGGGCCAGGGATGGAGGAGCCACCATGCCCTGCTTTCCCCTGCGGCTGAAGGTCTCCTGTGGCTGCACTTGCTTTTTAACCCCCCTGGATAACTTCTGTATTATTATTGTCAGCCCAGCAAAGATCACACCTCAGAGGGACGCGCTTTTGCCCACACTCCGGGGCTGCGGAGGTTACTGGGATTTTTATCTCTGACTGAACGGAAGCAGAGCAAAGCCAGCAAGTGTCCCCGGCGGGACTGCTCCCTGCCCGGGTGCAGGATCGGTGCCGTGCCTTGCATTCCTGCTGCGGGTTTAATGCTTCTGCCACGGCAGGTTTCAGCATGGAGGCTCTGCAGCACGAGCCCTTAGAAACTCTGGATGTTGACAAATTTTATTATGAGATAAATGCCAATATATCCAATGAATCTCTCTGTTCACGGCAGTGGGGTTAGACTGCAGGCTGACAGCCTGCACGCTTGGATTATATTATCCAAAAGAAGCACCAGCCAAAGACTGCCTAATGTCGTTTTCCCTCATTAGGAGGTTATTAGTAATTCCACTCGCAGGGCTGCACCACGCGCTGCATCCTGACACTTAGCAGTATTTCAGGGGATGGCATTTTCTACTCTCATTTATAGGAAAAAGGAAAAGATAAAGTTCACGATCACGAATGCAACCCGTGGCCTGGGCAGGGAAGCGTTCATCCATGCATTTTTCACGTGGTCCTTGAATCAAGGTTTCACGGGCATCTGATGGCATGACTTCATCTACAGGTACGTCCCTAGTTTGGGGAGGGATGTACAGAGGTGAGGGACCGAACCACACGTGTACCTATAGCTGGCAATAACTGCCCCTACGCAGCACGCTGCTGCGCAGCTCGGTGTGATGAGATGCGAACCCACCGAACCACAAGCGATAATACCTCTGACCACACAAAAGGGTGTGTGTCTCTGCGTGGTAGAGCACGTCTCCCTGAGCACGGCAGGACGCAGTCCTGCCCGCCCCGCTCTACCCCAATTAGCAGCACCAGTGGCACCGGCACCGGCACAGCACCGCGGCCGCCAAAACAGCCCTGGCAAAGCAACAGGGGCACGGCTGCAGCTGGGGACCGATGGAGCCATGTGGGCAGGAACCAGAATTGCCAGCCGCAGGAAATCCTGATTATTATAGGTTTAGATAATAAAATCCTTCTGCCTTGGAAGAAATAAAAGCCCTGAATCTTGAAATTTCCTATGGAATGAAGTTAAAGGAAAAGTTGACTCACTGAAATGCTGTGCTTTAACAAGATTGATACACATGATATGAATATTAACTATAATAAGGAAATTATAGTTAAATATAATATCTGTATTTAACATAAAATTAAACAAAACAAGACCATCAGTTCATTTGGGCTGTTCCAGTGGGGAATTCAGACAAAATTAACATGGCCCACAAAGCATCTTAATTTGAACATGACTGAAACGTTGTGGTCCTTCTGGCAGATTTCTGAACAAAACCAAAGTTTTTCGCTACGTTACGTGGCTTTAACAGTAAAACCATTTTTCCTGGGGCACAGTCCTACCCTAACAAAACCCTGGACAAGATCTGGACATCTCCAAAGCCTAGGGCTGTTCCCAGCCGGTGGGAGCACGGTCCCTGCTCCCATTTTGCTGCCCCGCAGCCTCCTGCTTACTTGAAAACATGTAGCAAACCACCATTTTTAAGCAAACATTATCCAATTTTTCTTCAGAATCTTTTCTGCTGTCTTCTCAAGGGACTGGCACCACTAATCCCTTCGATGTTTTGAAACCCTCCTTTTAAAAGCCAACTCTTCCTCCCCTTAGCAGACATCTGACAGAGCTGTTGCAATCAAACATCGCAGGACACAAACCAGGACAGCGATTCTTTGGGCAGGCATGCCTCTGTCTCTCTTATAACATATTAGCTATTTTTATCCATTACAGAGTCCTAAAAAAAGATGATTTTTTTTTTTTTTAAGAAGTGCTTCAGGGAAAAAGAGACTCTACACTGAATCCTTCAGTAATTTCTGAGCAGCTTGCCCCCCTCACAAATGCTCAACCCCCCAGCCCCTTCCTCTTGCCTGCCCCCTCCCACTATGAGCAGGGACTCCACGTGGGGAACGGCTAGTGGGCGTCTGTTTGCCTGTCCCCCCCGGCGCTGCTCCTCCAGCCACTGCACTATCAGTGTGCCCCAGTGCTGCTTGCCATTTTTGGCAGTCAAGCCCAGAAATATGCAGGAGACATAAATAATTCCTTTTTCGAATTTGGTCAAGAGGACAGAGCGCTGGCTCCTGCCAGCGGCGCGGTGCTCGGCGGGCTAGGGCGCGGGACAGGCATCCCTGGGCTGCGGGGCGCACTGAGCACCCCACTGCCCTCGCCTTCAAATGCAGGGGGGTTTCTCCTAAGCTGTCAGCTATCCACCCTTTCAAGGACAAAGGAAAGACCACCAGAGGTCTGGTGGCAGCCCTGAGACAGGACGTGTTTTTAATAGTAGTAATTGCAAGGAGCACCGGGGGAGCACAGCAGAGGCTGACCCAATGGGCACCAAACGGCAGACAGTCCCTGCCCTGAAGTGCTCCCATGCTGGGTTTTGGGGTAACAGTGCCCTTCTCCCGCGTGCCCCCTGCCTCTTGGAGGAGAGACGAGGCAGGACCTGGCTGTAGCTCACGCAGGAGAAATTTTTAATGGAGTCTGCTGGACCCTGAAATCCCCGGTGGCTATCTCGGGGTGGCAGTTGAGGTGGGGAGGTCAGCCCTGCCGGGGCTCCCTGTGTGCTGGCAGTACCCGCTGCGGGCGCCTGGGCAGCCAAAAGCACAGCGCTGGGCAGTGAGGTCCCCGCTTCTGCTCAGCCTTTTCCTGAGAGCCAATAATCTGTGCAAAATGCAGGATCTGACGTGTTCATTTCTACAGACAGCCAGGTGAAGGCATGGACTGGGTGGTCCAGAGCAGAGCAGCACTCCCCGGGGCAGGACAGGAGCCGCTGCCCAGCTTGCCTGTCTCTGCACTCTGCCCGGGCTGCCACATCTCACCGCGGCTGCTCAAAGGGGTTGTGTGCTGGAAAAGTGCCCTTAGGGAGCAAATTCCTCTTGTCCCAGTCCAACACGTGTTATGTACCTGGATGCTGCCATCCACTTGGTCCTTGGCTTCTCCACTGCTGCTGCCTGCCAAGAGGCTGAAGAGGACAGGCAGAGACCCACTTATTAGGGAAATAACCGTTCCTCATATATGTTATGACACGGCTGAGTCTCAGAGTGACATTCAAAAGCGCTGTCAGGCTCTGAGCTTCTGCAAGACGCAGTCTCCCTTTCCATGGCTGCTGATACCCTCCCCAGAAGAGCTCCAAAACATATGAGCTCAGTCCTCCTTGGCCCCTCACACCTCCCCATGCTCATCAGAAAATGCCGACACATGATGAAGACCCCATTGCCCAGGGTTCTCAGTCCAGAGCATCCTGATTCAGCAGCACAGTACCAGCACAAGATGGTAATGAGGCTCTGGCAGTGCATTTCGTAACTCGTGTTAGGGCAACAGCGTATTGCGATGCATCTGACTCTGCCTTCCTTCAGCATGTCTCAGTCGGGCTGACTTTGCTCTGACCGGGACCTACATGCCCTTGTCAAACAGTGGGAACCCCAAACAAATTCATGCTCTGAAAAATTGCCGTTGTGTGTCTGGTATCAAAATCCACGGTAACATCTCTGCTCTTGCCATCTAGACCGCCTTGGCATGAGAGCAGCTGCTGGCATAGACGGAAGGCAACAGCGTCTGACACAGTGCTGATCCTTAACCCAGGAACTGTCACATCCAGGCTGAATAGAGGAATTACAAAAACAGGAAAAAAAGCAAGCAGGAGACCTGCTTTCAGACTGGGATGCCTGTTCTCATGATCAGTGGACACAGCCCCACTTGGTGCATCAGGGCACCAGCCTGAGGAAGGAGGTGATGTGAAGAGCTATCACCAGATAAGGAAACGGACCAGTGCTGGTCCTTGCTTAGTTAAGGACCACGCTTAAATTTGGTCAGATCCTCTCTCTCTGCTCACTACTCACTTCTCTAGACTCTTGCAGAGAGAGTCATCTCACCAGGTCTGGCAGCCCTGTGCGCTTTCTCCCCACTCCATTTCAAATCCACTGGCAGCTGCTTCACGTCCAACCTGTGACCAGCCACTCATCCCAAACGAGCACCTCCTATGGTAGAGGAAAAGGATGGAAAAACTCAAAGCCCACTGCAATTTCCTTCCCAATTAAACAGATCCCTGTGGTGAGTCAAGGTAGCTTCACTCCCCACATCTACTTCTCTATGCCTGCAATGCAAAACCATGCACAGGGCAATCCATTAAAAGTGAGAAAAACTGCAGGCTGGGCAAAACTTCTGACGTATGAGCAGGGTTCAGGAAAGTGTTTACGACATATAAGGCACTCTGCCTCCCTGGCCAGGAGGATGGGGGGACCTGGCAGCCTTGGCAGGAGGTCCTCTCCCCACTGCTGGGGTTCCCCAGCCCAGGAGGACTGTGCTCACCATTAGAGACCTGACAGGAACCTGCAGTGGCATTAGACCTGGTCTTGCACCAGAAAGACCTCAACCTGAATATCTGAGGAGGGTCTTTAAAACTGGCCTGCGACCATGTCCCATACTGAGAAATAACCTGCCCCCTTGAAATGCCCCAGGATTTCATTAGCAGACAAAAAGCCTGTCTGGTGGAGTCCTTAGCACTGAGACAGCTGCTTTATGCCAGTATTTACTTCAGATCTCCAACTGCAAGAAAAAAAGAGGAAAAAAAGAGCTGAAATATTCTCCTGGTGCCCTGAAAACAAAACACTCCAGAGTTTTGGCACCACAGGCTGATCTTTAGTAGGTGAAGATTTGCATTGACTCCAGCTGAGCTCTGCTCTTTGACATCAGCGCAAGAACTCGCCTGCGTCTGCAAATACCATGCTTATGCAATGCCACTAAATACATTCCCTTGCTGCTACTCACACCAGCTAGTAAATACAACCCACTCCAGCCACCAGCCCCGCACACCACGGAGCTTGCACGAGCGCTCTGCGCTGCAGCTCACTGCGAGGGAACGTGGATGTGCTGGAAAAGCAGGATTCATTTTGTTTGGTCCAGTGGCACTGTGGGTATTGACAGGTGGGAGCTCCTGAAAGGTTGCTCCAGTAATAAAAATGTGGCCCGCTCTCTGCAAAAGGACTCAAGAGGGTTTTTCTACCTCCCGCGCAGCAGCACGTGGCGAGCTGCAGGTCTCCTCTGCCCGCTGAGGTGCTGAGCTTTCCCTGAACCAGCCGTCAAGGGCCCATCAAGCTGCAAAGAAGGAAAAACCTGAAGTTTACTCACTGTGGGTGGAAAAATATTTGCTGGAGGGCCCAGTTTAATGAATAACGAGGGGATAAAAAGGCTGCAGCAAGCCCAGTAAATCTGTTTCATGCTTGGCACTTCTTTTTTTCATCATAATCTCTCCTCGTGCTGGATGCCAGCGGCGCTGACAAACTGCTTTGCCTTCCGTGCAAAGCGCATGTGACGTGTATGCTGCCCATGCAAGAAACAGTGGATAATTCCGAGACACCGGAGGGGAGGGATGCTCGCAGCGCCCTCCCACCTCCATGCAGGCTGGGGTTCCCCTGTCCATGGGGTCCAGCCCAGCCTCTCTCCAAAGGGAGCGACAGCCCTGCATCGCCCAGCATGACGCCTATGTCCCCAGCCCTTCCCAGCCGGCTGCCTGCCGGCAGCTCCGAAAGCTGAAGCTGGCAGATAGCCACAAACAAAATAGGGTCCACTAACTGCCCTGCAGGCTTTGCAGGCTCCAAATGAGGGGGGTGTCTGAATTTTCCTTCTTGTGCTTTTAAAGTGTCCCCAGTCACAGCTTGCAGCTCCAGCAGTGGGAATCAGCTGCCATGGAAACCTTGCAAATGCCCTTTTCTAACAGCGGTTGCCTAACACACAGCTGAAGAACGTTCCTTCCCCAAGACACAAAACTCTGAAATTACCCCTGCTATCCCTTGCGGGATCCTCCCTGTGCCTGCAATGTTAAGATAAACGGTTTGGAAACCTGTTGTGGAGCAAATTCAGTGCAAATGAGGCTTGGCACAAAAGGATCATAAGCCAGAAATTCAAAGAAATCCAGATATACACCACTATATTTCAGTCTTGTCCTGGGCTAACAAGTTTCCTTCAATGACATACAAAGGTATTTCCTGGCACTATGAGACTTGCAAGGAAAAAAGAAATATTTCCACCTCTTGCAGGCAGACCACGATTCAAATCATCTCCCACCTACGTCTCTCATTAGAGCATCACAAAGCCCTGTCAATAAGCCACAAGTCGCTCAGCTGAATGAGGCCGACAGGCACATGGAGGCATGAGATTGCGCTCAGAAAGTGCTGAGCTGCACCAAGGCAGTGGGAGGCAGGAGCCCTCAAAGCCTAAAGCTTCTCTGGTGCTGGTGACAGTGTGGGCTTGAAAGAGTTTGGTGAGCATCCCGAAACACGAATGCAACAGAAACCCCGCGCGCTACCCAGACGCGCTGAAAATTTAGGTGTTAATGATGCAGCTTGAAATCTACTGGCCTATAAATGTTATTTAAGAAATATCAGCAGGTAGTTAACCTACCTGAGGTCCTAAGTAAAGCCACCATCAAGTGCGCATCTTTTGGTACCTAGAAGCTTTTCAGAATCTGGCCCAGGGTCGGGGGCTCAGGTTGACAGGAGGCTGCCAACAGCAGAGGTGCCACCCTGGCTCCCCATCTCCAGCTCTGGGCTCACAAAAAAGCTCCCTCGAGGTGTAGGAAAGGGAGCCAGAAATGCAATCACCCAAACCTTCCCTTGAGTCCTGGAAGAGCCTCCTGATGGAGCCCCTGCTGTCAGAGCCATGCTCTCACAACAGCCACCCTGACTTGGACGCTGAATTTCCCAGCTTATTTGTTGTTTTAATGAATTTCGCAGGGGCATGAAGGAAGAGCAGCAGATAAGATCTGTGCAAGTTAACTGAAACAGCCATCAAGGGAAATTTTGACAGACTGATAAGCAACTAAATGCAATTCTTGCGACAAGAGTTATCAGACAGCTTAAAGATTAATGAACAGTGCCAGTCCCTGGGAACAAGGCCTCCAGAGCTGTAGGACTCTCCCCGAAGACAGTGTGCCACGTCCAAGACATGCCCAGACAGCAAAAACAGGGACAGAGGTGGGGAAGGAGTAATGGCTACAAAAATACCGTACAAGTCATTCACCGCACGGCTTAGCTTTAGGTTTCTTCTGCTTGGTATTCAGGTCATTTGACTTGCCTGCTTCCTTGATGAGAGGAGGGAGAATTTCACAAGCCAGCTAGAAATTATTTTGACCAAAGAACGCATGAGCGTTGCCAGAGTACATTGCAGACAAAGCTGAGAGGGCTGGAAGGGAGAGGAGAAGACCAGATTTCATTTGTTTGAGGTTAGATGATAAACCTGGATTTTAGCATTTAACTACGGGGCCACAGAGCCCCTCAGCCTTCTCCATTTACCTTCATCCCATCACGCCAAGAGGGCTCAAGTCTGGTGTTGAAATACCAGTTAACCCCTGACCATCAAAAGAAAGCGCCCTGCAGCAGTAACGCATCAAGCTGGGGGTACACTCTTGCCATCCATTGCTTTGTTCACTTGTTGCGCTTGGCTAATCTGTCTTTAATCACTTTAAATTACCTAGCATTCAAGGGAGATGCCATTTATAGGCTTTAATTGCCAAGCTCCTACCAGTTCTTGTTGCTGCAAAGCTCTTGTGCTGTCAATCAGAGACGGTCCCTTGTTGCAAGATAACAACACGAAATTTCACTGTACAGAAAGAGAGACCTTGTATAAGATTGGCACCTAATTACCAGCAAAAATCAAGAAGTTGCTAATATCTTTATCAAAATACAGTACGATACGTTTGATGTACAGAATAACCAAGGCTTAGCACTCAGGTTTGCCCTAGTGCTCCCTGGCATTTCACCTAATTATCCCGGCCCGGCCCGAGTTTGCATGTCCTGGAAATTGCTCAGCTACAAGGAAATGTTTCCCATCCTGTACCTGAGAAAAGCAATTAGCAGCATCTTCGCTCCCACCTCCCGCAGCCGACACTCAACCCAAAAGCTCCCAACAGTCTCTCCGAGCAGAGCCCGTTCGTGCATTTCCTCAGCTTTCTAGCCTTTCCCCTGCAGGTTTTTCTATGCGAGACTAAAGCAAAGCAGAGCAGGCAGCAGTACCCTCCCTCCCTGTCCCCACGGCTGCTGAAGCATTGAGGGCTGGCTCAGGGCTCAGCTCCTCTCGCTGTCAGGAGAGGGAGGTCCTTGCTCTGCTGAAGATCCCACATGCTCCTGGATCCCTTTGGCCTCTCAACTCGCAGCCCAAACCCAGCAAACGCCCTCCGGGCTGATCGAATACCAGGTCATCTGGGAAGCCCTTGTGGGCACCTGGAAATGTCAGGAATTCAGGAGGGCTTGCTTTTCTCCCTCATTCTGACCTTCAAACCTTCATGTGAAATTGGATGTCACTCCAGCTCTGCAGCACCAGCAGAGCCGGGTCACCGTCACCTGCGGCTGGAAACGGCCTCAGCGTTCACATTCCAGCCAGCTGTGTGCTCAGTGGTCTTGACCTGAGCAAATAAGTCCCCTCGGGAATTTTTTTCTCTCAAGGACTGCTTGAATGGAGATAGTTTGACCTCTCCTCAAGGCCTCTGTAGGCTGACAGTAAAGAAAATTGCAACAAATTCCTGGCCTGGAGTTAGACCTCTTCTGGGTTCAGTTTCAGCCAGGGACTGATTTCTGTTTGCCTATTTTCTTTCTCTTTTGTAGGTGCATTTTCAGCTCCTCTTGGATAGCAAGCTCTACGATGGCCAAAGGTCTCCTGACTCTCCAGTCCCAGGGAGGGCTGGCACGACTACCTGTGTGCTGGGCTGCATGCCGGGATGCTTTGTGCTCCCCTCCCCAGCACAAACTTCATCTCTGCCTGCAAGACATCTTTCAGCCTCTCTGGGGACCTTCCAGATGCTCCTTTAACTCCTTTTTTTGAAGCCTACGGCTCTTTATTAGAATTTGCTCTAATCTTATTTTAATTCCTTTTGCAAAGTCTCTAGCTGCCTTAGATGAACTTTAATTCCTTTTGCAAGACCTCCACCCCTTGTTTTAAGCCTTCATTTAAAGTCTTCTGGCCTAAGGTCCTGGGTTCTGTGCACAGCTTGGTTATTTGTTCCATCAGATTCAGCAGCGATACCAGCTCACAGCTTCCTCCTTCGAAACTGGCTCCTGCTTCTGGTAGCCAGACTTATCCCTGTTTGATCTGGATCAAAGTGTGGGGCCCCACTAGATGACCCAATTAATAGGAAAAATTGACAAAGGACTTAAGCATTTCTCTGATGAAATCCTACTTATTTATGCAGAATGAACAGCCCTGGTTACCTGAAAAGAAACAGCAGTGAAGTCTCCTTTTTTAAAGCTCCAGGCATGCGTCAGCCAAGATTTAATCCCCCTAACTGCTCCTCTCACACTCATCTGGGATAACCCCCCAGAATGCCCCTCCTGATTTCTTCCCCTCCCTGACTCTGTTTCTCCAGGCTTTATTCTCCTCCTGCCCAGATTGATGAAAATTCATCAAACAGCTGCCTGGAGGTCCTTTCCTCAAGCCGTACCAGATACAGCGAGCAGATGGGTACAGGAGGAACGGAGTGTATTTCAGAGGCAGGAAACCAAGAGGTCAGCTCCTACCGACCCTGCAGCTCCCACTAGCGCAGTCCGGGGCAAGTCACTTCTTCCCTTTGAATTACGTTCTCTCATTTCAAAAACGAGGGCATGGCAAAGCCTTCAAGAAAATTTCGCTCTGGTTTGGATGGAAATCACAGACTTCGTAAAGAAATGACCCACTTAGCATGTGCTGCCAGCTGTGCCGGGGCAGGTGCCGTCCAGGTGGGCAGCACACACTGCCTTCCACGCACACGGGCCATTCCCAGCGCCTCTGAGGATCTTGGTGTCTCTCTCTAAAACCAGGGTCTCCAATTAATTCCCGGGCTGCCTCTTCCCCCCTCACCCTGGAAGTGGCTGCAGGGGGACTTCAGCCGTCCTGCAACTGCCTGAACTCACAGAGGAAGAAGAAGGAGGAGAGGAGGGAGGTTGTTTATCTGCTTGTCAACTTCTGGAAGTGAAACCAGCAGTAATAAGAATTGCACTGGCAGACAGAAAGACAAATTTTCACTGTTGGTTAAGACTTTAAAAGACAATTGTCTATTTAAACTAACTCAAGGTCACAGAGAAGTCCAGCTTGAGAGAACTAATTTTTTTCCCCTTCAGAATTCTGCATCTGAAGTTGCTCAAAAGGTGAAGCAGGACGGTATGTGCATGTCGCTCCTGCTGATAGTGGGAGGGCAAGGGAGGGCTCGGGAAGATGCTGGGGTCTGAAGAAAAGCAGAAGCTTTCTGTGAAAGAGTGCAGATATGGGCAGTGCGGAAAGGTCAGTCCTCCCTCCCAGCAAGAGCAAACCTCGGAGGCGGCCAGAGGATTTCACCGTCTCTTCTTCTAGTTTTGGAAAAAAAAATTCAATCTCTGCCTTTTGAGTAGTGAGGATTTAAATGCTGGGTTTTCCTAAATACCCCCGCGTATTTCCGAGGTTCCAACCAGTGGCAGGTGGCTGGGCGCTGCCATCGCTGTCAGGGCTGTGGCACGGGCAGGGTGAGCCGGGAATGCAGTACAGTCCTCGGAAGAATTTCTGAGCAGCCAGGGACACATTGTCCTTGCGAGGTCACATTCCACCCAAACCTGGGGAAGGCCACCACGTCCCTGCGTGGTGTGTTCTTTTCCAGTCCCTGCACTTGAACCTGGGGTCTCTGAGGAGCCGTGCTATCAGTAGGCTTGGCTGGTTGGGTCATGGGCATGTTACTGGCATCTGAGTGCTGGATAAAAGGAAAAATACAACCACCCCAACCTCATCCTATTCCACTAAGATCAGGACCAAAACAAAAAGGTGGTGTCCGTTTGCATTTGGGACATAACGACCCAGGTGAATTCCTTGCACAAGCGGCTCCGCTAATCTTTCACAATTTGATGCTCTTTTGGAAGGTGCAGACCGTTCCTCCTGTCCCTGCTGAGGCCTCGCAGGCAGCCCCGTCCCTGCCTGCCCTGGCTGGCTCGCTGGCACGGAGCACTGCTCTGCCAGGTCATTTATGCTGACAGCTTCAAACCGGGTCCCGGATCCCGTTTGATGCAAGAGGCTTTTGAAGGTCTGTAAATGTCCCATGTCTACAAAGCTGGCATCTCTATGGCAGGAGGGAGAAACGTTGGAGAAGTCACGTGGCAGAAAGAAAGTTTGAGCCTTGTTGTTTGAAAAGAGTCTGCCTGGAGAGCTGGAATGAGAAGGTGCCTGGAGAGAGCTTTGACATTCATATCTTGATTGTAAGCACAACCAAAGCAAAGTCTCATGTTGTAATTGAAAAGACAAAACTGTCAAAACTCTTTGGATTTATGGCTACTAGAAACCACCTCCCAACTATTTTCTAAATTGGTTCTCTCCAAAGTGAAAAGAAAGCTCGCTCTCTGCAGAGATTTTGCTGAAGAAGCAAAGCATAGTACTTGGAATTTAATTTTCCTCTTCTTTTCACAGGGATTGTGTGATTTATTTTTTTTTACGTGGGCCAGTACAGCAGAAATTGATTGAAATCAGCACCGTGGGAAATGAAAAAGTCAGGTTTGTAAGGGTTAACTTAGATTTTTTCCTAAGCTCTTTCCTTCATGGACTTACATGCTTGTGATCACGTGCTCAACAGCCCCATGACTGAGTCAGTCACTTCTTAGAGTCTTCTTTGCAGATAAAACACCTTTTAATTCATCCTTTCCATGATGCAGAAAAAGTCTTGAAAACTGGCATAAACCAAGCAGCCTGATGCAGTGAACAGATGGGATTCCCAGCTCCCCTCGGACACCTCCATCCACAGGCAGCGTGTGCTGCCCGCAGTGCCCCCCAGTCCCACAGCAGCCTGCCGAGCCCGGGGACGCGCCTCTGGGAACACAGCATTGGCTTTGGGACTTTCTGGCTCTCCTTTTTCGAGTGTGCAGTTCCCATCACACAACCTGAATTGATTTTCATTGGGAAGGATATGATCGGTCCTCCCAGTGCAGGGCTGTTACTCCAAGCACGCCAGTCAGAGGCCAAAAAGAACAATCCCGTGACAGGTTCCCAGCCACTGGATGGTGATAGGGAGTGATAATTAAAAATTACGGAGCAATGCAGTCTCTCAAAGGTGTTGTGTATGCTTTCAGGAGAAAGTTGAATGACTCCAAACTGGAAATAGTGCTGTATTCTCTTGCCAAAAAACATTTGCAATTTTGGACCCAGCCTTTACCTATGGCTGGTCAGATATCCATATACATATAAATCTGCACTTGCAGCTCCAAACAGCTTTATGCATGCGCTGTAGGAACAGTCTGTAACTACCAGGTAGCTCTAGTGGGTGAAGAGAGCCCATATGCTAGGAGTATTTGATGCCTGTAAATACAGTGTAAATGCACACTCAATAAATATGTATGTGTTCCTACATTAAGAACCACCTCAAAACAATCCCCTTTGTAAAATGCTTAGAAGATGACCAAGACAACCCAAATTCAAACAAACTGAAATTTAAGGATGGTAGAATTGCGCAAAAGGGAACGTGCAAACATTTTCTTCTGAATTCATGCTGCTTTGTAGCCTGGAGTCCCAGGGTGGCAGGGTCTAGTGGAGAGGGACCTTTGTTGTCACGTACGTGACCAAGAGGAGGTATATCATCAAGGGCCTTGGAGAGCGAGACCACCCACTCTCAGCCAGAACATCTTCCTCATCCTAACACACGCTCCGCACACGCTGCATGCTGCCCTTGGCCCCAAGAGCACAGCTCATCCTCCTGCGAGCTCTTCTGGAGGAGGCTGGGGACCTGGACCGCGGCTGGTGCCAGCCGTACAGTGCGCGCCTGTGCTAGGATCCTGTCCTGCCACCTCCAGGCAGCTTCAGACCAGGGCTGCCTCCATGGCTGCCAGCGCAGCTCAATGATACGAAAAATAAGCCTCAGCTACGACCGTCCATTTTGATGCATGAATGGGAATTTGGAAATCTTGAAGAGGTCACGGGTATGGTTTGCATCCCTGCTCTGTCCTATCCAATGCTGCCTGGAGACATTAAAAACTTGTACGTACCACATCCTAGCCTGGAAACCACAACTGCTTCATTTTCCAGCTCTAACAGTCTTGACCTCTCCCAGCCTTTCGTGCACTCCCGAGACTCATACTTTTCTCGAGATCACAGTGGGCTTGTGTTTTTCATCCTCATGTGATTAATAAATTATGCTCTACAGATATTTAAGCAGCTCATGTTTATTTTTCCATCAATAAAAAGAGAATGTTTATTTGCTCTGGGAGCCCCATTTTCCATTGTCTGAATTTAAAGTTCAAAACAAAAACTTTAGATATGAGGTGATTTATGAGCCTCTACTAAAAATAGCTCAGCCCATTCTTATCAGTGAATCTCCCACTTTGCTCTTAGCAGTATCCCAGCAAAGCAATGAGTGAAAGAGGAATTGAAGGCAACAGCTACTGGTAAACACTTGTGAATACTTAGACACTTTATCATTATATCCAACTCTGCTCTGACAAGGCACTGCGAACGCTGCGGGACCTCCCATGCACCACACAAGGCTCTACCATAGTCTCCCTCAAGAAACATGAACAATTTTTTGTTCAAGTTATAATCACTTGTAGCTTTAGCTCTTGGATTGTTTTTCTCTCAGAACTGAGATTCTCTCAGATTGTTATTTAACCCCAGCTACTGCCGAGTTCGGTGCGAATAGCTCTTAATTTTATCTTCATTTCTGGACCACAGCGTCTGAACAACCTTCACTTACTACAAGATTTCCTCCCTTCATAAACCTGTGTGGTGCATCACAGAAAGTACATTCTGTGCTGGGAGCTCAGGGATGCGAGGCACTGGACTATGGCTCCCATGAACCCCTGCAAAAGCATTTCCAAATCATTTCAGGTTTTTGGCAAACAATATCCAAATGGTATATAGGGGACAAAACCCCAAACCAACCCACTCCCAGCAAAAAAAAAAACACCTTCATTTTGCTGAACTACATTTTTCAGTTAGAAAACGGCTTTGCTGGAAGTTTTTCCAGCAGCTGTAGCTACAACAGCAATGCTTCCAGGGGCCCTGGGAGAGGACAGTGCTGGAGCCGCTGCTGAGCTGATCTGCTGCCAGCGGGAGGGGACGGCAGGCAAAAGGCCCCTTCGCCGTGCGGGGAACCTCCTGTACGCGGGTCCTGCTCTCCTTTAGGCTCCGGGAAGCAGCCCTGCAAAGGGGCCATTTGGCCGGGCTCTCCGGGAGCCAGAGCAAGGTCCCCGGGGTTCCTCCTCCTTCCCCTCCCTCGGAAGGTGCTGTGCGCACATATGCGAGGCAACCCCTCCGCGCCGGGGCGGCTGGGGAGTGTGGTTCCCACCTCTATATAAAGCCTCCGATTTCCTGTGATGCTGAGCGTGTGGGTGTCAGCGAAATGGATGTTTTCTGTCAGGGATGACAGTACTGGGGTGAGCGTCTGCTTCCCGCAGCGTGGCAGCGCCGGGAAGGCAGGCACGAGCCGTGGCTGATGCAGCGGCCCGTGCTGCCGCAGGGACAGGAGCATCCCGTGGGAAAGGATTTGCGTTCCACTGTCCTTTTGCTGCTGTAATCCCCTCCTTTGCTCAGAGATGCTGAAGCTGTGTTCACAGCTCAACGGAAGGACCAAATCCACGCCGTGCCCTGCAAGGCTCTTTGGCAGGGGCAGAGCAATAGCTGTGTACGCAGCCCGCAGCTCCCTGCAGTGTAAATAGCAACGTCTCCCCAGCACCCACCTGGGCCCACCCCATATCCCCGTACCATTTCCCTGGATAAAGAGCAAAAGACAACTGGCATTTACAGGGCAAGGAAGGTCTCTAAGGTTACAGCTTAGGGGATAAATCACGAAAAGCAAATAAGCTAGTCTGTCGGCAGGGTGGGCAGAGCCAAAAGCAGGCAGAACAAATCTCAGCCGTACTGCCCAACAGGCTCAAATTCAACAGGAGGGTCCTAAAAAAATAGAAATCACTTTGCTTGGGTGCCTACTTGGGGTAAACGGGCCACTGGTTCCCCCCGCAGGGATGCTCACCCATGATTAACCTGTCTGGGGGAGGCAGTTAATGGCTCCCACCTTGCTACCTCCAAAAATCCACCTCCACCGATGCCAGCTCCATTTGCCCATTCGATGCCAGCTGTACCGGTCGTGAGGTTTCCTTCCCACAGAGGATGGGGTGGGACCTGTTCCCGGCAAGTCAGACCCTATGTGGGGAGGGGGCTACGGGCCAGGCCTGCCCGGATCATCCCCCCACGAGCGACCTGCTGGAGTGGGCAATCTGAGCTCATGGACTCTCTCAATCCCTGATTTCCGGAATATGTCAGAAAAGTATAATTAAGGAGCCCTCCCCTTCTGGTGGAAGTCTGCTTGTGTCAACAGAGAGACGGGAGTATTTAGCAGACTTTTTCCATCCTGCTAATTTTAGCCCCTTATATAACATTTCTTCTCAATACAACCCAGTTTCTGTAGCCCACTGAAGGAACGGCACTCCTCATTTGTCTTACACCAGTGCCTAAAATACTCCCCAGAGCCCGAGGGCTGGCTCTGCGCTCCCCACCACGCACTGGGCCAGCTCTGCCCACAGCAGCCTGAGGTTTAAATAGACGAGGGTGCAGGGGGGCACGGAGGCAAAAGGGGCAATGCCCTAATGCAGCAGCAGCCCCAGGGGAAGGAATAAAAGCCAGTTCCCCCCATGCGACCGCAGGACCCCAACTCCAGGTTCCCCCATGCAAACACCAGCAGAGAAGAGGGTTTCTGGTGTGACACTCCCCACCCTCCACATGCTGATGCCTGAACCTCCTGGTGAGCCCTGAATCTCCCCGTGCAGACGCTTCAGTTTTCAGCCCTTACTGCAAATTCTCTCAGCCCCTTTCCTGCTCTGCCTCCAGCTGTCATCTGTGACAGGGAGCGGTTCTTACCTTCCTAAGTAAACCTCAAAGTTTGACTGTGAAGCTCCAGAGCATATCAAAAGTACGTCAAAATAACTCAAACTTCCTTTGACGGACCACATAAAGTTTGCAATTAGCATTTCAAAGCCACAATCAGGCATGGAAGGCAAAAGCAAACAAGGCGGCAGCAGACACCCAAACCTGTCAATTATCCAGCTGATTATTTTCTTGCACAAGGCTGGAAGAGCTGCAGAAATAACTGCCTGAGGCCAAGTTCATCCCTGCCATGGCACTGCTGAACTCAGTGGCTTTACACATGTGACAAGTTTTGACTTTTCTACATACTTTTTAATGTGAAAATGTTGGTTATCCAGCATTACACCGCTGGGCAGCCTCGGAGCACATTGGTGTAACACAGCTGCCAGGTCCGTGGTGATCTGCCTAGTTAAATGGTTAAAAAGTAAGGAGTTTTCACTACTACTAAGGGGGAAAAACCCAAAGTTGTCTGCAAAAAGAACTCCATGTAGATGCCACTGAAATGACACGTGTAAAAAACAGTGTCAGCAGCGGGAGCAGCGGAAAACCCGGTGATTCCCTGCGAGAACGGGCTCTTCCCACGCTGCAGGTGTGGATCCATCCCGCGGCCGACCTGCTTTCCATGTGGGGAAGCCACTTGGCTCCCTCTCCCTTCAGCTCCTCCCTAACGCAGAAACAAGCGTGGTTATTTACACGCCACCTTGATGGCTTTGTCCTTTCCTCTGTACCAAGTCAGGCCTCTGAGCTCAGTATCCACCAAGGATTTCTAGTGAAGCTTTGAATAAATAATGAGCACCTTATTTCACTTTACAGTAATTAATCCAGGGGATAATGCACTAATTTGCCAATGCTGGGAGCATTTATCTTTTCCTTGAAAATAAGTTTTGCTATGAAAGTTTCACTCTAAGCCAATAAAAAACAAACCCCTGTGCCCATCCTACACTAATAGCTGGTTTTGGCACCAGCCTAGAGAGGAAATATTTTCTCTGCAGCACAGTGGTCCAGTCCCCTCCCCTATCTAGGGAAGTAAAATCTTTCTCTCACTCCCAGCATCTCCTACAAAGACTTGGCAAGAAGACAAACAGTGTTCCCCGGTCTTCATGGGGTGACCCCTGCCTTTGCCTGCCTTCCCTTCTCTTTTGTCTTAAAATCAATAGTAAAGCCTTTGGGCCGGGGTGCCTGCACAGCACCTGGTGCAGCGGGCTCCTAGCCCGGGACTAGACCTCCCAAGCACTACCGTAATATAAATGAATCTGATTCATAAAGTCTAATTTTGAATTTGGCAACTGATCCTCTGAACAAAGCTGGTAAGTAAAGCCCTGAAGAGGTGGAACCAGCCACTGTCTTCATGATCGTATTACTCAGCACGAAGGAAATCATCGCAATTGCTCCAATGTTTGAATTCAGTGTAGCTGATCTAAGTGTTGGCAGAAAATTATTTTCATCATAATCTTGAACTGTTTGACCTTCTCATTGAAAATTGATACTAAAGAACACTTTTTATTCCAGGTACCTGAGCGTTGGCATGCAGTGCCACATCCTGAGCTGGCATCAATCAGCATAAATCCACCACGCACTAACACCGGCTGAGAAGCTACACAACAGGTAAATATTGAAAAGGAAAGAAGGATCAAATGTTAACATCTCTAACACCTTGCAGGCCAGAATTAGAATGAGTGACAAAGTAGTCTTTTTCTTTCACAGCAGACTACAGCTTTGGATTAAAATTATGGATACCGTGTCACATAGTGCTGTTGATAGACAGTGATCCCCAGGTAATCAGTTACTGGTGGCCGGTGCAGCCTGGCTGGCTCAAGGGGAGTCGGGATGGTTTATACCAGCTCAGGACAGCAACTGAGCTCCTCCTGGGTGGGCACCATAGATCTCTCCAGGAGGGGTTTGAGGAGGGTGGGGACATCAGCTCAAGAAGGATGAGCCATGTCATAGGAGCACATTGTCACCGGCAGCAAATTGGGCAGAGGAAGCACTGAGGGAGCCGAGGCTCTTGCACCGCGTGTGCGGTGAGGCAGGGACCCCCGGGCAGCAGCAGGGCTGGGGGACAAGGCAGGCCTTGCAAACGGGGTCCCCTCGCCTGCTCCCCCTGCCTGTCTTGGCAGTACCAAGGTTATTCGGGGTGCAGAGTGTAACGGTGGCTCCGGCTGGCCCCTGCTCCTACAGCTGCATGCCTAACGAGCTGCTGCAGTGCTGCCTGCAACCCCTGTCTCAAAGGCTATCCCTAAGGCAATGGAAATATTCATTATAAGTGTATCATGGCAGTTTTTGGGAATTTGTCAGCAAGACCCCTTAGTGGGGCTGTTGAAAACCATAAAATATTTGTAAGGCAAGAATCTACAGAAAGGTAAAATTAAACCAAGAGAGAGAGTTGCTCTGCTGATGTGTGGCCCCCCCTCCCGACCTTCCGGGCGGTTTGGGGGCTGTCACGCTCGGGACCGGTCCCTGGGCCATGCGTGCTGCACAGAGGGAAGATGCTGCGACAGCCTGTGGCGTGCTGAGAGGGCTGGAGCACCCCGAGGATGGGGTGACAGCCCAGGTGGGCATCACATCTGCCCATGTGAGCCTCTTGCTACTCCAAAAAGTACCACCTCTCACCAGTTTTTCCTGCTTCATCATCCTGGGGCAGGTCTGTGCTGCATTTTTATATTAAAGCCTGAGTGGAGGTGAGGGGGCTGGGGAAAGGTTTGCCCAGGCTTTTTGGGCTAAGGTCCCTTCAAATTTTAAAAACTAGCCCTGCTGGCTCCCTGTCAGTGTCCGTACAATTCTGCTTTCTGCAAATCTCTTCCCCAACCGCATTCGCCCATATTGTCAGCTCTGGCCAGGCTGGGTCTGTCTGTCCTGGTAACGCCAGCTCCGAAGCAGCATCTGCCCCGTATGCACACCAGCCTGCCCGGCTACACAGCTCTCCCCAAACCCTTTCATCCATCGAAGCCTAGGCCCTCCCATCATGACCTCAGCAACTACCTGAGCTCGGTTAAAGATAGAAAAATTCAGTTACAGAAATACGGTGAGAACACTCTGTCTGAGGGGTATCTCTCAGGGAGCGTAAATCTGAAAAGTGAGGGTCTTGCCTCTTCACAGACCCTGCCATCCATCCGTCCGCTCCTGTGCTTAGACAGTGAGGATTTGGGATGGAGTAAATGTCTGCAGGGCAGCTTTCCTCAAAACATCTGCCCCTACCCAATGTCAGAAATACCGCTTGGTCTCTGGTACAACACTCTTTATATTCCTTAAAATCTACGTCCTTATTGCTTTAAGTCAAAAGTACTGAAATGTCACTGGGTTCTTTGCTCTTGTAAAACCAAGGGAAGATGTATCCCTAATGACAGTCCTTCGCAGCGAAAACAACCCCTGTACGAGACACCCTCAGGTTTTGTTGGTCCTGGAGGCTGCCAGGCAGCTCTGGGCTACTTCCCCCCAGGGCTCCCCCCCAGCGCCCCGGGGATGGGCAGCACCGGGGGCAGCGCTGCTGGTGATGGGGCATCTCAGACTGTGGGGAAGAGGAGGAAAAAATGGGGAGCAATTAAAACCAGGCCAGAAAGCTCAACTCAGAGCAAGAAAAAGAAACAATTCTTGCCTTGCCGCCTGAACAGTGCAAAGGATTTTCTTCAGATGTTTCTCACCTTATACCAACGCACCTCAACCTTGAGCACAATCCAGCTATACTTATGTCCCAAAAAGAATATCCCCCAAGCCGCTCATCACAAGGCAGTAGGATCCTCCCTGACCAGGACTCACAACTGGAAGAGGGGAGGGAACCTCTATGTAAATTTGCATTACCTGCATTTTATATAGCAACAAAGAAAGGAAAGAAATACATAGTAATGGGAAATTTACATATCGATAGGAAAGGAAGATGGGGTTCTAGGAGCATGTATTGGGGGAAACAGAGCACAATTTAGCAACACCATTTTGAACAGCCCCGTGAGGGTGGTACTGAAAGGAGGTGGGACCAGACAGGGGTTAATGTGGCCAAGTGAGAGGATCCAATATGTGAGCAAGGAGTGAGCAGCCCTGCCTGGCACAAACCCCCTCGCTGGGGTGGGGGGCGGGGGGGAAGTGGCCTGGGCTTGGCCAGACTCAAATAAAGGAGGTGCAGGTGTGGGAGGATGGAGAGGAGAGTCAAGGGAAAATAAATGTGAGAGAGCACGGACAGAGGAGTTGTCAGTGCAAATACAAGGGAGACACCGTAACGGTCATCACACGCTATCACATAATTTCATGCCTTAAACTCCCTGGGTTTTGGGTAACTGGCACTTAAATCTTCTACTTGTGTCAGGCCAACAAAGTTGTTGCTGCACAGAGAGCGTTTCTCCTTGAAGAGCAATCACCCCCTCGCTGCCGTCAGCGGTTACACGGTCAATCAGGTGGCGGAGGGGACGGAAAACAGCCTTAGGCTGAACGGTCTCACTCCCCATTGCAGAGCTGGAATCCAAGCATGCTCAAACAGCAATCCAAAGCGGATCGCCTTCACGGCGGGGAGTCCCCAGGGGTCACGGGTGGCAGGGGCACCCACTCACCACATGCCCCAGGAGCGTTTGCCCGGGTTACGCTGGGTGTTGCAGCCGTCATCACAGAAACTTCTGCTGGGCAGCCCAGCACCGGCATGCCGGCGAGCGGCAGAGCGAAGAGTGGCGGAGGAGCCGTGGTGGTTTGTTTCTCGGCTGAGGTTCTTATTGTGACAAGTGAATCATCAGGAATGAATCCAACAAAGATAGTGTCGTAAACTTAACAGAAAAATGATATCCCTCTGGATACGTGTTAAATTTTGAGAATAAACTGAAGAACAAACATTCCTCGGTTTAATCCATCTCCTGTGTTTGCCTGGGGAAAAAAAATACAAACCCTACAAGCCTTGTTTCCTCATTTCCATGAAACCTGCCTTTATAAAAGTTGAGACTAAGATAGCCCTTTTTAACCTCACTCCCTTAGAAATTTTCAGAAGTACAGACTGTCTGTGGATTTTTTATTCTCTGCCTCTTCAAAGACTTCTCTTGGGAAGGATGAAAGTTCCAGATTGATGCCAACAAGCTGACAGTGCCACAAGTTCCCCCTCATCTGAAGTTCGCCTACCACGCAGTGACCAAAGCACCCGGTTTACAGATCCTGGTTTTTTTAACGAGGATAATACAGGGTCAACCCCAACTCTGATACTGTTGCTGAAGGATGGAGAGTTAAGGTCCTCCTTCCAACTTTGAGGGGACTTCTGAGACTCAGCGAGTCTGCTGACATCTTTCTGATGCTGCATGTGCCTGTTTCAACTGAAGGCCTTCAAGAAAGAGCCTGATGAAATCCAAAATGCACATGAGGAAGCGTGAGATGCTGTGAAAATCTATAGGCAGTCCTAAAGAAACCAAAACCCCCCGCTTGCAAGGACACTGCTGAACAAGGCTGTCCTATCCATAACTATGCTCAATTCTAACTAAAACATCCAAAAATGATGCAGACCAAAGTCAACCTTTTTGCCAAAATGCCCATTTCAGCTGTTTTTGAACACAAATTCATCCTGGGTTCATTGGTCTCTTCTGGTCAGTGCACACAGGGAACCAAATCTGCTCTCCACTGAGGAACCAGGTTTAAACTCAACCCGAGCTGGGAGGAAAGCAAACCCCGCTGCCCTCAATTTCTCAATTATCATGTTCTCCCTTTCCCACTGACAAGGAACTATGAAATCCAAGTCTTTGCATGCCGGGATCCCACAAGTTCCTAGTGGGAAAACAGCCCATTGACTGACAAAGGCTGAAGAACAGGATTGCAGGGTTGCAGAACAGAAAGAGGCCAATCTCACAGCAAATGTTTCCGATTTCACAGTTGTAGCCACACAGTTTGGGGCGGTGGAGGGTAGGGGGTGCCCATGCGTGGTGTGTCAGACATCCCTTGCGCTTCCCTCGGCTGAGGGAGACAAATGCAACACCAGACACCGCACTTCAGTATTATGGGAGCTTTATGGGAGCTGACTTCCAGCCTCACGGCTGCTTTAGTCTCTCAGTTAGTATTTATAAAGCTCAATATTTGTGCAGCGTTGTGCAAGGGGAGGAATATTAAGCAGAAAGTCCGAGGAGGGAGGGGGGGTCCAGGAATGCAGATCTTACTCCAGACCAGGCACTGGCCACCTCCCCAGCTGCAATGGGGCACCCGATATAACACAGAAGACGAGAGAATCAGAGGAAAAGTTTTAGCCCTGGGCATTTAATTCAGGCTCCATGTGCAAGTGTGTCTGCAGAGATAAAGGGCAGCCAGGATAAATCCCTGGGCACAGTGGGTGAACTGCCAAAATAAGAGTTAAACGCTGCCACATTCTTAGAACTGAAATACTTTGAAATCAAGCCAAGAAACTGGACTTTAGAGAAAGATCAAAGGATAAGTACATATCACTGACTTGTTTCCTTTTTGGTTTTGTTTGTTGGGGTTTTGGTTTTTGGGTTTTGTTTTTGGTTTTTTTTTTGAAACTCCGATCAGATTTGCAGGAGTGGAAATGTGCGAGAACAGGCTGCCCCCTCTAAAGGACTCTCCCCTGCTCTGCCTGGAGCCGTATTAACTTCGTCTAAAAGAAGTAGCCATGTCATGACTCATACTTTCCACTCCCCGTAATCCCTTCTCAGTAGGGTGCAGACTTAAGAGTTTTCCTCTGACTTCAGTTTTGTTATAATTTATGCACCTGCTATGAAAGAGCCTTTGAAAAATCTGACAGTGGAGAAAAAAAGGAGCCTGCTTTATCTGTCTGATGGACAGGCTGAAAAAATACCCCACCGAAGTGGAATTCTGCATTACCAGGAAAATAACATCTGCGTCTGTAACTTTCTACCAGGCTGTTAGTAATCAAAAATAAACTACTATAAATCCTTTGTCAGAGCAAGGGCAGAGCTTAAGTGAAAGAATAAGCAGTTCAACGGAGTCAGAAGTGTGTGTGGCTGACACAGGACACAGCAAACGTCTCTTTAAAAAACACGTCAATGAATTATGTTATGAGCACACACTCAAGGGCCCAGATCTCATGTTCAGCTCCCAGTGACACCAGCAGTGGCCATGCTGGGTCCCACACGTTTCCTAAGCCTCCAGAGCCAAGCATGAGGCAGCAGGTACTTCTGTAAAAGGATTTTTTAATGGAGTTTTGGAAAGGTCAATAAATAAAATCTGAGTCTTGACATGCCCATTATTTTAGGAAAAGTGACTTTTTTCCATTGTCCCTGGGTCTGAAACAGTGAAAACCACTTCTCCAAAGCCACTTTGGAGTTGCAGTTTTATACACAGTGGCAGACTATGTCACCATTGCATCTAAAAACCTGCAGGTGATAGTCCGGTCCAGACCTTCCCCGTCCAGTCCAGATGGCTCCCCAGGTCCACAATCAATGTGGTTTATGCCTCACAGCCTCCCTGCAGCCTGCCCTAAACACAACTATAATTCCACTTAATTCCCCCCTGCCAGTCACCTGCTTTCAGCCAAGTGCTTCCTCTGCCTGCCTTTTGTCGGCATCGGCCACCAACGCTTTCCAAGGTAAAGAGCTGTTCCTGGGCTCAAACATCTCTCTCTTGCTCTATTTCCAGCTCTCTGTTCTGCGCTGCACATTCCTGCAGAAGGGAAATACAAATTGCTTCTCCCGGCTGGTTTCTATGAAAGCTGATTTCATCTCAAAGGACAGATTTCATTGCTCCCATCCTGCAACAACGAGCTTCCAAGAGGAGCTCTCTCTGTGTTCCCACCTGGCTTGCAAGCTGGTGTTCTCTCTGCCGAGACGTGTCCAGATCTCTGTGCAACACTGCCCAATGCACCCCCTCTAATAATATCCTGCCCTACAACCTTTTCTACCTCACACAGAAGATACAGCTGTAAACTAGGAAGATTTCCTTGGGTTACTGTTTACTTAGCATCAATGTACAACTCTGTTGGTCCAAGTTGTATATTTTTACCATCTCATAGATCGCTCCTTCCATCAAGAGAAATAGTGGCGAGTGCACGACATATGCTGGAAAAACAAACAGTTTGACTGCTGGCTTTCTGGAAGCTTTTGGTAAATAGCTGCACCTGGTTCTAAGTGTACTTTGTTCTAAAGTGGTGATAGTATTTACTCGCCTGATGGGGTGCTTTCTGAGGTTGTTAATTAAGAAAACATTGAGTTTTATTGGTGCTTGCATTTGGGGCTGTGTTTTGAACATATGAATGAATGGTGCCCCAGGGAAAATTATTATTTCTACTGGAATGCAAAGCTAAGAAAAGTATGAATAACAGAGACAGACCTTCTTAAAAGAGCTCAGTTTATCCAGTTCATTTCTAGGAAGTCATACTACCCATCTGAAAGTATATACCCATACAACCCAGCTGAAAGTATATAAATGATGCAAAATTGCCAGGGTTGAGCTATTTCAGGATATTACAAACCCAAGTGATAATATCTTGGTACTCCTATGATGGATTTATCCTTCTGCATACCCTCTCATTCTGCAGTCAATGAGTAGCTCTCCTCAGAAAAGCTCAGGAGCCTTTACCATCTGTCATCTTGATGACTGCAAATATCTCTTTAATGGTGCGAGCCCCAGGAATGATTTGCACCTATAGAAGAGCGTGAAATTTTAAGAATACTCCTTTCCCTGGAGCTTCCCTGAATGTTAATAATGGGAAAGGGACACAAGGCCAGTGGGAAAAGATTTAGAAGTTTGCTGGTCTACGTTAAAGATGGATCCCAGAGGTAACATCTCCAAGTTACCTGTGACCTTCACCATTCTTAGTGCTACTAATACAGACACCTTACTCCACGCAAATCTTCTTGTATCATTAAACAAATTTAAAAGGAGCAAATTTGATAGTTTATGCACTTTCATGCCCTTCCCCCAGCAGTGGGGGAAGTATTTTCTTGGAAATCTCAATTGTAACACAGCTGTCAGCTCTATAATTAGACCCGTTAGGTCATTTTGAATGTAGTGTGTGTTATTCACCTCAAATAATAAATAACCTGCCATTCCACCCACACTTACGCGCACCTTTCCAAGGGCTTAGAAATATACATACAGTCGGGTCGCCTGTGTGGTACCATAAAATGAACCACTACTGCTTTGAAAATCCTGCCAAGGACACTTAGTTGTGGACTCCGCTCGGACAGAGGCAGCTCGTACCTTCTGCCGGAGGTAGAAGGAGGGAGTTTGCTCTCATTGCTTTTCCTGCAACACAGAGCTCAAATTAAAGACTTTGATCAAATGCTGTCAGAAACGCTGGCAGTGCTGGGAAGGGGCTCTGTGGGGATGAAGACATGAAGGCAGCCATCAGCACAAAGCTTCCTCAGGCTTCAGCCGGAACATGAAACGCTATTCATCAGCCCGGCACTCTGGAGCATCCCAATGCACGCTCGCCTCTTACAATCTCACATCAAATCTCATAAATCACCAGAAATCTCTGTAAATGGCAGGGGAAACACAAACAAGACCAAACCACGTGCCTTAATGCTGGTATACCATGGACTTCTGAACTCAAAGAAACTCTTTTTATTTTGGAGGTATCAGACAATCCTCTGGCAACCAGCCTTCCAGACTGTCATTTGATCAATACGGCTTAATCATTAATCATTCATTCATTAATCAGAAAACCACGTCCTTTTACCTAATCTGCTTGTTTAAAAAGAAGTAATTCGGCCCATACCTATACTGTAAAACTGCCACATGACCGAGTTATTTTGGGATAATGCGCAGTAGGGTCACAGAGCACCTGTGATGGAATCATTTGCTTCATTTGCTGCAGAATGCTTTTATTCAACCCTCAGTGACTAACTCAACCACAAACACAAAGTAGCCTTTGCTGTCCACGGTCTCCATGGCTTCAAACACACAATCGAGGAGTAAACTGTCTTACACATAGCGCACACAAAAACATCACTGTGGGGAGTTAGTGCAAAGCCGGTGTATGGTAAACCCAAGCCCTGGCTTCCAGCAGCCAAGTGTCCACCCAGGCAAGCCTCAGCAAGCTCCCGGCTAAGCCCTTCTCCCTCCCTGAGCCGATACAGCCACTTGCTGTTGAGAAAATACGGTAATTGCACACCATGTGCTAAGTCTAATGAAACCGTATCGATTTTGTTGTTAAGGCCTATGTTTCTAGGATTGCTGGCGTACCAAGATGTGTTTTCCAAACCGTACAGCAACAGAAAAGTGCAGAGAAATCTCATTAACAATAGAACAAATAATCCTGAAATGCAACAGTGCTTGTTTCAAATTCAAATCCTAAAGGTGACACATTTTAATGGGCTCGGCATCTTGCCTCCTACTTGATGACAGACAGTTTTGAATGGCACTAGGTCACCGGTGATTAATTAGATACATCTTTTACACTGTATCCCTACCAACAGCAGAGGGAGGGGGCTCGCAATGCCAGAACTCCTGTGTACACGAGCACTGCGACTGTATGGCTACAGAAAATGGGAAGGATAGTGAAGAGGGAACAGCTGTTGCGTGAGAAGAAGGAAAATTGCGTTATTGCGAGTAGTTCCTGGCTACAAAGCTGAATGATGCTGAGCAGGGATTTCCTACGTGGGGGACTGTCCAAGTTGAAAATCTATGCCCAAATCCAGTGCTGGGTTCATGGCCCCTGGAATAAGGTTCTCTCCCCTCCCTGCCTTTTTCTTTAATTCCTTCATTATTTTTCAAACTTTTTGAAGTGCGGAGTTGCAAAGAAAGGCCTAAGAGGTGACCTGAGGGTCAATGGTGAAAAATGGCAAGTCTGGGCAGCTCGGAGGGGTGGTAACTCCTGCGGTCACCTCCGGGTGTGAACACCTGGAAAAGGAGAACAACGAAGGACACCAATGTCACTCCAAGAAAAGCCTTCCAGAGGAGAAAATAAAATGGTGGCTTCACCCAGCATTCGAAGACAGGAGGTAAATACTGAGGCAACATGATCTATCTTCATCTGGTCTCCTGCCTTTTCGTGGGCCAAATAGGACCCTGCTGCCACCCCTGTTGCTAGGAGGGTTTGCTGCTGATAAATCTTCTCCTTGACATCCTTGCCTCTCTGCATCACCACAGCATTCCAGATTGCCTCAAGAGACATCCGGCTCTTCCATGGCACTGATCCTCTTCAGGAGAAGGTGAGCCCACCTTTAGTCAGCTTTGGTGGGATGTACCCATGGTACGAAAGCACATGCTGAAAGTGAAGCCTACATGTACATGCTTTGCTGAATTAGACTGGAATAAATTAGCAGCGGAGACATTGCATGCAGAGCATTTGCACCTAAACACTACCGTTGTTTCCCATAAATATCCCACAGACAGGGCAGAGAGCTGGAGATCGTTGTCCAATGTCAACAGACAAAATGTGGTTTCTCCAGCAACCTCTTCATCTCAGTGTAGGCAGAAACTATGGCAAATATTGACTGTATGATAATCACTGCAGAAAGACTCAGCGCCAGCTACCTGGAGGCTTTAAGCGTGCTGGGGAAGCACTGCTCTCCCAAATTTGGCCATTCACTATCTTTCACTTCCATGCAATCTGCAGGGCAATAGATTCCCAACACAGTCTCCCCAGGAAAGTCTCTTTCTCAGAAGACAGCAGACTTTCACGCTTACAGTCTAAAACACAAACATGCAAGAGTACACTGTCCAGAAGGAAAACAGAGCCCAGGATACATATTAATTACCGGTGGCATAAAGCCCGGGCAAGGTTGCTGCTCCATAGTCGAGCTATAAATCTGTCCAAATAGGATTCTGACCACGTTTGCCTTGTTTATATTACAAAATTTTATGGCCATGTGATTCTTCACCTGGAGAGGAATAGTATCCCTGCGCAGCCAGTTATGGACTGAGATTTATTATCTGGCGAAAAAGACCTCAATGTTCTCCGCAGGCCGGAGAGCATCTGCGTGTGCTGGCTGCCGGCTGGCCGCAGCGCCCCCGGGGCCGGGGGCTTCCCCTGGGGGAACCACTTGGCTGCTGCCCCTACACAGCAGGACCCCCACTCAGGAGCTGGTTAAAAGTTCCTGTAGAAGTTTTATCCCTTTGTTTTCCCCAGGAAAAAAAGCTTCAGAAGAACAGAAAGGTTTAAGCTGCCCTGCCTCTACAAGCCTATTGATCTAACTGAGCTCCTGCAAGGGCATCCTACTCCTTCACCCTGGTGAGAAACCTGGCCCATCAGAGAGCTGCTGTTACATGGCTTTCTGCTTTGAGAGGGTTTTTGCTATGCAGTTTGGGAGGATATTTCCAAATGAGGTCAAAAAGAGGTTCTCCCCGCTTTGTCCCTCTCTCTTGCAGTGAGACTGGCTCTGCAATGCTGGCAGGAGAGAGAACCCAAGTGCTGCGTTCACCAGGGAGGGGAAAGGACTTGATCTGAACGTGCAATGGGAGACAGATGGCTGAATTAGAGAAATGACAGATTCCCTTCCTTGTTTCAGCCATACCTCACAGCTCCCGGGCCCAGCACTGTCACAATTATAGCCACAAAAAGCAGATGAGACCTTAATGGTCACACAGGATGCTAGGGCTCATGAGGTACTTACTGTGGCTTACAGCCTAGCGTGCCAGCTGGGGGGGGTAACTGCTGTGCGCCTGCTCTGAGCCCCGGCCGGGGGGGCACAGCACGTCTGAGGGGCACCAGTTCACCTGGGTGATTTGGCACTGCCTGCACGGCTGACTTGGTGTGGGAAACACTTGCCTGTGGCTCAAACCTGACCTGGGAGTTGGGAAAGCTGCTAGTGTCTGAGTGTGCCTCAGTTTCCCTGCCTGCAGACTGGGCTTAAGCAGACTCCTGCAGAACACCCTGGGATCCCCTCGGGAGGAACACTACGGAGACTGACCAGGGCAGGGAACATTATCTTCCCTGTCAATAGGAAGGATCCGATTTCTGCAAGCAGAAGCAAGAAAGTGTCCCAACTGACAAAAAAATAAAATGCAGATTGTTGAGCATCTGTTCCACAGAAACAATCTCTCCAGGCCTCTTGGATGTTGCAGATGACACATTAACCTTAAGCACTGAAGAATTTTAATTGGAGGAGGAAAATGTGCTTATTTTCATAGAAACAGCCAGCACACACTCCTGGCCTCCTCAGTGAAACGGGTCCTTTAATCACACCATAACTCGCTTGCTCTTTGCCACATGCTTAAGATTAAGCAGATGCTTAGGACTTGTTGACTTCAAGGAGGCCACTCACGCTGGAAGTTACGAGTGTGCTGAAGTTTTCCACGCTTAGCAAGGCTTTCATTTTGCCTCTAGCCAGATCCAGCTGGAGGGTCAGCTAGATCTGAGCATCATGTATGCCCTAGGCAGAGCAGGAGGATCAGCTGTCTGGTTTGATACTCATTCTTAAGAGTTAACTTTAACAAAGGGCAGGGGAAGGCATCTCCCATTCCTTGTTATTATACGAACACATAGCTCCAAAAATCTCCATTCTGTACTGGGTCCCAAAGGAAAATATTTGAAATAATCCATATTCATTAGAGTTTTTAATCCCTCACACACCAGAATTCAGCAGGCTGCTAATGAAGAAGACAATTATACAGCACTTCACACAAAAAGCAAACCAGAACAGGTGCAAAGGCTGGAGCTTTGCCATACTTGCTCTCTGTTCTTTGGCACAGGGCATCATTGCTTTACTTAAAATGTATTGAAACATCCCAACAGTTTGAGGAGTCAGTCTGAAAGGAAAAGAGGTGACATTTAAGATTAATCATTTGCTGTTGACCACCTAAGATACTAAATCAAAAAGGCAACAGCTGGCCAAACTAAGCTTTATCTGTATTCCTTCTGAAGAACACAAGCAGAAATGATGCTGTACCAGCAGGGCTGTAAAAAGACAGACTGTGTTTGGTTTGCCCCTTGAATTAGGGCTCCAATGTACAAGTACAGGGCAAAGAAGTGGTGCTCAAAGGATTTACATCCTACCAAGACCAGCATGGGAAAAGTGAAGACAGATTCTCCATCTTTTGCAGATGTCAGTCAGAGGTGCAAGAGAGAAAAATCACCTTTTGGAATTTGTGCAGAAAACACACAGCAAAGCCATGACCCCTGATCTGCCAATACCAGCCATGTCACTGCCCAACAGAGCGTTGTCTCGGTTTGGGGTTTCAATCCACCTGCGTGGAGGGAAGACATACCCGAGCTGTACAATGCCATGGGGTTGAACTGAAGAACATCGAGCTAAATTTTGACTTACTGGACTCACTGGAAACACTTTGGGAAAGACTGCAGCAAGGAGGTCAGTGGTGAAGGACTTTTACTGAAAGAAACAGGCTTTTAAAGAGGGGGTTACAATGTACTTTAGATGCAAAAGATTGTCCTGTGGGCAGGAAGAGGGAGCCTAGTACCAGTGTTATGGCTTATTCCCCCAAAAAATACTACAGAAAAGAAATACTCCAGCAGGTAGGTGATAATGCAGGGAACAAGGGATGAAATGAAAGCAGAGATTTGAACTGTTTAAGGACCTGGTGGAAAAGGAAAAAAGAATAAAATCAGGAAGAGACTTAGTACTTAGTTTCCCTTAGGACATAAAGTCATTAATTACTGATAGAAAGGACGTGATTTGCTGACCATTTAAACACATAACTGCACTGTATGCGATGATACAACTAATTTGCACACAATTATCCTGTTTTTCCACACACAGATTAAGTAATTGCTTGTATAAACTGCAAGATACATTTGCGTATTCCAGCTACCTGATTTGCATGCTAAATCTCGGCAACTGTGTGTATAACCTCGCTGTTCAGCCTTCGTTTGCACACACACGTGCCTGCCCAAGACTGCTCAAACCAAGCCCACAGATTACGTCTGGAAAGTATCACTAACACACTCATGCACCGAAACCGGCGCGGAGTGCCTGGGGGAACGCTTCCCAGTGCTTTAGGATTAGTTTATAACAACAAAACCTGTGATACAACAAGCTTAGGTGAATTAAGCAGGGACAGCCAAAGCAGTAACTTTCTCTCCATACCTGCCCTGCTCACTGTTTTGGAGGTCACGGCCTTTGCGCAAAAGGAGGACGACCAAACAGGTCCTTTAATCCCTCACTGCTTTGCACAGCCTGGAGTCCTACTGGAAACTGGGATCCCAGTTTAAGTGAGCAAGTGGTAGTCAGGTGAGCAGCACAGTTGAAGAGCAGGCCGCGCACACCATCCTTCTGCCCCTCTCCCTCAAGAAACAGGCCAGTTTGGTTACAGGATTAGTAATTATGGAAGCTAATCCCATACCTTTCTACAGCAGTTTTTGTTTTTTCTGTAAAACATATTTATTACTTGTTTTAGGGTAGCACACATGAGCTGTGAGTCAGGACAGTGTTGCACTTAGAGC
The DNA here is from genome assembly GCA_034782735.1 of Sagittarius serpentarius. Classification (NCBI taxonomy): domain Eukaryota; kingdom Metazoa; phylum Chordata; class Aves; order Accipitriformes; family Sagittariidae; genus Sagittarius; species Sagittarius serpentarius. The sequence goes on from JAVKLA010000010.1 coordinate 22,869,900, forward strand.
AATAAAAAGACCGAAAAAAAAGATGGAACTTCCTACAAAGAGATGATGAATTAAATAAATTACATCTGTAACTCCCAGAAGTGGCATTGCCATGCCCAAGTTATCTGGACCATGAAGCAAGTTTTCCAGCAGCTAGTGCAAACTGAGTATTTCACAGCCACTTTACAAGAACTTCTTAAGAGCGTCTTTAAAAATAACTACTAAGTCAAGTGGGTTTCATTCATGGCCATTCATTCATAGCCAGAAACTTTGGCAAATTTTTTCTTTAGCTTAATGAACATGCAAAAATAATGGAATTATACCTGCCCCAGCGTTCAGCAGAGAGGAAAGAGAGGCCAGATATCACTCTAGTGCGACCCGATGTATTTGCCTAGCATGATGACAGTCTCATATTTCAGTAGGTGGACTGCATATGCTAAAGCTGGCTTTGGCCAGGGCTGCAGGTGTTAAATGAGACCATTCCCTGGGATTGCTGGAAGTCTAAAGTTACTCCTATAGAATAACATTGTATGTAAACACAGAGAGAGCGAGCATGAACACGGTAATTAGCAAAATGAACTCTGATACCTGACGTGATCTAGAATGCAGCACATCTTATGTTTGGTGGACATATCACCTTGCCAGAACAGCCCAAAAGGGCCCTGTCCTGTTACGCTGACCCACATACAGGAACTTGGAGTCAGGAAGGGGTCAAAACACACACAGCGAGTGCTGGGTCTGTCGGTACCATGGGTGGCATGAAGGATGTGTGAGGTTCTTGTTCCTGAAAAGCTCCCTTTGATAAGATCTGCTTCATTCAAGGCAGGGCTAGTAGGCCCCAGATCAGTAGGAGTTAATCAGACTTCACACACACTACACCTCATCTGCTTCAAGTTTACCTCGAAGGATCAAAATAACAGTAAGTAGGACCCAAGGTACTTGGAGTCAGCTACCAAGCCCACAACTTTGTCAAAATAAACCAAAAGTAAATGCCAGTCATGCCATTTGGCATCTCCTCCAGAAGGCAAAACTAGAGGTTGACATATCCAAGAGCTCTCGTGGTACCAGAGGGTCTTCAGCACTCCTGGGAAACTGGGCCAAACCACCTTCTCATAGTCCCTCCCAACACTGACATAATCTTAATACTTTGCAAAAACTGGCAGGTACTTAACACTGCAAACCAAAACTGCTGTTGTGCGAGCCTGCCTTCCTCATAGTAACAGGTAACGCTTTTAAAAGACACGGCTTTTCTCAGCTAAATGCTGCAAAACCTGCTGAGATCGAACAGACTCTCACCTGGGGAAGATTAGAGGCTAAGAATAATTGCACGTTGACTAACCTAGGTTTAATTCAGCTCATTGGCAATAAGCATGAGGTACAGCTGTAAAGTGAGGGGGCATTTGCTGCCAGAACGTTGGTATTTATTTATTTTCCATCTCTGTTCTACCCTAACAAAAGCTATTCTTTCTGAGAACAAACCCATTCCTAAGTGACGCCATTCAAGGTAATAAGACGTAGATGCTCATGCAACTCTTGGTCCAAGGGCTGGGGGAAAGAACTAAGGTGAGCTTTGCAGTCCACCCTGTGCAGGACTTCCTAAAGCTTTGTGCATGGAAAGGGGAGGGCTGCGTTAGGTGGGGGCACCACAAAAGCTCCTTCCCCTGCAAAAGCAGACTCAGTCTGGGAGCAGCTCTGCAGTGGCTCCCTGTGGAAGGGAAGAGAGCAGGGGAGCAGCCAGAGATGAAAAGCTCAAATGTGAAGGTCCCCACACTCTGCATGGTGACCCCTTAGCGGGACTGGCTGCGCTGGGCTGACAGCTTTGGGTCCCTTGCACCCATCTGGTGTGGGCCCTGGAAGGGACCTCATGGCTGTGACAGCCTTGGTGGTCAGTTGGGTCTGCTGAGGGTTAAAGAGACCCTTCGCGGGACACTATGTACGCTTGATGGGCTGCATCTCGGGGACCCCTCCTGCAAAGGATAACAAACGAAGGCTGTCTTGGAGAGAGAATCAGTAAATCCCATCGCTGAGATTGCTTCAGGGAAAGGCTTCTGCTACCAGCTCTGCTGCTTTCAACCAGGGACACGAGTTCTGCTGCCAGTCGCAACTTCCCTCTCGCCAGCAGAGATAATACTGGGTTGGTCTAAAAAATCTCCTAACTGCTGTATTCGGCCTGTGTCCCACACCAGTCCACTTCAGGTGTAACGGCACAGATACATTGACAGGCAGAATAGCAAAACACAGCTATAAAATGATGATACCTACTCCAGTTCTCTTTACCTTTCTAGACCAGGTTTGCTCCTGCCTGTATCTGGGAGATTTTCTTATTTACTATTTCTTCTGCATTGTCACATCTAAGTGTAGTTTGATAATAATAGTGACTGCACAAGGCAGTCATGTGGATTACTTAATTAATGTTTGTGAAGCACTTTAAGATCCTCAGATGAAAGGGGCTAAGAAATGCAATGTATAATTACTATGTATTATTAATAAACTTCTGGCACATTGACAGGAAACATCACTTTTTTTTTTTTTCCCTTTTCTTTTCTAAAAAGATTTAACTTCTACGCTATGACAGACAGATTTGCCAAAAATTCACAAACAAGTAAACAAGGAGTGAAAGCTCCCTATTCCACCACAGAGGTTGGGTTCTTCTAATAGCAGAGAGCAAACATTGCTTCAGAAAGTGAGTTACACTCCTTTTCTACCCAGACACTTGATGAACCCATAATTTTGAGAATAGCCAGATAGGGAGAAGTACTAATAGTGGAAGTAGTCAAATGCACCAGTTACAAGAAGCAGAGAATTTATTTAATGTGTGATCATTACGGTTAAGAAAAGCATACGAGTCAAAATTAATTAAGTGTGCAGAGTGATAGATGAACATTTTGAAACAAACAGAAAAATGACAGCCGTGTGAATGAAGGTTTTCAGAGCTGAGAATGTGCCAGATAAAAATGAGATTCCCAGAAACCTGAAAAAAACCAATCTGAGATGGATTCCCAGGCAGTTTCATGGAAGTGTTAAACTCATGTATTACAGCTGCCTCTTGAATGCTTATGGCTGGGATCCAGCTGCACCAGAGAAAAAAGTGGTCCAAGGATTAGGGGTGGACTACGACTCCATTCCTTGCTCCATCACAGACCCTGAGAAGCCAGTTAGTCCCTCTGTACCCTCCCCAAGTACACCGGGATAATCGCGCTGCTCTCCTTCACAAGACAACTGGGAGGACAAACGTGTTCTGACACACTTAGATGCCAGGGGAAAGCAAGCTAGGGACAGACAGACGCTGAATCGCTGCAGAGAAGGATACGAAAAGACTGGACATAGTCATACAGAAGGTTCTCAGGGAACCAAGGAGCTGGTCCTGGTGCTTTGTGCCACAATGTGTTGCCATTCCCAGTTTACGCTACCGTCAGATACCCTTGAAACCAGCCAAGCAAAGCATACCTGCCACATGGAAGAGATGTCGTGTCGTGGAAAGTGTGCTTACTAGAGTTCCTGCCCCCTAGAAAAGATTTTAAATAGTAAGACTGAGACAGACCTCTTTGCTGACGTCTTCAATTTATTCTTTTAGCAAAACGAGTATTTTTTTTAAGAGATACCCACAAGGAATCTTAAGTCTAAAATAAAATTTGATAAGCATAATCACGTTTTAGAAACATTTTGTCCATCAGTACCAATCAGAGAGCATTTCTGGTGTTTATGCTGTTTATGGGCTGCAAATGAGATTTACAGCTCCATTTTGTTCAAAAATGAGCAAGAGCAAATGGACTTAAATAAAATAAAACAAAGCTAATCTGTGCTTTTGGCTAGAGACTGCATGAATCCTAGTCCAAACAGCATTGAATAAGTTGAACTCATAATAACTGGAACTGATTATGTACTGCAGAAAAAATGAACTTTAAAATAAATTGTTCCTTCCATTGTTTTGACTGTTCATCCAGCTTTCATTAGTGACAAAAGTTTCTTTATCAGATTAGATGGATGCCTGACGGATGGTTTTTTTCATGTGAGATTTGTCAATATGGGATTCAGGTACCAACAAGTGCTTCAGTTTTTGCTTTGCTATTGATTTCTCTTGTCCAAACCCAGGTTTCTGACACCAACCAAGCGGCAGAGTGCTGAGTTAAGGCCACCTTCCCCACACTGCAGTGCCAGCACCTCAGGAAGAGTCACAAAACATCCACAGCCCTTGGACCAACAGTCCACATCATTGGACCAGAATAGCTGCAAACTTCAGCAAAACCACAGGAATCACGACAGGTCTGGGAAAGGCTTGTGAATGGGGAAAGGGGGAACATTCCTAAAATGTCAATATATCTTTGAGGCCAGGCAGAGGCTGAAGGCCAAGGGAAGGGCTGGCTGCCATCATCTCACCTGGAGGTGGCATGGGACAAGTCATACAGCAGGGAGGGGGCAATAGTGCAACCTTGTACTCCCAGAGAGAAGAAAACCACAGGGTCTGTCCTCTTTGAAAACCCTCATGAAGCTGGAGAGGATGGAGAGGTGCTGGAGCCCTGGGTTGGGAAGAGAGAACTAGGGGCAGATTGGGAGATTCAGTAGGGAAAGAGGTGGATGGTCCCCCAAAGACCCCGTCCTTGTAAGCCAGACAGGAGCTTTTCTGGCTGCTACCTAAAATACACTGAAGGGAGCTCCCAAACTACCAGAAAGTCCATGCTCTGACCAGTTACTGTCCCTCATGTTCACACAGACGCTGTTGCTATCAAAGGTGGCAATTGTTTTGTCTGAGGAGATACCCCTCCTGTTGAGTAGCGTTGTGAGTTGTTCGTTGCATTTGCTGTGCTCAAAGAGGAGCTGGTTGCTAGGATTAGGAGTTTTTAACTGAAAATAAATATCTTTCTTATGCAAGCTGCTTTTGGTACAAAGTAATTCCCATATGGAGGAGCATTATATTTATGCGTGTATACATATCAATATATAGTGTATTGGATATGTATTATTACAATTATATAATTCCACAATAGTTTTTGATATGCATATAGTCTAACATATGTAGTCTCTTGCTATTCAAAACAGTTAGACAGCCGCCCCTCCTTACAGTCAGAATTGCATCAGCCTGCTGAAAATGCCCCAGCACAGACCTTTCAGATCCACCACAGAAAACCATTCCATTTTTCTGTAACCACTCATTCCTCAAACGTGACAAAGTTTTCCAGGCTGGGCTCACTTAAATAGGAATATCTGTGCTGAAACGAAGAGAGGTTTGATTTCTCACCCCGTCCCCTTGCATACACAGTCAGAGGGCTGTCAGCACCTTCCCCTCTGTACTATTGCACTGTAGGCAGCGGGCAAGGGCCACTGGAAGCTCACCTATACCATGAAAAGGTTCGGGTGACATGGGACAGGGGGAAGCCAAGGTCCCCTCCCAGCTCTGCCCTGGCCGTCCTCACTGACCTTGGACAACGATCACCTCTTCACTTTAAGATGGGGATAATGTATATAGCACAGGGTTGTCCTGGCCTTAAGTAATCCATCTTTTAAAAGCACTTTGAGAGCTTTGCTTGATGAGTACAGACACCGTAATACTCATCTGTTCCCATTACATTCAATGGGAGTTTTACCCTCCACAGAAGCAGGGCTGGGGCTGCTGGTGTTATTGGGGGATAGTTATTTTTACAAATGCACTTGGGATATTTAAATGCTAGCGGTTTGGGAGGGGCTACAGTAGGTACAAAGGCACAGTGCTTGTGTAGGGATGCTCAGCACTCTTCCAGACTTGCTCTAAAATAAAGAGAAGAATTTACTCATTAAAAATCAGAAAGAGACCTCACCGAGTCCTGCTGGTAAACATGTTCAGTGAGTGCCAGATTGTAAAGGAGACCAGGGAGGCCAAGAAAAGCTAGGACAGCAGAGAGAAACCAGAGAACAGCCAAGCTCTAGGGGGAAAGCTTACTACAAGGTTTACTTTTGCTGTACTGAGTAATTGAGAATGCCAGGAGGTAAATGTGTGGCTATTGCCCCAGGGGCTAAACTTAGGGCAAGGTCATCTTAAGGGTAAAAAATGCCGAAGCTAAAGCAGCTCAGGCACGACAGTTAAGCGATGGGTGTGGGGCAGGGATCCCTGAGCTGTTACCAGCTCCTAGGTCCATGGCAGAGAGCAAGGCAGAGCCGATTTACCCACTCAGCCCTTGAAGCAGTTTTGCCCCATAAAGACAGTGACCTCCACGCTTGAGCTTGGCTATCGCTGTACCGTGGAGCCAGTGCTCCCAGTCTTAGTGCAACACATGGGAAGCCAACCCAGCCCGTGATGCAGCTGAGCCTTTAGCTCTAGGAAACAAACTGAGCAACTGTCGTAACAGTAAGGGTCTGATCCTCATCTGCCTTAAGGTAGTAGAAGCAGTGACAACATATAGCTTCCATGTATAGCTTCTTCAGAGAAGGCTCGTATTAGTGTCTTGCACACATTCACTGACCATAGTGTGCTGCTTCTGCTGCTGCCAGATACCTCCATGGAATAAATCATGACTGTGTTTATTATAAGAACTAAGTGATCAGCTGTGAACTTTCTTTGACATAAATATTTTGCTATTAGCAATGACAAAAAGCAACACTCATGTTGTGAAAGTAACACTGGGTTATTCCTCTCCATAGGGGTGTTTACATCAGGAGAAAGGAGAAGGAAATTGTGATCTTCAGGAGCACTAGGAACAGGCAAAAGTAGGAACACGATGGCAAGTATATTTATCCCACTGCGTTAGAAGAGTTAAATGAGGAAAGTGTTTTAAAAAAGTGAAAAGAATTGAATTTTGGTTTTGGTTTTTTTGGTTGTTTTTTTGTGGTTTGTTGTTTGTTTTTTGTTTGTGGTTTTTTTTGGTGGTTTTTTTTTGTTTGGTTGGGGTTTTTTTATGTTTTTTTTTTTTTGTTTTTGTTTTTTTAAAACACAGCTCTGGAGTGCCTCTGCATAGCTAGCTCTGAACACCACTGCAGTCAGCGCACACTCGTGGGGCACGGCATGCTTGACTCGGCAGCACGTGCAAGTGCTTTGCACAGGTACCAGCCGAAGCTGCTCCCGCACCCTAAGCATTACACCACACCAGCATTTCCTCGGTGGATCAGGTCCAGCATTCTTCTTCTGAATCCCCTTATTACTAAACCTCTGCAGTTACAGCTGAATAAAGCAGGGATTTTTCCATTGTTGCAAAATTTCCTACATTTTTGACTGGTGATGTTGGCACCTTAAACCATGCCTGCTCACAGGCTGAGCAGGATGGAGAACACTGAGCAGCAAGGGGAATTAATTTCTCAGGGAGATTTTTCAAAGGTACAAATGAGAACTGGTGCTTTAAAAATAGCATCGACTATACTTCTATAGCACACATCCTCTAAGGAATTCAGCCCAAGCATATAAGCTTGTCGCTTCCCTCCTGAGGCAGGCAGCAGTCTCACACAGATGTGGATGTTTAGGCTCAAGGAGGACGACAGACTTGTTCCAGGCTCTCCTAGCAGAAAGTTACAGGTAAGTTAAAAATCCAGGAGTATATATATGTTTATGCACACTATATTTCATGAACTGTATGGCAAGTACATCAAAAGAACTACTAGGCGTAACAATTTTAACTTTCCTTTTATAAAATTATGTAGAAACTGCAAACCTGCAGGCCTGGGTTGTAAACTGCTGAGCCCAAACCATTTTCAGGCAGGAAATGCTGGGCAGCTGCCTGCCTGGATCCAAGGGGTGCTCAGGGCTGCAGTAACAGGTCTGGAGAAAGGATCACCTTCAAAGGATGAGGATCCCACCTGGGGAGCTCAGAACAAGCTCGTTGTTGGCAGATGCATACAGTGCAGGAAGTAACATGGGATGTTGCGTTAGGGATGTGAGAGACTAGCAAGCTGATGTCATGGCCAGGCTGTCTCCTATGTTACAGGGATTCCCAGCGAGGTTCTTTAGAGCCAGGAAAGAACCACAGGACATAATTACCAGGCTGGCAATATTACTAGGGTTTCCCCCACCACCACCAAACTGGGAGTTGAGGGAAGCTGTAATGCAGAGGAGTTCTGGGAACTGGCAGCACAGCAATACATTGTGGGAAGGTCATTGGTGAGACAGCAGCAGAGGACACATTGCCGGGAACTGAACGTAGGAATTAGGGCTCCCCAGACAAAAGATTTAAGAAGTTTACTGGAAGGACAAGCACCCAGAAAGGAACTGCAGGGTTAAAAGAGAATGATACAAAACAGCAATCATTTGTGTGTCCATAGGACAGTGCTGTGCTAGAAACCCAGCAATAAGCTATAGACGAAAGTGGCAAATCCCTGAACCCAGGGGAAAGGCTTTGGAATGAGGCTCTTCTTTTGGGGATCTCTGAAGACAGGAGTTCACTTCAGATGAACAGGAAAACCTCCTATATATAGCAGAAAAGCCAAGGCAGTAGCTGTATCAGAAAAACGAAACTCACAGATGCAAGGAAAATAGGGACAATCTGGCTTTAACAGGCAAAGTCAACATCTGCCCTGTGCTGGGAGCCTCAGAGACAGACAAGGCATGGCTAAGATGTGACCCCTGCAATTAGGGAGAGGGGTTTCCTCTGCTGAATGCTAAATTCAGGCAGGTTTAGAGATGAATGAAAACTGCATGCCATAAGGGAGGGCCAGGAATAGAAAGCCCATGTGGGAGAAGAACGCTCTAGATGTAGCAAATGCATCTCCAAAAGGCTTTATCATTCTTATTTTGTCACTACTATCAACAATAATAAGAAAAGAGCTTACAGAGCAACCTCCCCAATCCCTAAGCAATGCATCCAGAGATTAGCAGCAGAGAGCAGCGGGCAGCTTGAGAAAAGCTGTTCAACAAATGTAGAGGCATGCATAATAAGATTACTGAATTGGAGTTGCATGTTTTCAAGGATAACTGTGATATTATTGAACTGGCAAAGACACAGTAAGGACAGGGGAAAGGGTAAGAAGTAGCCTGCCAGAATGGAAGGATTGCTGCAGCTGAGCTCCCAACAGGACAGGGACAAGTGGGAAGTGGAGGCAGCGAGGAGCAGAGGAAGTGCACATCCTACTTGACATGCAGATATGCAGAGAAGCTTTTTGCAAAGTGGGTGATGTCATCGTGTTTTTCTCAGCCTTCAGGACAGCAAGAGAAAAATAGATGAAACCAGCACATGCAGAGGAGTCTGTAAGACGAGCAGACTTTCCCCACCACCACCACCCCTCTGCAACACTAATTACTCAAATACTGAGCAGGGAAATAATTTGTAAGGACTAAAAGAAGAAAGGATTTTTCCTCCTAAAAGGCAAAAAGGGCAATGTTCTTGCAGAGTTGCTGGATGGGTCCAGGTGATCAGAGGATTTCCAATTTTATAATTGAGATGTTGAGTTGGTCTAATTTGTTACTTGTTTATACTGGAAAGCTTGGAATATCTGCAGTCTGATTTTTTTGGGATGCCATGAAGTCTAGTTGGATTTACAGCTCGGCTGGCTGTCCCAAGGGGCACGAAGGTCTCACCAGGCAGGTGGACCCACAGATCCTAACTATCTTGGTTAGCAAAAAACAACAGCTACGCAAGGGATTTCTGCTTCGGAAATGCAGGGCTGCTAGCTGGGTTGTGGGTGACAGAAGCCAGCTGCCCAGCCTTAGCCTTGCTGAGGGAAAGGGCAATTATGATTAAAAGCCCGAAGCCGAGTGCTGGAAGACTGCTAGCCACTACTGCCCTGACATGGACACCAAGTCCCGAGAAAAAGCAGCAGTTCTGCTTGGCTTCCAGAGAGCTGCTTTTCTTTCCTGAAGAAAGGAAAACTACCACACAACAAAATGTAATAGCCACTTCAGAAAATATCTGCACCTCATCTTTGTCTGGGATAAATCCAGACAGGAGCAAGCACCAGAGAGTCCTCTATAGTTAAAAATGGATGTTGCAAGTACAAAGTACAGGATGAATACTATTTAAAAAAAAAAACCAAACAAAATCCCCACAAAAAACAGAAACCAACCACCAGACTGTTAAGGCAGACCAGGAAAATGATAAAAATAAAGAGGAATATGCAAACACAGTAATTGCAGGAAGAGGAGAAAGCATCCACAAAGACTGCAGTGAGTATTTCTCAGGAATATACAGGCAAATAAAGTCACAAGAAGCAGGACAAATTGATCCTTTAAAGTATCTTGTAAGGCTAGAGAGAGAGAAGAGTTTTATTAAATAACTGCTTGTTAAATATTTTTTCATTTGGTAGAGGGAGAGTCCCTCAGTGCTGAGTTTTGTGCATAGGGGTTTTCCCACTAGGCAAGGTGAGCACAGGGGAGTACAGCACAGCAAGCGCCTCCAAGTTAAACAGACTGGTGGGTGAAATGGTTGGGGTGCCTGTTGCACAGTCTGACCATGGAGAAGGGCTGGAGTGCTGCCCCGCGGCTCTGCGGCACCTCGCGAAAGGACTGCGCAGCTTCGTTACAAATGCGAGGGACTGCAGCATTATAGGAAAGGAGCAAACACCCCCCTGCTAGTGCTGGGGGGTAACAGAGCAGCGAGCCTAGGGCTTCAACAGCTGCCTGTTGCCTCATTGTAGAAATCTGGAGGCTCTCGAAGAGTGGGTATTATAAAAAGCTAACAGAGTGTTCTTTCCAGTCACATACAGGGTGAAGCATCACACATAAATAGGACACTGCTTGCCACGAGGTGGTTAGTTTAAAAGCCAGACAGATTATTCAAAAAATATGGGTAAATCCCCAGTGGATAAAAAGAGCAACAAAAATTAAGGTCAGGGGATTCTTTGTCTCTTATTTGAATGCCATTTTCCACCTTGAGGTACATCACATATAATTCCTTTCTTAAAAAACAAACCAAAAACCAACCACAAATAGAAAACAACTCTCTCAGGATTTAACCAGTCCCAGTACAACCACGAGAAGTTCTGCAGTAAGCTGTTATGGAGGAGTCAGGTTACATGTCATGCAGAAAATGTTAATACACAAACAAATGCTGACAGCCGGTAAGAAAGCTCACCTCGCTGGAGCAGGAGTTAAGACGACACGGCATGGCTTACAGAGGGATTGTGCCGGGTTTGCGGGAGCACCTGCATTTGTAGCCATTTTTTAGACTTCTTAAAGAGAAGATGAAGACAGACTGTATTTCTTACATTTAAATGGAAAAGCCTTTGCATTGACTGGCACAAGTCTGAAGAAAAAGAGTAAGCGGGAGTAGTACAGATTTTCCCAACAGTGATTTTGGGTGCTTCAGTGACAGTCATTAAACCTCAGAATAGTTTACTTTGTTCCCTTTCTATAGGAACAGTTTGAGCTCCCAGACCTGGCAGAGCAGACGGAGTCTGGCTTTAGGAAAGGTGACAGAAGTTCCTGGAGGCCCAGGGTCTCAGCAAAAGTGTTCCACTGAGCAGACAGCTGAGGAAAGCTGGCCAGGAGCTATCAGGCAGAGGCTCAGATTTAGAAAATGCAGCCTGAAACAGAGCCTGGGCACAGCTGGTTAGGTCAGATAACGGGTCAGGCTGCCAACTCCCTCTCCCCACGTCCTTCCATCAGAAGTTGAAGACTAGGTCCAGCTTAATCAATATGTGGAATGAATTCTCATGAAGGTGATCAAAGCAAAGGGCATACTCTGGCATGAGAGAAAAGCTATCTGCCGGCAGGGAGCAAATCAGATCAAGAATAGGCTTAGCAGCTCTTCTGTCCCTGCCTGGTAAGCTAATTGTTCAGCATGCCCATTTTCCTTGCTACACTTGAAATGAGTAGAAATCTGTGTCTGGGAACTGCTGGAATAGTTGAGGTCTGATAACATACAGCACCATTTTCATTAGAGTAACGAAGTCAGAGAATGGTAGCTTTAAATGGGAAGGATAATAATGCATTACCATTCACTCTCAATTAATCCAGAGCTGCAATGCCGAATGCACTTACTCCGAGAATTTTCTCAGAAAATGAAGCTAGAGTGTATTTCATTTATAAATCACAAAAGACACTTATTTGGCAAGAATGACCCCTGCTCATATACAATAAATCATGAGCATCAACAGACTCTAATGGATTTTGAGTCAGTGCCACACACAGTGAAGCCTGGGGCCTGTGTTTCAGGATTCCAGGACTGTGCCAAAGGAGCCTTATAAATGATTAATGCATTCAGCACAGTGTCATCTGTGCCATTGGAGAGAAAAAGACATTCTGGGGCTCGGTTTGTCATTAAAAAAAGTGATAATCGGTTCAGCAGCCGACCATGCCTCTCCCTTCCCCTGCCAGAATGAGCCACTTAGCTCCACACTTCATAAAATCCTTTCCCCAAACTTTCGTACATGCTCTTGGTTCATGATGTGAAACATTTCAATAAAAGAAAAGAGAGGGAAAGAAGTCTGTTTTCATAAGTAGCCCACCAAAGCCAGATTCCTATGGGATGGAACTAAGGTTTGCATTTGCAGATGTACATACAACACGGAGGTGACATTAAAGAAGTAGCTGGGGTCTCTTTCTACTTCTTTGCCATACTGCGAGGGCACCAGTACATAGAAAATTCAAGTTTTGGTCCCTACTGCTCAGTCTCTTACGCTTTTCAGTTATTCATCCCACAGTTTTCAACCTCTACCCCTTCACTTTCATCCCCATGGTTACTGAATCATTGTGTTCGCAGAGATTTTCCTCGCTAAAGAATATGTGACTAACATGAGACAGCTAAATTATCAGAGCCAACTCTGACATTGGTTTCTCCTAACATGGACCTTATCTTCCAAACACCTTCAAATAGATCTGTTGCACTGGCACCAACTTCAGAGTAAGCAGCACTTCAACTACTGACAGAGACAGAGCTGCAGCAGTACGGCACAGGGAGACTTAAATCAGGTAAAGGATGAAATGTAAACGCTAGCTTTAGCAGACCCACAGCCGAGGAATGCATCATACAAATAACTAGGAGGTGTATTTCACCAAAAAATTTTAAATTAAGCCCTAGAAGGGAAGGCATTATTTCCTGACTGGACCTGGGTCTCAGAGTTCAAGTGGGTTTCCTCTTCTTGAAAGCCAGTTTGGTTAAGCAGTAGGAGACACACATGTTTTAGGCCCAAAGAAATTTCTATTACAAAATGCAGCAAGACAGGCCGCTGTCTACAAGTCTACAACCTCCAGCCACAGCAGTCAGTGTCTGCTGACCCACGGATCAGTGGAGCTGCTCCCACACTGAGCAGCCTAGGCTGCCCCAGGGAAGCTCAAACCAGACCCCTTCCAAACTTCCCCAAAAAGATACATTAAACCTTGTTTGCATCTGGGAGGCCTTTCTCCCCTTCAAGTCACAGCATCCATCCAGCCACAAGCACCCAGATGCTAAAGCAAGGGTAGCAGGGCAATACCTCATGTAAGCATCACAACAGTCATAAGCCAACACCGGCAAGACTTAAGAGATGCGGAGATCTTACCTTGGCCGCTACGGAGGAGTTGGGCTTCTCCAGGAGGTCCCAGAGCTTTTTCCTTTTGTCAGCACAGCACGTGTTATCAAATTCCTCCCCTTCCCTTTCCCTCAGTGTCTCAGCTTCTCTCTTCAGCTCCTCATTCATCTGCTCCTTCTTCTGATGGTAGCGGGCCTGGCAGCAGGACTCCAGGTAGATCTCATCCACCCCCCAGTAGTCCAGCTCCTGGCTGAAGGACAAGGCGCACATCTCCTCCATCATGTGCAGCTTGCCAGTACGGTAGAAGTTCAAGATTGAGGTGAATGCCCCGGGATGCCTGTCGAAGAAGTACTCGTTCTCCTCCAGGTTGTAGTCATCACAGATCTCCATGAGGGAGTCGTGTGTGTTGCAGTCTCTGAGCTTACCCAGCCTGGTCCGCGGCAACCTGTCCAAGGTCCGCCAGAGAACCTCGTGGGCCAGCCCCCCCACGTTGAGCTTGACCCTTCGGGAGCAGGCCTTGCTCCTGACAATCTCCGTGGGGTCCGGAGGCAAAGAGGTAGTAGAGCGAGATCCATGCTTATTCATCCCCAGAGGCATCGCTGGTCCCCCTCAGGCTGGACGCTCCAAGGTGTGGCGTGGGGCAGGGCGCGCGGGGGCCGGCTCTCCTCACCTCTCCTTCCCCTCCATGCCCCGGAGCTGCAAGAGAGGCCAACCAAGGGTCCCCGCCCGCCGACCTCCGCGCCCGCCTCGCCGCGGCCTTACGCGCCCGCGGGGCAGCGCCCGGCCCCGCTAATCTGCTCGGGGGAGGGCGGCGGCGCTGTCCGCCCGCCGGTGCTGAACCTCGCTCCGCGCCCCGCCGGCCTGGCGGGCGGGCGCTGTCCGCGCCCGCGGTGCTGAAG
>JAVKLA010000010.1:22884243-22910242 GCA_034782735.1 Sagittarius serpentarius
GGCCTCCGCCCGGGAGGGTCGCTTGCACGGGTCCGGGGGAGCTGTTGAGGCTGGGCACGGCGCCGGGAGCCTCTGCTTGCAAAGGGCTGAGAACTGCTGAGTGATAGGGGAGGGCACCGAACTCCCCCGACCACCGCTCAGCAATGCGCCCCAAAAGGCGCCGGGCCGCTAGCCAGGGGTGGGTGGGTGGGCCGGCACGATCGTCCGTCGTCCCCCGGCCCAGAGCGCACCGGCCCCGCCGCCGCCGTCCCCCGAGCACCCGGCCCCGCCGCCGCTCCCTCCCGCGGAGCAGCCCTGCCCGACTGCGGGCGCCGGACCCCGGGTATCCCTACGACCCAGCCGGGGCACCCCCCCCCTCCTCGGAGCCGGCAGTGCTCCCCGCCCTGCCCAGCTGTGGAGGCTGCAGGGAGACGCGGAGCCTTTTTATAACTCCAGCCTTGCAAATTTCCCCGAGCAAAGAGCTGGGGAAAGGAAAAGGGGGTATTTCCAGCCACTCTAACGACTCACTCTACCTCTCCGGGTTGCCCAGGGATGCCGCCACACACACCCCACGCCGACCACTGCATAACAAGGAAATCAACGGAAATCGGAATAAGGAAAAAAACCCCGAGCCTCCCTTGCAAAGCCGGGTGGCTTATGACAGCCCTGAGCACTGTTGCTTACACAAGATGGCACGAAGAGAAACCCCGGCGCAGAAAGGAACGGCTCCTCCATGCCCAGCCGGCACAGCTCCGGGGGCTCGGCCCCTCTCCCCACCGACCCAGGTCCCCCCCATCCCCAAAACCGGAATACTGCCGCTGCCTCCAGGCCGCCGCCGCCGCACACGGGGGAAGGTCTCCCCTCCCTCGGCCCGAGCCCGGCCCGCACCTACCTCCTCCTGCGGGCTCCCAGCGAGGCGGTGCGGGGCTGTGCAGGGCCGAGGGCGGCTACATCCTGCGGCGGGGCGGGCAGCAGGGGCGGCCCCGCTCGCATCCCCCCGCGGGCAGCCTCAAGGCGGAGGGATGGCGGCCGCGCTCCCGGCTGTCCACGGAGCCCGGGGGGAGGGGAAGGGAAACGAGGTAAATCGGATCCCTCGGCAGGAAGCTTTCCAGGGCCTTCCCTCGGCTGCGGCTCCTCACTCCTGCCTACAGTCAACGCCGAAGCCGCATCTGCCTCTGCACCCGCCCCCCACCCCCCCACCCCCCCAGCCCTCTCTCCGTGCAGACACAAAGGAAAGCTCCGGTACTTCCTTCTGCTGCCTTGGAACGGAGATCAACAAGTCTAGTCTGAACCTCCGGCTTTTCCCTGCAATTCTGTCCCGGAGTTGTTTGGAGTGAATTGGAAGTTGGGGGTGGAAGAGAGGAAGGCAGCTCCACCGTGAGCTGGGACGCAGCATTGCAGGGAAGGTTAACGCTTTCCTGGCCGGGCCCCGCCGCCCCGGGGCTGATTTACAGCGGGGGAGGCGCCTGGAACAGACCTAGGACCGGTGGGGGAGAGCCGCAGCATCCCTCCTTGGGAGGATGGGGCTATTCCCACCATCCTCCAGCTCCCGGTGGTATCACCCGTGAGAACAGGAGCAGGGACTGGTGCCAGAAGGAAAGCGATGAGCAGAGAGCGCTGACAAGCCCCGCAGGGCCCCTGTCGCTTCCCAGGCCCTGCGTGCTGAGCCAGGAGCAGCTGAGCTCAGTAAGGCTGCACATCACCCTGCGGGCGAGGAATGAACTGGGCCCTCACCCTCACCCCAGCAGCCCCTCGTCCAAGGAAAGAGCCTGTTCTCAGGATGGCTGCGTATATTCGCAGATACAGATAGGAGGAACAGCAGTGGACCCCTCCTGCTGATTAGGACTACAAACATAATAAAAAGGAGCATTTACTAACCTGAAAACACAGCAGAAATGGAGAAAAGGGTGACTTTCCAGGCAGCAGTACAGCATTCAAAGTATCCCCCTGCCACTCTGTCCTTGCCTTCTTCCTCCTCTCCCAGCATGGGAAATGGACCTCACTAGGAGCCTGGAGCTCCATTAGCACCATTTAATGGGTACATTAGCATCACTTAATGCAGTTCATCTGCTTAGGCTGGGGTACCAGAGGTATGCAGCAATGCTCGTTAGCCCTTTCTCCTCTTGCATTGATTGACCGTGGCTCTTGGACTCTAGTGACAATTCCTACTACAAGGTTTCTAAAATAGGAGCCCGGTGTCTGACTTTATGTGATTAACTAGGGAAAAAGACTCTCAGTGCTGCTTTTCCCCACTTTCTATGCTTCTCTCTCTAGCTTCCACCAGGCTCCCATTGCCCAGCGTATGCAATGTCGATGTTATGCTATTATATTTGGTGTTTGAAATGTCCACATCTTCCTTAGAGATAGCTTTCTGAAATCCCAAACAGTGTTCATTTTTCTCCAGTACCTCCCACAACTCTATGTCATCTGTATATTTCAGAATTTCTTACAAGAAGAAGTGGGTCACTACCTTCCTTTTCCAGATGAGGAAACTAAGATATAGAAAAGCAAGATCAACCAGAGGAGAGGTGGAAGGAAGAACTGGGAATAAAAATTGTTGACCAGCTTAATCCCAGCCCTGTGCCCTTCCACTGAAGCAGCTCCCCCCACCCTGTGAAAACCTACAAGCAGTATCCAGAGCACTTCAATTCTCCTCTTACTTTCTCATCATTTCACCTCCAGGCCCTATTTTACTCTTCATGCAACAGAGATGAAAACCTCTGATCAGGGCTAGGAAGTTAAATCTGTTAATGATTACAAAGTGCTTTGAAAATTCCAGCTGGCAGGTGCTGTAGGAGAGCAAGTTATTTGTTTGTTAGCACTGGCATCCAGGGCACATTATCTCCCCTTGTGACAAATGCAGGCCGCTTTTCTGCGGGAAGAGGATGCTGAGAGGGAAAATGACAAGTAGCCTAATGCAGGGACATGCATCAGATTCCATGCAGTTAAATCACTGGGAGAGAGGCAACTCGGGTTTATTGAGCAGGGCATTCGTATCTTCCTGCATCACTCTTGCTACCCTGCCAATGTCATTCACGTGTTCCGCCAAGAGGCTGGAGAACCCGCTGTGGAGGGGGGCACGTGAAGGGGCAGCATGGAAGCACAGAATCCTCCACTGCTGCGTGTCCGCCTTCCACCCACGCCGTCCTGCCAGTGCTGAAAAATCATGCTGGAGTCTCAGGTAGAAGCTGCGAGAAGGAGCCCTGCCCAGGGCGGACCCTCCAGCTGGCTGTGCCTCGGGTCATCCGGGAGTCTGGGCAGAGGAGAGGATGTTTCCACTCCCAGGATGTCTGTTCCCTGCAGCATTTCTTGTCCCACGATGGAGAATGTGTCAGCAAGGGGCAGTGCAGGCCTGAGGATGCAGAAATGTGCAGCCTGCTCACTATTCTCCAAGGTTATCTAACCCACTCTTGGTTTGAGTATTCCTTTCAATTGCTATTTTTGTACCCTGAGCTTCTGCAAACTTAATTTATGGTTTGTTATTTCCACAGCCTGTGGAACCAGCCAAATGTTTGAATGCAGTCCGTGGCAAACCCTGTTCCTTTCCAGGTATTACAGCAGTTATTGACAAGGAAACACCCTAAACCTCAAGTACTTTAGAGGAAATGTGCAGAGTACGGCAAATACATGTTCTCCTGGGCTCGCAGTCAGTGGAATCTACATATCTGGACCTCACCTGCCAGCCAGAAAAGCTCTGTAAGACAGTGTTTGCTGTGCTACAGCACAACAGGGAAATAGGCTGAGCCTAAATGTGGAAATATCCCTCTGCTGATCTGCAGTGACTCCTCTGCCTGCATGAGGAAAAGTATCACATCTTCACAAACGCCCACACCTATACAACAGTCTGGTGTCTTCCTGTCCATCCTGCGAAGCAAGAGGGGAGGCTGATTTACATCATTTTACTGGTCACAGAAAAAAAAGAAACAGCTGTGAGAAAAGGAAGGCTCCTCACCCGTAAACAAGCGCTCAGCCCCGTCACAGCAATGGTATGTGGAACAATGGGTTTCCAGCAGAGACAGGCACAGCAGCCTTGGTGGCCCACGAGTTTTGGCTAGTTTCTGATGCTGAGGGGATGCTGGGTTTCATATTCTAAAATGAGCTATAAGATGTAACAATAACCCATATTGTTCTTGCAGCCCAAAGGCCTTGTACTTGTCCTCGTGAGTGGGACAGTCATACACAATAAGCTGTCTCCGTTACAGAGTGTTTCATATTATGTCCCTTTAAGGATTCCCTTAGTTTCCAGGGATTTTCTTTCCAGCCTAGAAACACTTTAGGTACAATGGAGATTTTCTTTTATAGTCTGAAATCCTTTCCCTTAAATGGGAAAAAAAATTATCAGGTTTCTTGGCAGAGGTCTGTAACAAGTGTTGAAAAGTGCAAAAAGAACTGAGATACATAGTGTGAAGTGGCATATGCTACTGAGAGCCCAGGAGCATGGAAATACTGGAATACCAGGGAAAAATACTGGAAGCAGACAGCAAAATGCAGTCCAAAAATGAACCTTAAAGAGACAAGGCTCTCCGTGGAAAACCCAGGCAGAGCTTGGATGGCAACCTCAGCAGCAGCTGGGCTCCATCACCACATTATCCCTTGCTGAAAGCCCCTTTCGGAGGAGTTCAGCTGTAGCTGCCAACCTACGCTGCCACGAGGGAGCAGGCTCTGCGTGCAAGGGGAAAG
Source organism: Sagittarius serpentarius (assembly GCA_034782735.1). NCBI lineage: Eukaryota > Metazoa > Chordata > Aves > Accipitriformes > Sagittariidae > Sagittarius > Sagittarius serpentarius. Next base: position 22,888,903 of record JAVKLA010000010.1, read on the forward strand.
CCTGGGTAGCCACCGCTTTCCTGGCCCCTGGCCTGTCCCTCCGGCATATGCCACTATTCACTCTTGCCCTCTACCAGCTCCTCCTCTCACCATTGTAAAAGAAAGCCCTTCCCAAACCGTTTATGTGTAAGTCCGTAACAGCTCGTTGGTCCCAAAAGCAGGGCCTGAGCTCTGCCACGCTCTCTGCATCCTCAGAGAAGCACCAAGGGATCTGGGAGGGCTGAGCTGCTGGACTGGATATCTGCAAAAGTGGGAGACGGAGGGAGGCAGAGCAGAGAGGTCTCAGCAGGGACTGGGGACCAGAGAGCAAATGGCCCTTGGCAGAGGGCAAAGTCTCCGAAGACTGTCTCAGCTACAGAAGAGAAAAGACAGGTGAGGGCAGCCCTCCCATGTTTGGGAGGACAGTAGCTACATGGGGACCCTCTCCTGTAAAAAGCTGAAGTTTTCAGCTTACCTAAAGTTTTCAGATGCATTTTGAAGTCCCAGGAGTGCCCAAAGTCCCCCCGCTGCAGGCAGGCTTCCCTCCCTCCTGCTGCCTCGAGGAGGGGCCGACCAGAGCTGTGTCACCGCTTGCCTGGCACCGCTCTGCAAACGGCTCTTGGTGCTTAGTCAGCCTTGAGCTCCTTCGGCCTTCGGGAAGGGGGCAGGAAACACGCCAGTGCAAATTGGTTATCAGAGAAGTTTCTGGTTCAGGTTCCCACAAAGCGCATTCAGAGTCATCCCCCTTGGGTCCAGCTTTCTGCCTTTCCCAGGCTGTGCACTTCCTCCCGCACATCTATTAAGTCTCCTCTCCGCGCTTGCTGACCGCAAGCACACACCCCGCAGCTCCTCTTTCCAAGGATGGCTCCACCAGACCCACCTTTCCTCTTATCTTGATGAGGATGAGCCTGGGGCACTGACTGAAAGCTGTGGAAGCACCAGCCCGTTCCCGAAGGAGGCCAGGTGCTAAAACATCACCTCCTGGCTGCACCTGTCTTGTTCGCGTTGGGTTTGAGACCAAACATAATTAATTCAGGGAGGAAAAATACACAAACTTTTCTGCTGGTTAAGGAATAAAAAGCCCCCAATGGGGCACTTGGTCCCTATTACCCATCTGCTAGGGAATTTGCAAAATGACCAGAGAAATTAATTTTCTCCTACCTATCAATACCATAGGCCAAATCCTTGGGGCCCCAGGTCCCCTTCTTGCCCAGGAGGGACCGGTGGCATCAGGAGCCTGCCAGCCCCTGCACCCCATGAAGGGGCTGGGGGGCACGTTTTATCCTCCAAGCTTGTGCTGTTCAGGCAGGGCTGGCACCAAGGGAAAAACAGCCGCCTGTAATATGTTATCTAACATATAGCTTTAAGCACCAAGCTCTGTAAAGCAATTTCACTTGCTATATTATTCAGCAACTGTGGATTTATTAGCCCCCGTAGGGCTGGAAGCTCGCATTAATCACCTCGCCATCGGTCAGGAGGGAGGGCAGCAGAGCTAGAGGGGTCGGCCAGTCGTTGCAGCGGTGGAGACATGATCTCTCTCCCACAGGGGTGACCAAGTGCCCATCCATGCGGGCCGCTTGCTGCCCAGCTGCTGAGGACTGCAAATGGCCCTGCAGCCATTCACACCCTTCGGGGTCTGTGGCACACCCGCCCCATGCTGACTGCAGGCAGACCGGGCAGTCTTTTGGGAGAGCCAGGGTCCAGGACCCAGACACACTGTCATTCCCAGGAATTCATGGGCAGGAGGCTCTGCCTGCCCTCCCTAAGCTCCCCCCATGGCTGGGATCCCTCCGGCAGCAGGAGGGACCTTGCATGTGGGGAAAACCCCTTGCACAGCCAGGTGAGGGGCTGCAGATGTGGTGGGGCAGCTGCTGACACAGGCAGCAAGATTAAGCCCCAGCTCTGAAGAGAAGACATACGTAGGGATGTAACGGGAACTGGATAAATACTGTTCACTGTGCCACGTTTGCCACCAGCCTTGCACATTCCACACAAGTCTCTGATTCCGAGGCGATGGGTGCTGTTTCTCTCCCTGGGTTGGAGGAAGACTGACTGCTTTAACCAGCATTCGGAGAACCAGCCTGCTGGAAGCTTGTCACAACAGGCGGTGGGGAGCCCTCACCTGCTGCAGAGGGCAAGAGTGCTGAGAAAGAGCAGCAGGGGAAACGACAAGTCCACCTTCCCCTAATAGGGAATAAGCTGGCTCGACTGTTTCAGGAAAGGCTTTTGGCAACAAGACTCCAAGCAGCAGAGCTAGCAGTTGGGTCTGCTAAGGAGCTCCCCCGTTCCAGTCCCTGGCAGCATCTTCCCTGCGTGGCTGAAGCAAACACAAGTGTTGTTGCAAAGGAGCCAGGGCTCTGAAGGGCACCTCTGGATGCGGCTGTTCACAGCGTCCTCGCAGCAGAGGGGGAAAAGTCAGGTCCCCTCCCTAAACACCTTCCACCTGAGCTTGGGGACACAGTTCCTTGACATGGGGAGGTGGCAACAAGGTAGCTGTGACCTGAACATGTACCTGCTAGGATTCACTCCTGCCCCACAGCCACCCAGTTTCCATCCCTGGCCCATCTCTTTCCCAGCTCCTCTTTAATAAACACAGGCTGAGGGCTCAGCCTTAGAGGCAAAGCAAACACCTAACTCAGCCAACAGATAAAATCTACTTCAGGGTCTAATGCTGGAAAAATGCCGTTGCTTGAATGTCCTGAAGCGTGGTGAGTTTTCTCAGGATAATGAGAGCAAGAATTGCTCTTCTCTTGCATATGCGGATGCTAAAAGGACTCTGCAGTCAGAGAGCAATTTCAGATGGTTTCTGGGAGGAAAGTACCATAGTATCCCCTTTCAGGCTGAGGGAAATTGAGACTGAGAAGGATTAAAGCAACCTGTCAAAAGCTGCATGGGGTGGGGGATGAATGAACAGCTAAATGTACTTTAAATCTTAAGAGCTATCCTTTAGTGATTCCTACCAAGATTGCTTTCCTTGTCCCTGTTATTGCAGCTAACAGGGAACACGTTTGTCAGCGGCTCCTGCTATCAGCGGCAGAAGCTGTTAGGACAGTCGCACGCCTCGGTGAGAATAAGGCTGATGGGGGGTACCCAACAGTTTAAGGTTTTTGTTGCTCATCTTTTATGAGGAGCTAGCAGAAAATAGGCAGGATTTGAAAAACTTGCATGAACCCAGCCCATTCCCTGATCTCAACTGCCCTAAGGCTCGAGTAGACACACTCTTCCTTCTCTCCTCCTTTGTGCCATTCAACAACAGTAAAAGCTGGAGCTGCTTTGGGGTCAGGAAGTCTCATGTCAGTGGGTGTGAAGTGACATGGAGGGGGTCAAATCTAATTTCAAGCAACTACTTAATGTTATTTCTAGTACTAAGGGGGGCCAGCTCCCCTGGGGGCAGCTCCTGGAGGAAAGGCTGGGTGTCTTCTGCCCCCGACAGGGTTGGCTCCTTGGAGGGGGGAGAGCTTTGGTTTCAGTGACATCCCATCACAGCTGCAGGAATAGCACAAATTGTCTCTGGGAAGGGTCACTTCCAGTATTTCTTGGGTTATTTTGCATCTGTAACTTGTCTTTAATAAAATACCTTTTAATTTGCAGGATTATGAAGATCATTTTAAAGCAGCTTATCTAACACTGTTCTCCTTCCCTGTTTTTCCCCCAAGAGTTTGTGGGTGATGCAGAAGGCTGCAACAAGCCATTCTTGAAGGCTGTCTCGGATTAAACTTCTTCACATGGGACAGCACTACTCCCCAAGAATTTCAATGAGCTCTTCTAAACATGCCCTTTTTGCTGTACACGAGTTCTGCAGGGGAATAATACCCAGCACCAGCTAACCAAAAAGAACAAATTGGATGTTATCGTACAAACTGAAAACACTGCAATAACCTACCAAAAGTGCAGCTCTGCTTCCTTGATCTCAGCAGGAGCGGAGGATGCTGAGAGCAGAGCAGGTATTGCCGCAGTGCCCAGCTCGGAGGGTGCTGTGGGTCTGGATTTTGACACCAGGCTATTGCACAGTGCCCATGGGGAGTGCAGAGTGGTAGGACTGGGAAGAGCCAGCAATGGGGCAAGGAGTTATCTGGAGCTGACCAGGAAGAGAACCGGAGGATAGAGCCATCCTAAGATTGGATTTTGCTGTCCAAAATCCTCATGATAACACAGAATTAAGAATTCTGGTGAATGCTTTATTTTCTGCAAAAAGCGGTTGCAATGCAGCTTTCCTGTAAAGCACATTAGGCAAAGGGCAGAGGATCTGGCAGGGAGGCCTTTGAAATCCCTGCCTGTGCTCCTGCCAGCTCTGGAGGGGGATTCAGCAGGACTCAGATCCACTGTGGAAGACAGACATTATTGTCACCTGGTTTTAAGCAGATGAAAAGACATTGTCTGGCTAAACTCCTGCGGCTTTGCAGGTGGTGAGTGCCTTTGGGGAGCCGCAGTCCTGGGCACTCCCACCCGCCTGCTCTTCAAATCTCTGCTGGCTGGGAAGGGCAAGGGTCTGAAGGGAAGGGGAGGAAAAGCCCCAGGTTAAAAAGCAGCAGCATGACCCTAAACTCAGGAAGCCTCCCTGCGCTGTGCAGCAGCACGGTGGTCACCAGTGCCCTGCAGAGGACGTCACACCCATGGGGCAGGAGCACCCAGCCCAGCCTGGGGCTGCGAGTCCTCAGCCCAGCGAGCCACATCACGGAGGGCTGGTTTAAGTGCAGTGATGAGATGTGAAGAGTTGACATGGTCACAGCCTTCACTAACTAGGAACAAATTCCTGTCCCCATGTCCTCTCTGTCTTTCAGATGGCAAGCTTCTGACTCCCTCAGTTCACACGGTCCCTGGCACAGGGACACTTCCCTCCCTGACCCTAGCATTTATGTTCTGCCGTTCCAGTAACCGAAGTAATAGCAATAGCAAAGATTCCTCAGGATTATCATAATAGAGATTTTTAAGTCAGTTGTCAGCTACCTACCTTTGTCTTTTTCCATACATTAAATATTAACAACCCAGCTGATGTAATGCAAAATTTAAAAGGCCCTCCATTCAAGCAGTTACGCCCCAGTAAATCACGAAATCCCAGCAAAGTCCGAACTTCTCACCCACTGTCATGTTTGAAGAGCAAGCACCCATTTCAATGTTTCACAATTGTTGTCAAAAATCCTTCGATGGCCTTTCAAGTTCAAGTTTAGCCCACATTTTCAACCTACCTCCTCGCTCCTGATGGGGTGCAGAACAAGGCAGAGCACCCAGCCACAGCCCTGGGCAGCCACTGGCCCTTGGGGGCTGCGTAAGGCTGCTGAGGGGGGGACCCACTCACACCTCCGCCTTGGGGATCACCGCAGCTGGAAGCACAGACATCCTCTGCCCTGGCAGCTGATGCTAGGGGATGTCCACTTTCCCTCTTCTCTTCGGTCTCAACGCAGAGCAGGTCCTCTGCACATGCTGTCTCCGCTCGGAGGCCATTGCTTGCTTGCTGGAGGGAACGGGGCGTTTCTCCACTCCTCGCACACCTCCTGGAGCACCCTGCATGCTGGGGGAACATAAGGCATGTGGAGATGTTCTCTCCAGTTTTCTTCAGCTCCCTCACCCTGTCTCTATTTTCTGGCCTGTTTGCAAAGGTCAACCACAGTTTTGCACTGGAAAACCAGAGGTGAGTGAACCGAGCCCGTCCCAGCACTCGCTGGGCCGTCTTACAGATGGCTGCTCTTCAGACAGTCTCTTTTTCTCTTGCACATAAAAAGTGACGGTCGTTCTCTATCAAAATCAACAGAGGAGGTTAATTAAATACCTCTGCTCAGCAACACATCAAAGCCTCCTCCTCAAGCCCAGCGTGTGTGCAGGTGATCTTTGCCTGCCTTGCCCAGACCAAGCCCTTTGATAGGGGAAGGGCTGTGCGGGGGCGGGGGGGCTTAGGGAAGCCAAGCAGCAATTCAGCTTTTCTGATTACCAGGGGCAATACAAGTTTCATTTCAACAGATCTTAAGCTCCATAAAGCAGCTGCAATTTATTCCAAAGCCAAAGCTATTTGTCCTGCATGGTTTTTTTCTCCTTTCTGTGAAAAAAGTCTTGGTAAACCATGAATTAACTTTCAGGGTGCCACATGCGGCTGCACAAACCCTTCCTGCCCTCGTCTTTGCTCTCTCAAACCCTGCTTTCAAAGGAGAGGAGGACGGGAGATGGATGGCAGCAGTTGGGAGGCTGATGTGGGCTGAGTGAATCCCAGGGGCTGGGGGCTGCAGGGAACATGCCACCTCCGAGAGCAAATGCCCAGGGTCCCAGCGGCTGCTTTTCCAGTTAAAGCAGCTAATAGCCCCCAGGAACACTGCAGACAAGGGAATTCAATAAAGCAAAATTGTAAAAAGCACAATTTTTGAGCTTGCATAGCTTCTTCTGGGTAATAAATGTAAGTATTTTATTCTGTAATAAAAACTAGATTTGCTTGAAGCTTCCATAAGAGTAACTCGAGGATAGCTCAGCTGTTCCACTTCCCCAGTGCTGGGTGCTAGCAGCTCTTCTCCACCGCTTCTCCATGGCTGCCGAGATGACATTGGCCACTGATGGGTCCCTGTAGAAGGACCCATCAGTGGGTCCTTTAAGTTAAGGCCTGTGTCCTGCTGCAGCCATGCAAAGACCTGAAGTAAAGTTGCACAGGTACGACTCGCCCTGGCAGTCCCAGGCTGCTGAGCATTTGACATTAGAAACACTGTCCCTCGGTGTCTCTTTCTTACCTACCGAAGAACCTGGCTTCATCTTGTACCGATGTGCGTGCAGAGAGGAAGCGCACCAGTTGTCTCACTGTAAAGTCAGAATCAACAACGTGAACAACAGGTCTCAAAGTATCTATTCTTAAAGTACCCATCGTCATGGATTTGAATTTATTAAATCAAGGAAGACCAGTTCAATTTTGCAAGAAATGGACTAAAACAAGGGTTTCCCTGTAGAAAAATATTAATTAGGATAGGAACAAGCACAAACAAGCAGCAATGTCTGGGGAACCATCCCAGGAACTACAGTGGTTTGCTTTACAAGTCTTTGCAGTGCAATCTGAGACCAAATCTCCCAACCATTTGCTTGATCAGGAGAAATGTGATGCTCCAGCCCTAATATGGATTAAAGCACATTTTAGGGGGGTGACTTTGTAGATACAAGCAAATCCTTTGGCCTGCTCACAGTTTGCAGGTTTAAATGCAGTCTTTCCAGACCTTGAAGGAGCACCCCCAAAAGAGAGCAGGAGGCAGCCTGGGAGGAGATGTACTTTCCAGGCAGTGCCTTGCAGGAGGGCACATATAAACATCGGTAATTACAGGCAAAACAAGCCCTAGTCCTTCAGTGCCTTTGTGCTAGGTACCACCAGGCTTACCAAAGGCACTGGAAAGTCCTGCTTGGCTCTCAGAGAGAAACTGGTTTCCCCAGGTTTGGAACAAAGGGGCATAAAATCAGCTGCCTCCTCCTCCTCCTCTTCCCTGCTTCAAACACAGCTGGTCTGCCAGGGGATTGCTGTGTGGGGCAGCAGCTCCCTGGTGCTGTGAGAAGGCATCGCAGCAGCTCCATCCTTGGTGAACACCAACACAAACACAGCAGAAACTACTAAACACCCATCTGAGCATCTCCTGCCCGGCTGTGCTGTGTGCAGGTCTTCTGGGCCACCACTGCTTGCGCTGGGAGCCTAAACTCCAACAGGACTTTTTTCCAGTGGCTAAATATTGCACTAATGCAATACGTGCAGTCGTGATGCTGAGTCACTCCAGAACATCTTCCCCCCAGTTCTCACTCGTTATGTTGCCGTCAAGGAACATCAACCCTCCACCCAGACCCCGGGGCTCACTCTGTAGAAATAAAAGCACAGCGTTCTGTGTACTTGAGCTCATGAGTCCATTAGCTATATTTAGTTCCCATCTACCCAAAGATTTGCAAGAAAATGGATGAATGTGCAAACTAACTGCAAGTTACATCCTATAGATTCTGACAGTAATGTTTTCCCTTGAAATATGCCTCCAGGATGCAGTTCTCTTTGAGTGTATCTAGCGTTTAGTTACTCAAAATGACTGTACAGCATGCTGGAGCCCCCCAGGTGCCCTCAGACACTCAGCATCAAAGCTGCAGTCTCACAGCTACAAAGCTGATGTACGGCAATGGTATTTTTTTTTAGTGCAATTTTTTCTGCCGGTTCTCCATCCTGATAGACTAGTCAATACATTAGTGGGGTTAAAAGGCAGCACAGTAGCAATTCTCAACAAACATAAGAGAAGCGGAAGAACATGCCCAGCTGATGGGAGACAAGCCCTTGGTGTTTTACTCAGTTTTCAATGTATATTGAACCCTGACAGCCTTTTTTGGCTGTGACATCCCAAAACAGTATCTTTCCTTGTTAAACCCTGGGATTTGGGATCTGATGTCTTTCAACTCCAATTTAGAAGAGGTCAACAGGAGGAAAAGGCATCTGAAATGATAAAACAGTCAGTTCAGAAGAGCCGCCTTCCGTTGCTGCATTTGGAAGATACCTGCTTGACCCCGCCACGTTATTCTGCATTCAGTTACTTGTAACTTTGCCAAAATTAAAACTGCTCAGGTTGGAATTTTCCATGCCATTTGTTGATCCCCAGTCGGAATCAAAGGCCACTTCAGGAAAATTAGCTATTTTCAATGACCAGATCAGGGGAAAACTACACCACATTAACAGGGATGAGATTGTTATTGGAGAAGAAAAAAATAAGGGATTCATCTGACATTTGCAGGTTGCACCTCTCTGTAGATTGAAAAGGGAGAGGAATTGGGATTTTATGGGAAAACCTTAATCTTAGCATCATATCAATCAGCTGCTTGATTTTGCGATCCAAGTATCCTTCTAACAAACTAAGAGAATGAAGTTACACTAACTACGCTAACAGAATGAAACTAACACTACAGCAGAGTCAGGGTCCTGGGAGCTCTCCCACTATACTGCACCAGTAAATAATTCCCACAGTTCGGGACTCTTCCTGATCTATGGTATAAAACCCAATATTTAATTAAAAAGGTAAGTATGAATTTCTAAACACGTCTATACAGTTTGCTGAGGAATAAACATAGATTTAACAGACAGTTTTCCTCTGTAATCGTACACTGGAGATACCAAAGGCATCCCGTGAACTTTCTATGTGCTGGTCTTTCTCCCAGGCTAAGGGACTTCGGCTCGGTTCCTCAGCTCCACCATCACCCGGAGCGCGCTGGGGCGGAGAGCCGCGCTCTGCAGACTCGCCACACGCTTACTGCTTGATGCTACGGACCGCAGGCGGCTATCCAACATGCTTGCTTGCTCCTGCTCCCCACGGCGTGCTGCAGTACTGAGCCTCCCTTCTAGAAATCTTTCTTGGTGTTGTCTGCACTGAGGAATCTGCTGTATTTAAGTTCGTGAAAGATAATAATGCCGCATCCCAGCTGTTTGATCAGTCCCTGGTGCAGCCAGCTTGTGCTTGACATGCAGTGCTTGTCCATTGGTCCTTTGCAGTCTCCTGACACTCACGGGAATGGGACAGCGGCAGGGAGTCACAGGAAGGAATATCCTGAAGGGGACAGTTCTTTGGACGGCATTTGTGAAGTTAAAAAAAACAGGGTGGCTCACAAAAACAGGGCAGCTGCTTCAGCGAAGCTTTCCTTTGGAAAATGACAAGAAGACCCTACACAGAGAAAGCTTGATGTGATGTTCTGGCATGCTTTGTCCCCGTCCCTACCCAGCTCTGTTCCTCGCCCAGCCCCAAAGCGGCGATGGTCCCCTCCTGCCCACCACGGCCGAAGCTGCAGCAGGGAAGCAGCTGCTGCAGGAGTTAAATGTTCTCTACTCTTGCTGAGGGATTTTTTCTTTCAGTCCAACCTGTCTGAGGATTTTCACTGAGCTAAACCTGCATTTGGAGCCCACACACCGAAGCTCTGAACGGAGCAGGACCATCAAACCTGTTATTAGTGGGTCTCTTGACCTCACACACTGCTCTTACCAGGGTTTATATTGCCATGGAGTTGGCCCCATTTCTGACCTTTCAGACTTTAACAGGTTGCAGCAAGAAGGAAGCAGAGCCTGTTTGCTCCTGTCTTACAGAAGAAAGGACAGAGGGGGCTATAGGGTAAACCGGTTCTATATTTAAGGCCTGCATTGGGTTGTTATAGCAACAGGAATTCCAGCCACCGCCGCGGGCTCCTCCGAACGCCTCCCCACCATCCTCTGCAGAGCCCAACTTGCATCACTCACCAGCCTCCTGCCTAACACTTGGGCTGAAGGGGAGGAAAAAAAAAATGTGCAACTCGTCTTTTCACAGAAAGGTTTTTCCTCCAGAAGTGAAAAGCAAATGAGAAGAACAGCTTAAATAAATATGCCTACAGATACAAGCACCGAAAGCCAAGTCTAGCAGCAGAAAGGCTCAGACCCTCTCAGCTCATGGAGCCCACAGGGGCTGGGAGCCACCAGCATGACAAAACCCACTTGGCGTGTCCCCAGGGGGAACAACCGCACGGCTCGTGCCGTGGCCGAGGTGCTCATGGGGTGCACCCCGGTGGGATGGGAATGAACCCCTCCTCCCACACCCACTGCTGGTCCTCACCAGGGCAGACCTGAGGCTCGCAAATACGCTAGCAGCAGTCTGTCCCTCGCAGTGCCACTTCCCCAAGCTCAGTTTCTTTTCTCTGACTGGTGAAAGTCTGCGTTTCATCCATGCATCCATCTATGTACTTATATGGTCCTCATCTCCACCGTGCCCAAATCTCAAGGGCCACCAGGACATTATTTGCTTTTTTTTCACAGCTATCGTGCTGGAATTCGTAAACAGAAAAGCTGTATGTGAGACACATGAAGTAAACCTTCCCTTCCCCATTACTAAAGCCTCAACTGGAGTCCTGCATCCAAGTTTGGGCAGTGTTCATCAAGAAGGACAGGCCCCAACTGGCGAGAGCCCAGAGGAGAGCAATAGGAGTGACCAGAGATGTAGAAAACAGCCTCTAAGGAGTGACAGAGGGAAATGGGTCAATTAACTCATGAAAAAGGAAGGCAGAGCAGAGATGGAGTAACAGTTTTCTGTTCATAAAAGGTTCCTACAGAAAAGAGCAATGACTTGCTTCCATATCTGCTGGGAATCAGACAAAAAAATAATAGTATGAGAGAATTAGGATGGCTGTTGAGAAAAACTTTTAAAGCAGAAGTACAGTAAAGCCCTGGGGTAGATTGCCCAAGGAGCCTGGAGGGTGGAGACATCATTAAGACTTTCAAGAAGAAGGTGCTTAAGCATCTGTCAGGGATGGTCTAGACAGATTGATCCTGGCTTGGTACAGGAGGGTGGATTAGGGTACGTCTTCACATCCCTTCCTGCCATACATAGCTGTGAGTTTTCGATGAGAACCTCACATGTGCATTACAATTACACACTGATCTTACACAAGCCTCAGCAGCCATTTACAGCAGTCAGAGTCTTCCTGCTTGCTGTGACCAGAATTAGGTCTGGTATTTCAGAAGTTAGCTAAGGTTTTCAGTGGAACGACCTCACTTTGCACACTCCATAATTTTCAGCTTGCCTTTTCACGGCCACACCACCCTGGAAGCTCAGTGTCCCCATCAGCAGCATTCACAGGTCTCTCTGCTCCATTTCCTCCCAGCTGATGTCCTTTTACCTTAAACAAGCAAAACCTGTTACGAATCTATCAAACAGGACCCAGCACTTAGAAACGGCTGTCATGCAGTAACACCTTTCCTGCAGCCCATCAATTCCTGGTTTTCTAAGCTGCTTCTGCTAAACAGTCTTGCCTGTTCCAGAATTAACAACAGCTCATTGCATCTTACAAAGAGTCAGAACTCCTTTGCTTACTCAGAGACTGTGGAAAAGAAGTCAGGAGATTGCACACAGCATCTTTGTGCGCCTGAACAGTGGGGTGCGGTACCACGTTAACACTGACACAGCAGTTCCAACGGGGAGGTTGCCGAGCAAAAGGGCAGCTTGAATCCCAACTGATTTGAATTGCAAATACAAAAAAAACCCCAACAACTGATGGTTGAAACAGAGAGAAAATGAAGGGGGGTGTCAAAACTGAAATGAAATATTTTTAAATTATCACAGGAAAGTAGTGACTGACCTTATCTGAAATAACTTTGCCAATTTTGCAGTCTAATTCCAAATGGGAAGGAAAAAATAAATTAAATAAAAGCCCCAAAGTTTGCTTCTACCCAGGTCTATCAAAAACCTTCCACTTCTTATCAAAGTCAGATACAAACTGCCATCAACATGCAGCCAGGGCGTCTAGGTCTGTGACGCAGCCGGGGAGAGGGCAGCTCAGCGGGCACAGCTCCACCTCTCCTCCGGGCAAGCCTCTGGCAAAAAATGCCCATTAAATCTGTGCAGTGATGCCATGAAACCGGGGCTGAGCGGTCCTGGCAGCACCAGGTGCTCATACTGTGCGGCGAGCGCAGGCGGATAGCTATATAACAAAAAGGACAATTTATGGGTTAGATAAGCCAGGAAAGGGACAAGCTGCACCCAAGGGAGACCTCCGCAGCCACTGAGGGGAAAACGGAGCTGATGCTCCCACAGTTGTCTCTTAACTCAAACTTATTCCCTTGAAAACTGTTGTACAAACCTCTTTACCTTGCACCTCACATCAGCTCTGCCTGCAACGACACGACCGTGCGCACTGTGCAATGGCTGCAAACCACAGGCACAGGACAGGACCTCTGTTCAAAGCACTCAGTCCCCTTGAACACAGCCCCCTAAGCTGTCCGAAAGTTTTCTTTTCTGGTAAATTCAGTTCTAGGAAAGTGAAGCTCAGGGTTATTGGTAACCAAAATATGCAGAAGAGGTGCACCAGCCCAGAAGAGCCGTGTTGTCCAGCATCCCTTGGCTACATCCACATATCAGCTTTGCAGATTGTCCTCTGCTTCTAGCTGCTTTTTCTAATTCACCTTGAACTGCTGCCACAGCTGCAGGATGCTTTAGGAGAAATAGGAGAAGCCAAAAAACCGCAGGGCCTACATTACCCTAAAAATAAACACCCGAGAGAAGTCAGAGTTATTAAAACAGTGAGTAGATGAACTGGAACCAGCAGAGCCCCCATAAAGCACAGGGAGCAAGACACAAATCAGTGTCAGAACCACCGTGGTGACAAATGCCACTGTGGTGACAAACACCACCATCCTGGTTCCCACATGGCACCAAGTGCCACAGCAGGCTGTGAAACAGCCTGTTTACAGCAAAAACACGATTATAGCAACATAAGACTGAGAGGAAACACAGCCCATCAGCAGTGCAGCAAAGCATCAGATCGGCCAGGGTTGGGTACTTTTGTTCTTGTTAATAAATAAATAAATAAATAAATAAAATTGTGATGATTAAGTGGAAGCAAAATAGCGCCGTTATCAATGCAGAGTTCCTATGCAGTACATTAAACCCAAGTAATTTAAAGAGCAGAGCATATCATATAAATAATTCATTCTCTTTTGGTAAGCACAATGCCACTTCAACTGCCTAAATTTCCAAGGAGGGGGTTGCTTTTTAATTAAAATGTAGCCATTTACAAATGCAGGTGGGCCTTTAATCATTTATGTTTGAAGCAAGCTGACTTGGTCATGCATTAGAAAGAATAAAGCAGCTTTCATCTTTCTGTAGATTACACCCAGCAAACTGCTGGGGCTGTGAATGAGCCGAGGAAGCCTGTCTTGTGATGAAAGCGCGTTTTGGTCCCCTGTGCAGCACAAAGTCATCTGGGAAGATGCATTTGCTGAGGTCAAACCAAAAAAAGAACAAAGTGCTGGAGAGCCAACGCCATCCAGAATCAATCTGCATCACTGCCTGTCTTAAAGCAGGTTCTCCCTGGCAATTAGGGATATTACGAAGGCAGCTAACCAGAGTGCAGAGGATTTCAAAGGGTTTAATTGCTTTCTTCCTAATGACGCTGCAGGCAACAGCCTTTTCCCTCCTTCTCTGGATCTCTGGCTCAATGGGAGCTTCTCAGCTGGTTCGTGAGGTCTGGATCTGGCCTGGGCGAGGGCAGCGCAGGGCGAACCTCAGCTCTGGTCTGAGCAGTAACTTCCACAAAAGAGATTCCAGCCCAAAATAAAGCTCTACTGCTCAGGAAGTAAATCGAAAGCGCCCAGCATTCATTATTTTGAAATCCCTGGATTTTTACCCTAAGCTGCTGAGTCTTGAGAGCCCAGCACCGTGAAACCAGCATTTACCTGCATGGCCTGCTGCGAGGCACGGGTCCGTGCACGGATCCGGGGCTGCTCTTGCCCCAACCTGCTTCAACAGCTCACAGCGGCCGAGGATCTCTCCCACAGGTTTTGTATGCACCAAGTGACCTAAGCCTGCCTCAAAGCCCATAAAGCACAGTTTTTCAGTGCAAATTAAGAAAGAATTATTTAGGTTAAAATGGCCTGGAGACCATAACTGGCTCTGCTGGGAATTTGCAGCCTGCAGGGAGGTGAAAGCACAGGAGGGGTTTTCAGCTGAGATTCTGTGCTGATGACCGGTGGCTGCTCAGGGAGAGGCTGGAGCTGAACCTGGTGGCACCGAGCATCAAGAGAGGACTCACGTTCACCTCTGCCTGGCCGAGCAGATCTACCTGCATGGACCAGAGCTGTGGCTCTGCCCCGCAGCTCCCCTCCTGCTCCCAGCTCCTCCGGGCAGCTCCCAGCTGCTTTGCTGCTCTGGCTTTTCACAGACAGAAGTTTCCAGATGCTCTTTGACGCTGGCCACCTCCTTCTCCACTGCATGGAAACAGAAGCAGAAATTCAGGTGCTAACACAAACTCTTGCTGCAGCAGAAATTCGCCTAGGAATGCACAGTCTTGCTGCAGCCACTTTGCACCAGATTTGCCAGTTTATGTATCTGCAGCTTGGCCACCGAGCCCGGACTGATGTGGCCATGCCCGCCCGGAGCCAGCCCCGGCCCCGGCCCTGAGCGGTGCCCTTCGGGCCATGGCACAGCGGGCAGAGGCTCCAGCCCGTCCCAGCAGTGCCATCTATTGCCACGCTCGGCTCCTTCGCAGGGGGCCAGCTCTGGGCAGAGAGGGAGAAGAGGGGAAAAAGCAAATTCCCACCAGAGGGAATAAGGAAGACTTCCCAGTTCACCCGCACGCTGCTCCGCTCTAGAAAAGCTGCTAATGTTTAAAACGTCTGCATGTGTTAGACCACAGTAATCCCACAAACAGTGATATCTGAGAGCCGTGTTCCCCATCAGAGCCTGGAGTCAGAGGTTCCCTCGTCCTCCCTGAGCCACAACTCTGCTCTGACCTTGCTGGTCCACATCTCCCACCTGGGAAGAGGCAAAGCCACTTGGGAGTTGTTATCTCCAGCATCCTGCTGGGCCATCTGCCTGCAGCCCCAGCCCAGGGGGGAGAGCAGCTGCATGATCCCCCCAGCCCTGGCACTGACCCGCGGTCAGCATGGACCACGCATGGCAGCAAAACCTGCTCCGCTTTCCTGAACTCCTCATAGATGCGCCCGGTCCTCAGGCTGAGGAGGCAGACCACTGCAGTTTTCTCCATCATTGCCACGACGCCAGGTACCCAGCTCTGCTTGAGAGGAAGAGTAACAACATATCGATACTCATGTTGTTTTAAATGCAGGCTGTAAAGCCTTGACCCTGTGGATGTCTTCATCTGATACATCAGCATTTTGATATCCAGTGGCTCTCTTTCCTCTCACTTCTCCTTGCTTTTGGACTCCTGGTTAAAAAAATAAACCACACCAAAAACATCCCCCAACCTTCCAGCAAACGTCTCTCCTCTCCCCGCAGAGAAGCAGTGATAAGCATCGCTGGGACATGGCATCACTGGCATCTGCCGTTGCACAGCCATCACGGCAGGATGGATACAGCCCAGCCCACCGCCCCCAGCGTATTCGTGTTTCAGTTCCCACGAGGGAATGACTTCCCTGTTTCAGTTTCAAGGAGGAATGACTTCTGGGCAGGAGAGGGGCCATTATAGGCTTGGCTTGATGGCGATGGGGGCGGTGGGGGCTGTGGCACTGCTGAAAGGTTTGGCTGGCACAGCACACCTTTTCCAGGCAGAGGCCGGCAGTTCTGCTGACAAGGCGGCAGCGTGAGGAGCGCCGCGCGGAAACGGGCAGCCCCACGCCGCTTGCGTCACCAGACCCAGTCCTCCCATCTTTTCACACCAACTCACTAGCGTCCAAGGGAGTGCTTCCGCATTCTCCTTAGCACACAGAGCCACAGGACTTACCCGGGGCATTTCCAGAGCTGCACGGCACAGTCTAGCCCAGCTAACTCAGTACACCACGGTGCTCAGGCTAAGCACTCCAACCCACGGACGGGTGAGCAGCCTCTGCTCGGTGCCTGCTCCCCACAGCATCCCGCGGCGAAGGGAGCTGGCTCCGTGCCCCGTGCAAAGCCATCACCCTGTGACCGCTCAGCCCCTGGCAAGGCACCTCTATGCCTGAGGAGGATGGGAAAAAAAAAATTACAAAAAAAATCAAGCCTCTAACTCAGGCCTTTCAGGTTTGTAACTCACTCTTAGCCGAGTTATGCTTGTTACAGCCTTGAGGAGACGCTCTCCCCGCCCAGGGACAGTCCTGCCAGCCTCATACCAGCTTTCTGCCCTTCTCCAGCATCCTGTAGTTTAACCGCACGGCCGAGACACTGATGTGCCCAGATCTACACAGCAACTACTGCTTCGGTGCTTCGGCAGCTGAGCCCCAGCCTTTGCTCTGGACCTGTCTCCCTGGGATGGCCCAAGCGTATCGCAGTGCATCACCCCAGCCTCAGAGGGAGCCGGCTCAGGACCTCGCGCAGAGGCTTGGACAGAAACCAGGGTCACAGAGTCAGAGGCAGGACTCGACTCGTCTCAGTGCTATCCTGCCTTATCCGAATAATTTTCGGTCTGGAGCAGAGATTCAGCACACAAATAGCCAAACTATAACAGAAGCTGCCAATGATTTGATCCCAGTCGTCTTTCAATACACTGCAGAAATCCCTTAAAAGCGGCAGAGGCAGCCACCCTGAACAGGGACGTGCAGCAAAGGCTGGACCTCAGTCTGAAGTGGTTACCCAGAATAAGGGTCTGAGGGGGAGCACACCTTCCCCTTAAAACAATAAATATAAAAGTCCAGCTCTGCCAACCCTCTTCTGGGCACATGTTTGGATAAGAAATGCTGGTTAGATTGTTCCAAATGGAAACCTGACACTGGAAACTCTGAGCTGCTGCTTAGAGCATGTACGGCCTCCTGCAGGCACTTCCAGCCCTTTCCCAGGAGCTCTGCTCCGTGCTCGTAGCAGGGTCATTGCACAGAAGGAAAAGTTGTTGTTTCTGTTACTTCTTATTGTCTTTATTTCACGAGTGCACATCATACAGACAATAATACAAGACCTGACAGCTGGCAAGCAAGGAAGAAAACTTGCACTGTAGGGAAGGGGATTTAACTATTTAAATTCAAGCCCTGGAAGTATGAGTCTGCTCAAGCGCTGTTGGTCCTCTCAGAGCAGCACTGATTTAGATAGCAAACTCTCATTTGGCTGTGATGTGCAAGCATAGTGCAAGCATTGAGAGTTTTGAAAAAGTATTCTGATGCACATTTATAGTATTTCTCCCAAGAAACATGTTTTTCACCTGATGGCTTGCGGTTCCTCCTTTCCATTCATATCCTGTGTTGAAACCACGGACATGCCTACGGCTGTACCAGCCTGGATGGAGGTTGCTGTTTAATCCCTGAGCACATTTCTCAGCCGGTCTTGGACCCTCCATCCCTGTGCATGTCCCGCAGGGAGCAGAGCCTCCCATGAGAGGCTGATGCTGAACTCGGCTCACTGCAGCAGAGCCGATGACCCCGTGGTGGGACAGAGCCCTGGCAGCCCCAGCAGAAGGCAGGGAAACGGGAGTGTGGGCCCAAAAGAGTGACCTGCCTGCAGCCAGTGATCCTCGTACACCAGTATCAGTGTCATGACTTCAGCTGCAGGCTGCTTTCGCCATCAAGAAGGGCAATGGATAACACTGGTATCTTGTTATATCCTACCCAACCAAACAAATCTCTCCCTGCTCCATATGCACACAGCCCCACAACTGCCTCAGGCAGAGAACTGAGAAAAAACAGACAGGTGTGTTGTTGTCTTCTCTCTGCCCTAGGGAAAGGGAGAGGAAGACACCTTACGCTGTCAGCTAACGAGGCTCTCACACCCCTCGCAGAGTAACTCTTCGAGCAGGGGTGAGGAGAGCAAGGACCACGGAAACCCTTTGCTGTGTATTTCCCCGTGTTCCCATTCCAGCCAAGGTTATTTGGGACTGAAAATATAATGAAATCCAATACCTGTGTGTGGACAGGTTGTCTTTGCTAGGAGACATTTTTGTAGAGCACGAGCTGCCTTCCTGGGCTGAGCAGTCGAGCCACGCAGTGACGGGGCACGGACAGACTCTCTGGAGCAGGTCTGGACCCAGGCGTTTCTGAGAAGCAGCTGGGTCTGCAGTCCCTCAGGCTGCAAAACCTCTCAGTGAGTTTAACCACCGTGTGTCAGGGGAGAGAAAAGATTCAGCAGCCTTCAGCTCACAAGGCCAAGCCATTCGCTGATGGGCGCTGCAGACCCTGAAGGTGCTCCTGCCCCGTGCTGCAATCGTCACAGCCCATCCCAGCTGCACCTCTCAGCATCTGCATCGGTAAAGCGTGGGAAGTCGCTAGGCTAAGTACAGCATCACGCTTAGGGCTCGGCACTTTTAGATTCTTTGCAAGCAAAATACCCATAACTGCACTTTGCACTGAAGATATTTTAAAGAAAAAAAAAAAAAGCCAAAAAAGACAAACAAAAAAAACCCCAAACCAAAACAGACCCGGACCATCTCAGTTTCAGAAGGGCCCTACCAACCACTCACTGCCAAAGGCTGTTTGAAAACATCAATCTCCATCCTCCTCCTGAAAAACAACCAGGAGCTGGCAAAGGCAGTTGGTGATGAGCAACCTCTCCACCCTGCTGGAGCGGGGCTTTGGGAATCCACTGAACAAAGAACAACATTCCAGTTTTTAACTTGACTTTAGTCAAACATTTCAGCAGATTGTCTTTTCCCTGACACATCTTCCAATATTTTGTCATCATAAATTTACTCTGGTTTATATTGACTAAAAAACGCTCTCATTCAATATCTAGTTTGAAAAATGTTGGCAATGAGCATTAATTTGAAGTCGATTTATACCCACAGACCATGCTAGAGCACTGGGGTGAGTTTCCCAAAACATGAACCTAAGTTTACCAAATAAGAACATGAAAAACCCAAAGAACTGATTCACATCATCCAACTTACACAAGATAGATACACGAGGGCAGCGGGAATCTGCCAACATAAACCGCTGTCAGACTTTGTGATATTCATGTATACTTAAGAAAAACATGAACTGCAGTGTCTCAAGAGGAGACAGTACTTGAAAGGAGTCCAGCGTCGGGTTTAAAAATTCACCGCATCCTAAACTGTACCTGGCGGGACCCAGTGCTCCTGGAGCCAGGGCAGGAGATGCTTCCAGGGGAGCAGCTGCTGCCACCGGCTTGCACAGGGCTCGGAAGCAGGGGTGCATGAGTTAAGGCTTCAAGGCCCCTTGACTTTCCAAGAGACACTTTATTCCTTGTGAACTTCTCGCACAGGAAAAAAAAATCTCAAGATACACTCATGGGATGTGCAGAAACACCTGTCTCCTTTTCCAGATGCCTTCCCAAATTGTCCCAACTTGCATCCCAACCTCCCCCTGTGCAGACAGACAGACAGACTGTCACAAACAGCTCACACACTCCATAGAGCCCATAAGGCTGCGGAGGACCCAGCTCCCCGCTCTCTCCCTCCGAAAGCCAAATGGTTTATCCAAACAAAGTGTCCCAGCACGGGGAGCTCTGGCTCCCTCCTTGGCTTGGCCAGATCTCTGCTGGGAGGGCTGAGGGCCGGGAGTGCCACGGCAATTCCTGGAGGCACCCAGGAAGACGCTGCACTCCCCCAAAACTCAGAGGACAGAGCACTCCTGTGCCGGCAGCAGAGGAAGGGACACAAAGGCAGGCGGCCCCAGAAGGTTGCTGCGATGAGCAGGACAGGGGGATCCAGCCCTGCTGAGCCCCAGCGAGCAAGCAGGGAGCCGGGAGAGGTGCCTTAGCACAAAAGTGCCCACGAGAGCACTTGGGTCTCTAAGCCCATCCCTGTGAAGGAGACGTGGCTTCACCTCCCTGTGTCCGTCTCCTGGCATGACAAGGACAGCTCTCCCTTTCAGGAGGCTGACAGCATTAGCGCTAGGCACATTTATCCGATGTTTCTACAGAATAATGTATTTTATTAAAATCAGACTGCAGTTTGAGCCAAAACAGGCAGAGAAAGAAGAAAGGGGGAGCTGAAAAATGTCCAAGCTTTAAAAAATTTTATTCTACTTTTGTTTTTTCTTTAAAGCAAAGCTTTGACATTGTTTAAAAGAAGAAAAATATTATGTTGATAAATATTAATAAAGAAAAGGATTAAACAAGCGGGTAAAATAGCAAGAACATGAAACATCATATCTGAGTTTGACGACAAATGTTTCTCTTCAGCTCAGAACCTTCCCTGGTTTTGGTCACGGGACAAGAAAATCCACAGCAGATCCACCAGTTCTGCGCAGTGGAGGGGCAGTGGAAAGGGAGATCCTTACTGGGCCTTCCCATGGCTAGGCACCATGCGTAAGAAAGCAACTGAAAAACATTTGCAACGATTTCTTCAAAAAGCAGGAATAACTCACCCAGAGAAATCGGGAAAGAATCACAAGGATGTCCAGGAGCATCCTCAAGGCCAGACTTTATCTCAGGCCAAGGAAGCAAAAGCCAAGAGCTGCTCACCCACTGGTGGCTCAGCTTCCTCAGGCACTTTGAGACTCGCACTTGGCTTTCACTCTGCATTTTTAAATATCCCTGAAAACCTGGGGTTTCTCTCCCTCTTGCAGGAACCGGACCCAGTTTTTCCCTAAGCTATTTTTTATTTCGTCCACCTCACGTGATTGCCCAAATCAGCAAACGTCGGGGACGCTGGGTTGAAAACTTTTGCTCCTGGGAACGGAAAAAATACCCCACGGCACCTTCCTTTCCCTTCCTTTCCCCTTCCCCAGGCTGCCCCCAGCCCCCTCCCGTCCCCTCCCCCCTCTGAAGGCCTGTCTCCACGGGCTGTCTCTGCTTTTCTCCTTTCAAGCTCACTCTTTCCCACCACGCAGCTCCAGCCCGGTGCCGCCGGGACCGGCAAAGCCTCGGTACGAGCCCACCGCGGTACCCGGCCCCGCGGGGACGGCCCCGGACACGGCTTGGCACGGCTGCCGTGGGTAAACCGGGGGCGGGGAGGCGGGGGGCGCGAAGTCCGCCTCGCTCCTGCGGCTTCAAGGAGAAGGACCCTGCGAGGCCGGACACAGGGTGACCTGCCGCCCGGCTTCTCCGCCCTCTGC
>JAVKLA010000010.1:22919865-22944274 GCA_034782735.1 Sagittarius serpentarius
ACCCCCCCCCCCAAATGAGTCTTCTGTAAAAAGAGGACCAGCAGATAGCTCAAATGGTATCTGCAACAGAAACCTTCCTTGCTGCCTCTAACTCAAATGGTATCTGCAACAGAAACCTTCCTTGCTGCCTCTTCTGCCAGCAGCAGCCAGGAGCCCCTCTGCAGAACAGAACTTGCACTGTCCAGCAGCTCATCACCTACTAGCATTAATTCCTGCAGTTACTTGTGAAAAAGGTATTTCTCTGGTTTTCTGTTGCATAGTTTTCAGAGGACTCAAATTCCAACCAAGGTCTCCAGGCAAAAGCAGTCATTCAACCAACCCTCATACTCTCCAAAACAACCCCGGTTCCTGGACAAAGGGGTCAGAGCCCTCCTGGAAAGCTCCAGGGAGAATTTAGCTTTTTGAGGAGAGGGGAAAAAAAAAAAAAAAAAAAAAAGACAAAACGTTCACACAGTACTTTTGCTCCTTAGGTACAGGGGATAGTTACTGCTCCTGATGGATTTCCAGAGTCTCACAAGAGAGCAAACCCTGAATTCGGGGGCTCTCTACACCCACCCCAGTTTGGGGCCAAGAGGGAGGAACAGAAGAATGGAGAGGGATGAGTTGCTCCATCTCAGTGCTGCGGTGGAAGTGTGCTGGAGCTGCTGCCATCTCCCTGTTTGCACACACCATTGCAGGATGAAACCAGTGCAAGTGTTGCCCTCTGACTCAAAACCCTCAACACTGTCCACTACCAAAGAAGAACAATGCAGGGGGACATTGCTTCTGCAACAGCAACTGCCTTTGTAGTGCAAACCCAGAGTGTTGCTACAGGACTTTGCTAGTGTTCCCCGGGAGACCTGATGCTTTAGCAGCCACACACCAGGAGAGTCCCCACTCTGTCTTCTGCAGGCTGAGCAATGCCTCCTTCAACACTTAGATCAGGCTCTTCTAGAAACAGAGAAGCTTCTCTGACATCGGGCATTGGCCACCCCTTTAGGAACATCCCCCTGGAGATACAGGACAGGCACCCAGCCTGCTGTGCTGACAACCCCCTCTTCTGGATGGCATCCAAGCAGCTACAGCCACAAAGCAAGGACCCCCAGTCACAGGGATGTGGGGTATAAAACATAGGGATGGAGGAATTCAGGCAGTGCTCTGCCTCCATCTCCCCACCGTTAGTTTCCTTCATGAGTTAAGGCTGTTACTGCCAAACAGCTGCAGGGAGCCTTGTACATTGTACAGACTCTTTGTGAAGAGCTTTGGGATTCTTAAAAAAATCTACTCACCTTCCTAGGAACTGCACTTCTCCCCGATGATGGTGGGGAATTGATTTGTATTTCCCTGTGTCTCCTTCTGGTCGAGTCACCGAGTAGCCTGCGTACTGCACTCTGCGTTAGAAAGGGGAGAAATAAAATTAAAAAAAAAAAAAAAAAAAAGGGAAAAAAAAATCAATCGTTGCATTTGCTGTGCTGTCAGCACTTGCCAGGGCTGTCCAGTTAGTGTGCTTGGGGCTCCGACTGCAGCTTTGCCTTCCCACCCAGCAGATAAGCTACGCAAACCTCCCCACTCCATTCAGCCTGGGCTCCGGGCAAGTCACTCGGGACCTCAGCCGAGATCAGCAGCATGGGACACTGCACACAGAGCCAATTATTTCCCAACCAGCACTTCTCTGTTCACTTCCAACCTACTACCTGCACAGGCTGGAGCGGTCCCTGCTCCCACCGAGCCACTGCAGCCAGGCTGGCTCTTCCCCAGCCTGGGTGAAACGGGCACAGCAAGCCCAGCGCCAGCTGCAGAGGTGACAACGCTTCCCCCCGCAGCACATGTGAAGCTTGGCTTGCAGAGCCACCGTCAGAAGCGGAGCTCAGGGACTCTGGCTGAGCTGAGCCCATACCTGTTCCAGAGGTCATCATCTTCACCACCCCAGCCCCAGAAGGCATTAGGGAAACCATTGATCTTCTGAAACTGCTCGACAGTCAGGCCACTCACTCCACCGAAGAACTCACTGTACGGCAGCCTAAGTGGGAGAGAAGGGGTTAGGGCAGAGCCCACCAGCACTGCAGCTCTCCCACCTGCAATGGGGAAAGCCTGAGCTGTGAGGATGCTTTCTTCTATTCTCCTCTACATTCACTTTGCACAAAGCCTGAGAAGCAAATCAAGATTCATCTTCTGCTTTAAAAAAAAAAAAAAAAAATCTAACATTGCCTCCTTAGCTATTATGGTAGCGGGGAGGAAGAACAATGCTTACAGATACATGTACTTATCCAGCTTGGCTGCAAAGTGCCTCGGCATCTGTCCACACCCATAATAGTTACGGTCATTTTCTGGTATGTGGTCCACATCATGAAAGATGAGACAGTCCCAGTCCAAGTCCTTCATTGCTTCCCGAAAGCCAACATTGAAGAGCATGGCACGGTTAAAGGGTTGGTTTCCAGCCTAAGAGGGAGAAAGTTCTTTCTCAAGGGGAGCCCTGTGCAGCTCGTGCTCCACATGTGCATTCTCAGTCTTGTCTAGGACACCGCAGAGGGCAACCAGCTCCCACATCAGTGCCGCAGAAGGAAACGATGTATTGGAACAGACAGACTAGTGAGATCAGCCAAGACTTAAATACTCAATTTACTGTGCAGGAACAAAAATATGGATGCTAAAGTCTTACTCAGACACTTGGGGAAAAAAAAAAAACAAAAAACAAAAACAACTTTGATCAGTCTTTTTAAGACAGAGCTAAATATGGAGGTACATTTACTGCTGGATGAAGTCAGCCTAAGTGACAGGTTCACGTACACATCAAATGACAGTCTTATGTTCTACATCCATGAAAGTCTTCGAGATCGTGCCCAGACAAGAAATGCATAACTCTGGTCAGGCCATTCCTGTGCCTAGGGGATGCTCCCCAGAACTACTACAGAGACACACAAAAATAATGCAGCATTATTTAAACTGCAAATACCTGGTTCAAAGCTGTCTTTTTTTTTTTAAAATATCTCCTCCAATACAGGATTTTAAAAACTCTGAATCTCTACTTTATTTTTTAGTTAAAACCAGTCATTTTGGGGCACACCTCTTAGCCGTGCCACTTTTAGGCAGAATGGAACAACTTACACACTGCAACATGAACCCTAAACCTGCCAAAGGTTAAATGGCATGATCTGGCAGGTAAAATCCTTGGGACACAGCACAGAGCTACGCTTGCAGCTTTCGCAGACACATCTTTAGCGCAGCACATCCAAGCCCCAGCAGCCGCCACCCCGACCATCCCAGGGCTCACTCACTTGTTCCACAACATAAAAGGCGAACTGTAAACGTTGCCGCTGCAGCAT
The DNA here is from genome assembly GCA_034782735.1 of Sagittarius serpentarius. Taxonomy (NCBI): domain Eukaryota; kingdom Metazoa; phylum Chordata; class Aves; order Accipitriformes; family Sagittariidae; genus Sagittarius; species Sagittarius serpentarius. Next base: position 22,923,168 of record JAVKLA010000010.1, read on the forward strand.
GGGAATAAGGTGTCTGAAGAGGACAGGAAGATGCTCGTATCGATTGCGGAATGGGATCAGGATCGCCACCTGACAGGGAGAGGACACGGCTCTTACTGCACTGCACCAGGGGCTCCTGCTGCCGACCGACCCCCGGGCTGGGGAGCAGGACTGGCTGGTATGGTGTTACAGGAGGAGGAACAGCACTAAACGTGGTGTCTCAGCTCTCCCATGTAGGGCTGAGCAGCCTGAAACCCTTCCAACACCCACAACACGGACCTCTTATGTACTTTTTGGGGAACTGTTGCTTTGGGAAAGTTCAGCGTAACCTTGAGTGGAAGGGAGACCCACAGGCCCCCCCTGCCTCTGCCCAGCGCTGGGGACAGCAGGAGTGGGGCCAAGCAACTGCTGCCACGCTGCCCTAAGCCACCTCCCTCTGGGGATGGGAGTCCCCAGCAGCGCCACCTTGCCCCTCTGGGTCACATCCTACCCCAGACAGGGCAGCGGGGAAGCAGGCAGGCAAGCTCACTGCCCGATCCCTTCGCAGAAGAAACTCAGAGCTGACTTGTACATCGCTAAAGCAACCCTTGAGTTCAGCATTTCTTCCCTAGGCACAGCAGCCCCACGCTTCAGAGGTCCTTATATTCAGTACTCTGGAACTGCAGCACATCAGAGACATTCCCGTTAACGTCTTCCCAACACCTGCCTGGTGCTCTCTGTCCCCCCATGCTCAGCAGGGACACATGGCTGCCCAGCTCCCTGGTTACCTTCCAGCGAGGCAGGCAGTCGCTCGGCTTCCAGTGGCCTCCCAGCTTGATGGAAGGGTCTTTTGTGAAGAACTGGTGGATATCCTCCATTGTGATCTCGCTCATATTTACATCGATGGGGCCCTCTGCGGAGGCAGAGGGGAGAAGGAGAAGAGGGGGTCAGGAACCACCGTGGTCCTGGGGCAGCCCGGTGCCTGCTCGGGGCAGTGCTCTGCTGCATCCCTGCCCGCTGTCCCCAGCACAGCATGCAGGCAGCCCCTTCTTTTCCCCAAATGCCAACAAAACCGATTAGGAAATGCTGCTGGCATGACTTGTAACACCTCCACCTCCTCAGCAGCTGGGCTCTGTTCCGCTTTTGTGGCCGTTGTTGGATGTGGCTCTCCTTCAGAGACCCACACCGTCCAGGGCACCCCTCTACTCCTCCACAGAGGTTTCTAGCAGACACAAAACCCCCCACCTCAGCAGAGAGCTGTTTCCCCCTTTTAGGAAACATTTACCCCCAAAAGCCCAATTTTCCACTGCAATATCACTTTGGTGGAAGCATTTCTCCCAGCTGCAGCTCCCTTGGAGGGGGTCCAGCCTGTGTCCAGCACCAGCCCCTGCCCAGCTGTACCCGGCACACCTCAGGGCTGGGACCTGCAGTGCTGCCGAGGGTCAAGGGAGCCACCCCACCACCACTGTCCCTGCAAAAGGGCTGGCCGAGCCTTTTCACCAGCTCCCAGCACACAATCCCGCTTTTGTTTGTGTTTGCCAAGCGATGGGCTCCTGCTTCGGCAGGGAGACATGCCTCCAACACAGCAGGGATTAATTCGCGTGAGTGGGTAAACAATGATTTCCCAGGAGGGGACCAGGCTCCGAACAGCACTCCCATTCATCCCCAGGTGCCTGGCGGGGAAAGGTGCAATGGTGGTGAGCCGGAGAACACCACGATGTGCCATCCAAAGCCACACGGAGCAGGAGAGGGGCACGGGGCCATCAGGATGCTACTCACTCATAGAAGGGAGCCTCTCGGGACAGGTGTGGTTGGGGAAGTAGGTAAAGTCTTCAGGAAGAAACGTTGTGGCTTGCAGAAAGGTATCATTGTGGTTCAGATCAAGAGGATAATCTGGGGAATGGGGGAAAAAAGAAGGAGAGAAAAATTTACACTTGAGCTGCAGGTCTTCATTATTTCCAGCTGCCTCCCTGTGCCACTGTGACCAGACTCTAAAGCCACCCACGGCTGAGGATGTCCTCAACAGCATGGGGGTGTCCCCATGTGGCATGAGCCGTAGACTCGCAGCCCAGCTGGCTGCAGAAGCCCTGGCTGCCTTCAATCACACCACACCAAATACATCTTCACGTTTTCTGGCCAAAGGAAGAATTTTGAGTGTCACCCTTAGGTATCACAAACAGCTCAAAGCAAAGGAGCACATGGCGCTTGGAAGGAAAAGCTACTTAGCACCTTGTCCTTGAAGGACCACGGCACAGCGAGAGGGGACGTGCTCTGCCAGCAGGTCCTTTCCTAATGGGTTCAGAGAGGGAAATCCTCAGGCAGGTCCCAATGCCAGCAAGGACTGTCGGTGCGGCAGCCTGCGCAGGGAAATCCTGCCTCTTGTCCTCCTCAGAGGATCAATAAAAAACTATCGTGTTACACACAGCTGTTCCTCCGGTTTGCATCGTGCAAGAGCAGAGGAGCCCCCGTGCCCCAGCAGTCACGGTAGTGCCCAGCACAGCACACTTCTCCAGCCCCGCCATTCCCCTGCATCCTTTTACCTCCTGGGCAAAACCCCTCCAGCCTGCTACACCTGTAGATGTTTTAAGGAGGTTTTTACGTAACCACAAACTTCCACTTTCTACAGTAAAGTTACCAGCTTTGCATAAGGCATCTTTAGCCAAGCATGACCTTTATTTTAGGCTCCAGAAAGTTCCCTGTTTGCAGTAAGGCATCAGCTGCTACAGGAAGATGCTGCTTCTCTACTTTCTCTGAGCATCAGGTGTTTAGCAGAGGGTTGGCCTTTTGGTCCCACAGCACCCAGGGCACCAGCACCAATCTTACACCCCAGAAGTCCTGGAAAGTGGCCATTTAGGGCTGAGCCACCCAGTCGCATCACAGGCATTCCCCAGACCTACCAGGATGAGAAGGTCTCATCCTTTCCAATTACCTTACCATACACGGGCATTCCTGCAGCAGCTAGCTGCAGAAGCACACCATGGGGCTGACATTCACCATGCTGATTCAAAGCAAGAGCAGCCCTGGTTTCTCATGAGCACAGTACAAACTAGCTGGTGTTCAGGCACCCAGAGACAAAAGACGGTCTAGTGTCCCACCTACCACCCCCCCAAGAGCTGTCCAAGCAGTTCTGCAAAGCCTTGGACACAAGGGTTGCAAGTGATCCATCAGCAAACGGTCAATTTACAGTAGGTAGCCAGATTAAGTTATTTTACCGAACCCAGTGTGAAATCAGATTATTTTTTTTTTTAAACCAGCAGTCATAACCTTTAAATGCATGCTGAATTTGAGTTTCAAGAACATATTGATAGCAAAAAGGTTTCACACATTTTATCCTAAAAGCAATTAATAAACCCAGAATTACAGTGTAGTGAAGTGAATGAATTGGCTAATATGAAGAGTTAAGAATCTAAGTCATATTTAAGGATAGAGACATTTAAGTAATTGCATAAGCACAGTATATTCTGCATAGCAGAGAGGCTGCATCTAATAACCACATTAATGATAATCAAGAAAAAATTATCTAGTGACAATTTAATCTTTTAAAGCAAAGCAGAGAAGGTTGCTTTTACCTGCAAAGTCAAACTCATATTTAAATCAGTTGGAACAAGTCATTGCTGGCCTGGTATTTCAGCTTGCTTTGTGATATTACCTACCATCATGTCATTAATACTGTTTACCTGCTCAAATAAGTGGTACCCAAACTATCTCAGACTCAAGATGGACTTGTAAACAGAACCTAAGGGCTTTTCAAGTATGATAGATAGTATTTTGGATGCTCAATACCGTTTTATATTTTAATAATCAGATTCCCATTAACCTACGACCAGAGCACACACTCGATACTTAGTCCAGCTAACAGTGCATGGTAAAGCTCGACTCCCCTTTTTTGCCCAAAGAGCTGCCTTTTTTGCTTACGGAAGGACAGCAGGGACCCCTCTTGGCTCACCAAACACGAAGCCTATTATTGCGTCTATTAGCAAATGCTGAAAAAGTTGTAAGTTACTTCCCCATTTTACTACAAGATGAAAAAAGCTAAGGGCAAAGAATAAATGCAGATGGATGGGGACAAGCACACTGTGCTTGCAGCAGACCACCCTGTGCTTAGTCACCTTGCCATTCAGGGTGGGATATTGCATTTTTAAGGAATTTGTCCAGAAATTAAAGCCCCAGGTCCCAGGAGGATACACACAAGGTAGCACTGCACACAGATCTGCTCCCCCCCGCCAGCCCCTTGCTGGGGCACGTATGATTTGTGGGAGAGGCTGCAGCTCAGAAAGCATCAGCAGCCTCCTACTTCCCAGTGCTCCCATGCAGCTGGAGCAGAGACAACTGGAGAGGGGCCACAGGGTCTTCTACTGCCCAGACTGGTTTGCGACCTGTGCCAGCTCACCCCCAGCAGCAGCATCCCTGTCCCTGCTCCGCACACCTCTCCCAGCAAGAGGGGAGGGGATGCAGGGATGAGATACCCACTGCTGCCTGCAGGGTAGGACAGGGACAGGAAAGTCCGGGAGCTGCTCCCAGCAGCTCTGAGTCACAAAGGGGATGGTCAAGGCCTTTGCCGGGTCCCTCCCTGCAGCTGTACCAGGGGGGTTTGCTCTCCTGGCCGTCACACTGCCACACTGCCCGCAGCCGCACGGGAAGGATGCACTAACCAGGCAGTGCCACCACCCAGATCCCACCAAGGTGCCCAAAAACAACATCGGGGAGGGAAGATACCGATCCCAGTGTTAACATAATCCTTGTGGCCACAGCACCACATGCCTTCCAGATGTCACTGCCATCCGTCATGCATCTGCTTTGACCTGCCTGCCAGGTAAGGTCACCCAAGGACGGTGCACAGCACTTGTATACGTTAAAACCACCCTTGAGGCCAAAGCTCTCAGGGCAGGAAGGGTATCAACCCATGCCTGCGGAGCTGGGATGGACCTGAGGCCTGAGCAAAGCCAGTTATTTCAGTAGCAGCAGTACCGGCACCGCCAATGCTAACGTGGTAACCATTTCCCCGTCTGCTGCAGGGGCACACAGCAGATTTTCAGAGGGCTCAGAAGCCCGAGAGCAAAGACCTCAGTGGGACAGAGGCTCTCATCACTGCAAGCAGTGGCGGTGGAGCACCTAACCCTCCTCCTCTCAAGGGATCAGCTACTTCCTCACCCTGTGTCCACTTTACTTGATGTTTCCAGCCTTAAAAATAGCTTGGGCTGGCAGCCCCGGCCGGCTTTGGCAGGGAGAGGAGGTGACCTGGGGTGTCAATCTCTTGCACAAGTTGATAATTCCCCTCCCATGCCCATTTCTGGCCAGAGTACAGCCAAACCCACGGCTGCACCACCCACTCCTTGGAGGGCTGGGAGGCAAGGACACAGCCTGTATTTTTTTATTAATCAGGAAATAATCTTGCCTTGTAAAACTACCACCCCCGCTGATGAACCCTTGCAGAGGAGGAGCTGAGCCGAGCTCCCCAGCACTGCCGCAGCCTGAGGCCAACCACACCAGTGCAAGGCACTGGTGACATGTCAACAGGGAAGGTACACACTTGGTGTCACACCAGCCCAAAGGCAATGCCTCACTGGCTTACACACAGCCACGTGCGTTTATGCTTCGCTGTACCATATTTACACCAAAACTTGTAACCCTGTTAACGGCTTTATATTACGGATGATGAACAGCCTGGGAGTGGGAGCCTGCAATTCCGCTCCCTGCCTTCTGCCCAAAGTTCAATATATTATTTGTGGCAGATCTCCAGCCAAGTCATCTCAGTTCATCCTTGCATGGGAAGAGTGAAGCTTATGAGCACAGGCTCCTCCACGTGCACAGAGCCAGGGCTCTACGCATGCATGCGCCTGGGAAGTTATTTTTTAAATATGAAACCTGATCCTTGCACTGAATTTGAAAGTGTTTACTCTCAGACTGGTTGAAGCTAAGAAGTTGAATTCCTGGAAAGCAAAGAGGTTTTCAGCTCAACATTCCATCATTTGAGACTTTAAGATGTTCATCCCTTATACAAGTTAGAAGCATTTGAATTTTATACATATATATATGTAAAGAAATAAACAAAATTTTTATCTATATAGTGTGTATATATACATAGTAATTCTATATATAATATGTATTTTATGTTATAGATAATATATATTTATATATAAAGTAAAAGAAGAAGCCAATTAAAGTTCCCACCCTGCATTTACCAGCATAAATTAATTTCTTCAAGCAAGAGTGGTTCAGGTCAACTCAATTTCCAATGGAAATGGAACCTTTGATCAAAATGACAATTATTCAAGAAATACCTGAGTCGTTCACGCTGCTGTTCCTCTTGGCATAGGCACTGCGGACCACCTGCTCGTACACCTGAGCTCCTATTGTTCGCATGTTTTCACGAATCATGATGCCCTGGGCTTGCATCATGAAGAGGTAGGTGTTCACTGCAAGGGAGGGAAAAAAAAAAAAAAAAAAAAAGGAGTATTTCCATGAGCACCAGCTTTTGTAAGAACGAGAAATAGGAATCTTTTGGAACCATTCCCAGCCTTCTGCTTGGTTTCAGCTCTCTCCTGCCAGGAGGATCCCCGGGTCACACGTGCCTCAGTTGCCCGACTGGAGCTGGGAAAGGCACAGAGTTGGGAAGCGGAGGCGTAAGGCATGTTTGGAAATCCAGCTGGTTAATAAGGGGGGTGCGCACCCAGCTAGACCTGACAATGAAGACTGTAATGCAGCATTGCAGCTTAAACAGCAGTACCTTTTGCTGCTTAAGTAGGGAGGTTTAATTAGGAAATATCATCATAACAAAAAAAATAAGCTGCATGCCTGGAGAACGGCATTTGTTCCTAGACTGCAGCACCAAAGGCTGACACTTGCTTGACAGAGGTACCTCAGTGGGCACCGCAAAAAGTCATCCCACTGCCAGTCTGAGCCCGCTGGCAATCCGTACATCCCAGAGCAGGCAGCATTTTGCAGCACAAGCCCCCTGGGTCCCCAGGGCCAGCTCCCCCAGCCAGGTTTCTTCTCCCTACTCCTTTCCCACTGATCCCGTGCCCTGGCACTGCTCAGGCTGAGCCTGCTTAGGTTTCAGTTTAAGCTGACACCCAGCACTGGCAGGGACGAGCCCCAAAGCAAACAGCGGCAGGCACAGCCCCGTGTCACCAGCAGCGCCCGCAGGATGGCCACCATGCACGCCACAGCATCCCTCTGCATCGCGGTGCTAGCCACGGCCCCACCGCAGCAAAGTTTTAGGCTTAAGAATGAAGTGGGGGGAATCTTAATTTGAAAATAGGGAGGAGGGGAGATCTAGAAGGCCAATTCTGCACTAGTAATTAAAAAAACAGGTCAAAAGACACTCCAGGAAGGGTGAAGAGGGCACCAGGCCAAGGAAACAACAGAGACCCTGCACAGAGGGGGACAGTAACTATGAAATGTCACCAGCAAACATCCATAATGGATAGTTCGTTTTCTACCGCAGCCTATCACAAGCTGTAATAGCCTGAAACCGGCAGCTGCCAGTGCCAGGAAGGTACAGTCATCGCTGCAGTGACCAGGAACGCAGGTTAGACAGGGCACCCCGGAGGCGGCACTGCTATGGGAGACCAAGGGTCCCCCCCAGACACCACCCACCGGTACACACGACGACGCAGTGCCCCCGGTCTCCCTGCCCTGCTTTCCCCTTTCACACTCACAGACTGAGTCAGCTTCCAGAAGGGCTGCCCAGATGCATTTCCCAATCCCAACTGTATTTTGTTTTCACACAACTAAGTATTTGAAAGTGCAGTGGAGCCCCACACCGTGCCCAGAGCCCCCATGCCACCCCCAGGGCTGCCTGTGCCCAGTCTGTCTCCAAGCCATGGGGAATCATCAGATTTTCAGCAAGAAGAGGGTCAGCTGCATTAAGCGCTTGGCAACCAAACGGCCTGAAATGCACCTTTAAATGCCCATTTCCAGCCCCTCCCTTCCAATACATGTACCCTTCGTGGTGGAGCCAGCAATGGCACATTAAGCCAGCGGTTACACCAGCAACAAGCAGCCTCAGCCAAAGCTGCACCCAAACCCTCTTTGCTCACCCGCCTCTTCGGGGTCAGCTCTGCAAGCCAGAGCAATCGCCAGGCTGGTTAGTGACAGCTACAGAATAAACGTGTGCTCTGGTGCGGTTTCTTGGCAAGATACTCCTGTTGCAATGACAGCGCGAGGCAGTGAGGGCTGCTCCTGCTCAGAAAGGCAGGGATTTGCTCTAGCAGATCCCCAGGGGATAAGGCTCAAGGAAAAGCTGGCATTTTGATGCAGCACCACAGGTGTCATGGTTTAACCCCAGCCAGCAACTCAGCACCACGCAGCCGCTCACTCACTCACTTCCCCCCCAACCCAGTGGGATGGTGGAGAGAATTGGGAAATAAAGTAAAGCTCATGGGTTGAGATAAGAACAGCTTAATAGAACGGAAAGAAGACACTAACAGTGACACTAGTAACAACAATACAGTTACAATAATGATAAAAGGATTGGAATACACAAAACAAGTGATGCACAATGCAACTGCTCACCACTTGCCAACCGATGCCCATTCAGTTCCTGAGCAGAGCCCCTCCCCCGGCCAGCTCCCCCAGTTTATATACTGGGCATGACGTCCCATAGTATGGAATACCCCTTTGGCCGGTTTGGGTCAGCTGTCCCGGCTGTGTCCCCTCCCAACTCTCTTGTGCCCCTCCAGCCTTCTTGCTGGCTGGGCCTGAGAAGCTGAAAAGTCCTTGACTTTTAGTCTAAATGCTACTTAGCAACAACTGAAAACATCAGGGTGTTATCAACGTTCTTCTCATCCTAAACCCAAAGCACACCACTGTACCAGCTACTGGGGAGACAATTAACTCTATCCCAGCCGAAACCAGGATAACAGGCCAGAAACAAATGTAGCCGAAATTCTCCATGCAAAACCTCACACCCAACCCAAAACCTTCATATGCTCACACTCAGACTCATCTCCTACTTGGAGTTCAGCATGAAACCACATCACCTCCCAGCACCAGTGGTCCAGCCCCAGCATCCCTCCCCATCACAGCCCCAGCCTCACCAGGCAGCTGCCAACCAGGACTTACGGAAATGGGAGTCCCTGGGGAGGAAGAAAATGTTAGCAGAAATGGGCTATTCAGGCCTAGTGGGGCTATTCAGGGGTTAGTGGTGAACCAGCGAGCGATGCAATCAGGCTGGCACGGCCTCGTGGTCTAGGGCAGGATGCACAGGGCTGCTCCAGACTGACCTGCCCATGCAGGGCAGGCCGAGGGCAGGTCTCCCAGGTGACCACAACAAGATGGGCAAGTCAGGCAACTTCTCCTTCAGCTCACCAGCCCGCACCCCAGCTCTGTCTCGGATGCAAAGGCGGCATAGTAAGGGTTGATGCTTGGGGCATACAGCTCCTAAGGTCACATTTATAACATCTTGCCCCAATGACAGCATCCACCCCAAGCTGCAGGCAGAAGCACTGCAAGGCTCTACCAGGAGGCAGCACAAACCAACACATCCAGCGATGGGAACAGCATCCTCCAAAGCCAAGCAAGCACAGAAGAGCATGGACTTGTAAGGGAGAGTGGCACTGCACAGCCCCACCTCAGCCATCAGCACACAGTGAGGGTTAGAGGCCGCCCAGCTCCCTTTCCAAAAACCCAAAAGGCTAATGAAGAGCCAGGGCAGAGCTCCTCTCCTCTTTGCACAGAGCAAAGGGTAGCTGAAGCTGCTCGAGTTGAGATGTTTTTATCATGACCAGGCCGCTGATAAGGGAAGGGGGGGGAAGCAAGCTTGCACCTTCCAGCTTGCATAGAGTTTGAGTCAGTGGCAAGGCATAACTCACCGATGCTGAACAAGCAATTTAGCTTTCTACTTCATTATGCCTTCTACTCGCTGGATAAAGCAGAACAAGGTTTGGTGAAGCATGAAAGAACAGGAGAGACAAATCAGCATCCAATCCCCGCTTAATTTAAGGAAGAGGGAGGTTTGTCGGGCACAGTGAAAGCACCATTTGTTCCCCGCTCCCTCGGCGGGCAGACGGAGCAGGGCCTCGCCACAGCCACATGACGGGGCCTGCTGGGTCGGGCTCGCACGGAGCTGCAGTGGGAATCCTGAACAGACTGTCAGAGCAGCCACCGTCCCAGGGGAGCGCGAGCACAAACAACAACAGCTTTGTTTAAGGCAGCAGTTGCCTTTTCACATATTAACCCGTTTACTCAGATGATGGAGATACCTGGCCACAGATGAGCTGTGCCATCAACATGCCACACACCCAGCACCGAGAACCCCCTACAACCATACTGACCGCAGCCCAGGGGCGAGAGCCCCTTCTGCTGCCCCCAAACAAGCCGCCACCATGAGATAAGCTTCACAAACCCCACGCTTATCCAGAACATGCATTCATTCCAGTTCAAAAATCAGATTTAAATCATTATTGAAAACATTCCACTCCCCACACCCACATGGTGCTTAAATTAGCTCCATGGGGCCACCGTGGCCAGGGCTGGGTCTGTACCAAATTGCTGTACCAAACTCAAACCTCACTCCTCAGTTTACTTTGCTTTTGACGAGCAAATTGGCCACGTTTTAAATTTATTAAGCCTGACCTGGCTGACCCTACAGAGCCAAGGGCCCCGTACCTGAGAGGCAGCATTTCCCAAAGCCATAGTGCCGGAGCCAGCACCAGCGGAGGAAGGAGATGCTGAGTGCCACTGCCCGCTGCCAGGGGAGGAACGTGCACACACGCTCGCGATGCGCTCAGCCTGAACCGGGGTTCAGCCAGAAAGTAATTCTCTGTGTTGCAAGATATTGCTAATCTAATCACACAGGATGATCTCAAAAATTACATTAGCCTTCTGCCTTTATTCCATTTGAGCTTGCAGCACTTCCGACCGCATACACGGAGTGATAACAGCTGCTGATGGCCACTGAGCAGCAGGACCAAAACAGGAGAGGGATTTTTCACTGCTGGGGGCGGGGGTGGGGGGTGTGCAGAGATGCCCATTTTCCTACAAATTTCCAGCAGAGCCTCACCACCCATGCACAAGCAAAATTTAAGAATGCATTTGCCCTAATGACTGCCTTAAAATTATTCTTGTTTGTTAAAGGACAAGTCAACCCCACTGGGATTTGAACAGGTGCAAACCATATCAGACCTACAGCTTGCCACCAGCTGGAGCAGAGGCACACAGCTGCACCCCAGGGCCGGTGTACCCCTCAGGATGCTGCACCCCAACCTCCCTCCTCACAAGCAATAGGGAGAGAAAGTGCTCAGCCAAGCCAGTAGTGGATGCAACAACTTCAACCAGGGAGGTAAAGTCCAATTATATAAATGAGTGCTGAAGACTTCCTGTAATCATTTCTCTGTTGGTATTTTTGGAGCACTTCTAATCAAGAAACAGCTGACTCTCTCATGGAAAATTAATATCGCCATGATGATATGTACTAGAAGAGGCAGCGGGGTAATTTGCAGCTCAGGAGTTGATTTGGAAGAGGTCTGAACGTGATCCACGCCAGCTACCGACACAGGAAGGAGACAAGCCCAACACCTTTTCCTCCTGACCCCAACACACTTCCGCTGCCTGCGGAAAGGACCTTCCTCCAGCATCCCCCAGCATGGGGGATGGCACGGTACCCCAAGCCCCATGCCGGGAGAGACAGCCGCCAGGGCCGGGGTCAGGAAGAGGGGCCAGGTGGTTCACGGCAGCCCTGCACACCCACAGCAGTATCAGCGGCCAGCACGGCAGCCAGACTTTCCTGAGGAAGGAGTGGATCTTCCTCTGCTTTGCGATTTAGGGCTTTCTGTCACATTCAGCATTTTTCCCGGTTCGTTAGTCCATCAGCACTGCAGAAGCGCAGAGGGGCTGTTGGGTGAGTTTATCACGGTCTCCCTGCAGCGTGCAGCCTTCTCCTGCCGGCCTCCGGGGCTCTGGAGCAGCTGGACCCTGTCCAGCCCCTGCCCTGCCCCGAGAACACGCATCTCCACCAACACTCATAAATCAACATACATCCAGGGAAACAGCCGCTGAACAGACCGCTTTGCCAGACGTTCAGAGCGGGTATGAAGCACCCAGCAGAGCCTGCAGGACACCTGTGTGTGGGAGACGTGACAGACTCTGGAAGGGGTGAAGGTCCCGCAGGCAGCAGGGATGGGTGCCGAGGCAGCACCCAAGGCTGGGAGATCCTGCCCGCTGCAAACACCCCCGGTGGGGCCCAGAGACAGCAAAACCAGCAGCGTCGTGTCTACATTAAGCGTTTTGTTAAGCTCTCCCAGCAGATCCCCAGCATCAATTCAGCTCCATTAGCATTAGCAATACAAAGAGGTTTAATCAAACTAAGCCTCCAAGAAACAGACAGACAGTTACGATAGTCTTAACTTGTAAACAACCTAACTAGGAAATATAGCAGCATCCCATCACTAATACACCACGAGACCTCTGTTTCTATTAGCCTTCCAGTGGCACCGTATTCCCCAGACACACAGAGTGCAAGAACAATCAAATAAGAGGTTCCTGTTAGTTTTAGAGCATTTAGTATTAATGCCATCACTGTTACTTAGCCCTTTGCCTATGAATAGCAAAGGAAGGAATAATCTGATATGTTAAGCGCTCTAAGAATTAACAGTGCAGCAGCAGCACTGAGCTGGTAATTACAAACCAACGGTCCCCAAAACTGGCAAGTCTGCAGCCTGCACATGCACGAAGCAAGCAGGGAAGATGGGAGACTGCAGTGATGCTCGACCAAAACCTGAATATGGGGATTTTGCATCTGAACTGTTTTAGCAAAAAATGACCCTGGGGAGGCTTCAGCAAGGGGGAAGAAAATTCAGATTAAGAGTCCCTAGATTTTTAATGTACACATTTAAGATGGCAACTTTCAGTTGCAATCCCACAGCTGGCTGAACTAAGGTGTTTGTGCAACATACTTTGAAGACCACACTGATTTTAGGATACCCAGCAAGAAGAGCACGACATGCTCTGCACATCCGGGAAAACTCAGAAGGCCAAGGGAACTCACAGAGCACTTGCAGCACCAAAGCACCCACGGAAGGAGCCCTGCACCCCAGCAGCAGCCAGGGTAGGCAGTAGGTCTGAGCCCCAGGTCAGCCAGGCACAGTCACCCACCAGGGCAGCGAGCAGCCCAGCACCTGCGGTACCCAGCTCCATACAGACGATATTGCAGATGGGGAAACCAGAGGGGACAGTTTACCCATGCGCCAGGGCAGTAATGCCAAGGATGGCTGTAAGATCACACGGGGGTTTGCAAATCCCAAGAGCAGCTGAAGTCCCAGGCTCTGCTGCAATTCCTCTTTGCAAGGAAGGGTGTAGCGACATGTGCAGGCTGGAGCACAGAGCATAACAAGCATTTGCCCAAGTTAAATATTACCCTTCCTAGCGAGATTCAGACTCTCCTACTTTAATTGCAGTTCAGGAGATGCAATTGCACATGACTGCATCTCCTGTTTATTTTCCATCCCTGCTTTTTCCCGGTGATGGGCAGCTCTCCCCATCTACAGCCAGCCTGCCCTCCCCCTCTCGCCTCCCTTCGCCAGGGTCAGCACAAATGCTTCCAAGGAGAAAAAGAGCATCAGCTGCCAGCAGACTTCTCCGCACACAAAGCATAAAAGCACAGCACTCACTGGGCACTTGTGGGCACCGCACAGTTAAATGCGCAATAAAAGGCTCTTCAGCAGCAGAGTGAAATGGTTGCTAACCTCTCTGGCTGGCAGCACTGGCAGGCTGCTGCTGGCTACCGACAGCAAACATTTACAGTTCAGCATTTGTTCCTTGGGTTCATTAGGAGACAAAGAGCTGGAAATTCCTGAGTCCCAGACACCATCTCGAAGGGGCAGGAATCCTGACGCCTGAGCCCAGTACTCACATAGGACCAGGATGAGGAAACAGAGCGAGAGCTTCGGTTAAAAAAAAAAAAAAAAAAAAAAAAAGCAAACACTTGGGCAAGCACGGGAGACGAAGAGCAGGCAGATACTCCTCAGTGCTGCCCCTGAAGCAGGAGGGCAGGGAAGGACATGGGCTGCTCAGGACAGCTCCTTACCTCCACAGTCATGGGAATTGGCATGGCTCCGGGACAGAAAGGAAATCCTCTGCTGCAGGCAACCCCCTCACCACCACCCTGAGCATCCTACTCATCAAATAAACAGCCTTAGGACTTGCAGGAAAAAGGGGACATGTTGGCTGGTACTGCCCAGGAAATGCATTCAACAGGGCGTTTTCATCAGGGCTGTCCTTCACCAGTTGAAGCGATCTAGAAATCCAGCCAGACCACAGCAGAGAAAAGAAGACAGGTTGGATTTGGATTTAAGATCTCTATATACATCACATACCATTTAAATAGATTTTGAAATCACTGATTTGTTAGTCTTCCAAATTAGGATATTAACTATACCCATTGGAGAGTATAAAATTGTCAAGATAAAAACAACTTAGAGTCATGGATTTAATGACTCAGTTCACACAGTACGAACTGCACTGTCTGAAGCTTTAACATCCTGACTCTGATGGAAGACAAGAGAACAGGACTCTTGTTTAGGATATTCCCCCCCCAAAAACAGACAAAGACCTGATTTTTTCAAGCATGTTTTACAGGTTCAGCATGGCTGAACAAAAAGGGTTATCACATGTACAGCCTCATGCTTCCTGCAACTGAGCTGTTCCAAAGCGAGGGGACCGAGACGTTGCTTCTGGTCAGTGGTTTGCCTCATACACCAGGCTGGACCATCCCAGTTAGCACACATGAAACAATATGCCCTCCCAGTTGTCATGCTTAAATGCAGGCACAGGATTTGTGGTTACAGCATCCAGGACGGCATTCGTTCTTCGCTCAATTCAGCAAGACCCGCGACACATCTTCCACTGCCATTTATGGCTAAAGCATGGTCCAGCTCCTATTTACATCTTCTTTGTCTCTGAAAAAAAATTACCATGGGAAAGTCCTGCTCCCTGCCTAGTTTGCTCATGATGCACGCATCCCAGGGGAGCCGCTTCTTGCCATCAGAATGGCAAAACCCAAGGCAGAGATTTTCACCCCCGTGGTGGGCTTGCCTGTGCCAAGCCGCTGGCTGCTTCGTGTCTCCCCCCTCAGCCGAGCAGCATGAGCCAGTGGGGACACACCACGAACCACCCCACGAGGGTGCAAGGCAGGTTGCAGAGTGCAACCCTCCGCCTGTACCAAGGCATTTACCCCGGCAGTCCCCAAGCACCACGTCACAGGATGACTACTCCGATCAGCAGGGCAACGTCCACCGCCAGAAGCCACAGGCTCTCGTCGGACCTGACAGTGGGTGTTTCAGGTCCTTGCTGGGGCTAAAGAGCCCAGACGCAGCAGCAGCACACGCTGCAATACTGCAGTCAGTACCTGCTAGCGAAAATAAAGTATCCTGCAAATGCTTCAGCCCTGAAAGTATAAAGGCCGCTTTGCAGCAAGCACGATTTGCACCACGGAGACTGCATCTAAGGAGAGATCCCTCTGTAGCAATACCTCCAGACTGTCCCTGTTGCGGTTTCGTTTCCATGGACTGCCGGGTCCTGGGAAGCCAGCCGTTTCAGCAGCCAGGGGAGCAGCACTGCCACAGCCCCACCTCCACACTACGCATCAGCCTGGCTCATCTGCTGGAGAGCCTGTCAGCCCTTTCAACTCCTAAAAAATTCTCCAAGCTGAAATTCTTCAATCACGTGGGATTATGGTTGTCCGAGATTTTAAAAGGGAGCAGCCTGGAGCTCCCTGCCAAGGGTATTTTCACCATAGAGTGCCATTAAGATCCACAGAAGCTTGGCCTCCACATGAAGATTACACAGTTGTTCTTGTCTGCAATAATTAAAGACTGCACTGCAAACAGTCACTACAGCTGCTGTGTTTTTATAGAACAAAAAAAAAAAAAGCTATCAGAGAGGATGCAACTTTGAAGTTCCAAGAACTCTGATGTCCTAAGACATTTATTAGCTTTGTTGTGAGCTACGTAGCCTTGGAATACCTAACATTTTTTTATATGGTTTTCTTCCGCCTGACAAGCAAACTGGTAATACAGCTGCTGTAAATAAATTAACCGATTCCATTATCAGAGTACGGAATGACTTCATTGGAAATAATTCACCCCTCTATCTATGAACTGATTTAGCACTTAACTAAGAGACTACACATCAAATCACAGCCTGTGTGATGCCTTCCTGTGTGTCAGCAGAAAAGCAATGGCATGAGAGTCTGTTTGGGATGCTCCGAACAGGAGAAAATGGAAAAACCCTCCTCTACACCACCCCATACTGCAGACCTCTGCCATGCACTTCAGGACCAGACCCCGGGGCTCAACACATGCCAGACCCCTCTCCAGAGACAGCAGGGCAGGGAAGTGCTGTGCCCTGTGGCTTCCCCCCAGGATCTCCCTCCTCTCCCTCCCTCCGCTGACTCCTTCCTCCTGCCCAGCCAAGGCAAACATTTACTAACAGCACTGCCGCCCTGGCGCCAGGCACAAGAAAACCCTAAACCTTATCATGGGAAGGGGGGAATAAAGTGCCCTGGCATCAGAAACCAGATTCGCACCGCCTTTCACCACAAGCACCACCACTCACAGAATTGTGCCTAACACTGCCATTAAGTTACATATTAATCCTAGATAAGCAGAAGCAAGGCTATTAAGTGAGTGAGCTCAGCAAGGGATAAGAGCGTCCGCAGCCCCAAGCTGTAACCAGGGTTCAGGATCCACCATGGGACAATGGGGACATCGCTGACCACAAGGGACGGGAAGCTTGTGGCCCTCAGACTCCCCCCTCCCCAGGGTTTGTTTGGTTTATACAAACAGGGGAAATACCCAATGCAAGTTCAGCAATACAGGTTGCCCGTGAGCAGGCTGTGGGGATGGGGCACTGGGCACCGAGCCTGGCCGCCCACAGCCTCCCAGCAGCATGGGGCACACGGTGCCCTGCCTGTTCCACCGCAGGCAGGAGACAGCCATCGCTGCCTTCTCCTGCCCGGAGCCACCAGCCCTCATCTGCATGGTGCCTCTGCAATTGCTTGGAGACTTCCAAGCCAAAGTTCTTCCTCATCGCCCCTCCTCGCAGCCCTGGAGAGGGACGAGCACACATGGGGGCACAGCAGGGAGCAGCAAACACTCCCTCCCTCCCACTCCCCCACAGAAACACCTTTGAGCTCCTCACACACAGCAGCAGATGAAGTTTCTTAAAGGGAGTTGGGTGTTTACTGAGGGATCTGACTGCTTGGACATCATCAATAAGAGCAATTGGGGGGGGGGGGGGGGAACAAAAAACTAAACAAATAAATGCCAGCCTGCCTGCACCCAGAAGTCAAGCTCTGCAAACAAGTTAGTCAGACATTTGGCTACCTTGGAAAAAATAAACACGCTGGGAACAGGAGGCCAGCGCTCCCTGGGTCGGGCAGCCTCCTCCGCCCCATGTGGGATGCACCCCCTCCCACACCCAGCTCAGCCGGCGCTGCCCCAGCCTGCCTACTGCACAAACTCCTTGGGATAAGGAGGTAGCACTTAGAAATTAATTCCCCTCCTCATTTGCCAAGTGGTGGGCACACAGGAGCAGGGTTTAGAGGCAGCAGCTGTGGGATCCTATCCCTAAGGGGCTGGCATGGGCACGCAGTGCCCAGAGACTGCTCCAGCCCCTACCACAGCCTGCAAACAGGACCCGGGCGGGCAAGAGCAAGACAAGAGTGAGAGCCAGAGAGCAGCGTGGTGCTTTCCCACCACAGTGCAAGGGTGGGCTCTGGGAAAGCCGGGATCACACTGGCATCCTCTTGCACAACCAAACCCCAGGGGAGTGGCAGGGTGAGACACCGCAGCCCAAGGGGATGCTCAGCCAGCAAATGGGGAGGGCGGGATGGCTCAGAAGTATGACTGCTACAAGCAGACACTGGCCACCTCCTGCACCACGGCAGGACCAGTCCTGTGGCACCTCCCTGCCCTGGGCTTTCAGTCTCAGACAGAAAGGGACATCCTTGTGCTCACCCGAAGCTGCGGTGATCCCAGCATGGGCTTCCCTGCCCTTACCCAAGCAACTCCCTGCGACCGTACACAGAGCCCAGAGGTACCAGCTTCCGATTTCTGTCCCCTCTCGTGCCCGGCTCCCATTTAAGTCTCCTTGGCCTCCATTCTCCACATCGCTAGTGGGAAGTTAAACTTGCAAGTGCATCAGGCATGCTATGAGGTCTTGGAGATGGCATATTTCCTTTGCATGGTAAAAAAAAAAATACACCAAAACACCAGGTATCTCGATGTGCATCTCATGAAGACGCACCAGAGCAGCTCCCTGGTGGTCCTGGGGCCAGGCGCAGGCACCGGGCATCACAGCATCACCTTGGCAGGCACTGGCAGACCTCACACAGGATGGCTGGAAGCAAAGGCAGCTTCATCAGGGGCTTAACAACCTTCTCCTCTCCCTCTGCAAACATCCTCTCACTTCAAAGGGGCAGGGTTGGCTATTGCAGACACCCCGGGTTTGGGAAGGCTGCAGGGAAGGAGCTGGGCAGGCAGTGAGGGCAGGACTCCTCCAGGACAGGGCAGCCCCAAGGGGCTGCAGGGAAGGAGCTGATCAGGGCTGGTGTCCCATGGACCCTGCCCACACCAGCCCCTCCAATCCACCGAGCACAGCACCAGCCTCCAGCGGTGCAGCAGCCCACCCTCCTCCTCCTCCTCACCAAATCACCAGCCTTTCCCTCCACACTGGATAACAAGATTTTAGATCACACCAATTTACCACTCAAGTGACCCAACTGTCCATGTCGTGTTTGCTTGGTGTTACAGCTTAACACCATCCTCCTCCGCTCCCCCCATCCTCCACACAGCTGAGCCCTTGGCAGCGCTTTGCAGACACAGCCCTACAAATGCCACAATGCTCTTTGGCAGCATCCTACGATTTGGGGGGGTTTTGCTCACTCCCAAGCCAGATGCGGATGCAGTGCCCCATGTACAAAGGTGGAAAACAGCAGAGAAATTTAATACGGGTTGCTCTTCTGCAAGTACAGCCTTTCCCTCACTGTAGCAGGGCCCTCTTCCATCAATGCTAGTTTTTAGCCCTTTTGTAGGCTCGGGAGCCGAGCTGGCAGGGAAGGCCCCCCAGCCCCAACTCCAGGAGCCTGCTCCCGCAGCGGGATGGAAAAACACAAGCCTCGCATGGGAACTTCCACCCACAGGGTTTTGGTACCCATCGAATGCAAGTGACATCAAGAGCCCGGGCCATGACCAGGAACCTCCTGTGCCCTCAGCACAGCCTGGGGACATCATGGCTACAGCCCAAGGCAGGGCAGGGGACAGCAGCTGGGGGAGGGCAGCACAGGGGGAAAGGGTTGGTGTCAGCACCCGCTGTGAGCCCTGCTTCGCTATCAGCTTTCTGCAGCACAGCAGCAAATGAGACAATTACTATGTTGACTGGTGTTTTTTCTTTTTTAATTAGGTGAAAGCAGGGTTAACCTAGAGCAACCTGAAGCTGGGCAGCCCCCGACACAGCTCCCTCCATCTGCTCCTACCCTACAGCCCTTCCCAACTCAATGCACAGAACAAGCAACACTAGAGCTGCTTAACAGGGCCAGGTACCAGCAATCACCCCACTGCTGCAGCCTAGAAACTATAAGAGCATTTGATACAAGCCAAGACACCAGAAAGCTGGCACTGACAGGATGACTGCAAACTAGCAAGCCTGCCGAGGCCTCTGAAACACAAAAGGATGCTTAACCAACCCTTACCTGTAACTACAAATGCAAGTTAGGGCAGGAGGATGCGCAGTAGGCTTGGGCTGGAGGAAAACTGAGGCAAAGACTCATTTGCAGGCTTGATTAGCAATAAATGAAACACAGGAACACTGGGCACCTGGCTGTTACACAAGAAGCTCAGCCAGCCCTGCGGGAGGGCTCACACCACATCCAGGAGAGATGAAGCAGCCAGGGACCCCCCATGCCTGTGGCACAGGCAGGATGCAGCTGAATTTATCTCCCTGCATTTACTCAAAGGTTTTCTCTGCTGCAGCACACAGCGAGGCAAAGACATGAGGAGGCCTGAGAATCGGAAGGGAAAAGAGTTTGCAAAGCCCCAAAGACGCTTTAAGCAAAGAGCAAGGAGTGGCAACGGTGCAGGGAGCACCAGCACCTGCTGCTGCACGAGAACCGCACAGGTTGGTTCACCTCAAAGCAGAAGTCACCAGTAACTGTCCCCCAGCACAGACTCCTCCAGACAAGCCATTTGGTTAGGGTATTTTCTGTTCTGCAGGCAGTGCCAACAGTCACATTCACCGAGCAGGAGAGCTGTGAGCTGCAGCTGCCCTCCTTATGTTGAATAGCAGTGAGATGGAAGGTGGTTACTGGAATAAACTTCTTTTAAAGAAAGAAGAAAGGTGATCTGAATAGCAGAAGTATTTTCAATAGCTTGCTCAGCTAAGCTGGGACAGCTCGCCACATGCAGGTGAAGCGGTGCAGGGTGTGCTGGCAGCATGCTGACCGTGGACATGGGGACAGGGCACCCACGAGCACCAATACGCACACCTCAGCTAAAAACCCTAATCTTGCAAGCAAGAGATAGCCATGCACCTTGGACGCCCTTGCCCTACCACTCCAGGCAGACTCCAGCAAGTGTAACAGCTCTTCACTGGAAAGTCGCTTTAAACTTGCCTCGATATCTGCTTATAGCAACACATCCGCTCGCCCACCTCAGCACGCATGCAGAAATAAACCCTGCGCAGCAGGCCTACTGTCGCGTCTACCACCTGGCCCCCTCCCACCCTGTGCATCGCTCACACCGTGGGGGTGCAGGCAGAGGACCAGCCACCTCCTGGCCCCGCGTGGGGACAAGCGGCAGGCAGGGCAGCGCCTGCCTGTGCCAAGCCGACCAGGAGCCCCGTGGCCAGCAACCTGCTACCCTGGGAAACAGGGGAAGCTGCTCTTGCTGCAAGACATGGGCTCCCACCGCATAGCATGCCTCCAGTACAGCAAAGGCCAGAGCAAGGACCCAGTTCCTCTAGGCTGAAAGAGGAGCAAGGAGCATCGATGGTCAGCTTTATTCCTCTGCAACCAGCACGACCTTCTCTGCTGCCACAACCAAAGTCCCACAGAGTCCCAGGGCAACGCTGCTGCGGGGACCAGGACAAGGGGAGACCATAGAATCACAGAATGGCTTGGGTTGTAAGGAACCTTAAAGCTCCTCTCGTCCAGG
>JAVKLA010000010.1:22944374-22956268 GCA_034782735.1 Sagittarius serpentarius
GTGCCCAGGGCCTCATCCAGCCTGCCCTTGAACACCTCCAGGGATGGGGCATCCACAGCCTCTCTGGGCAGCCTGTTCCAGTGCCTCACCACCCTCTAACTAAAGAATTTCCTCCTAACATCTAACCTGAATCTCTCCTCTTTTAGTTTAAAACCATTCCCCCTCGTCCTATCACTATCTGCTCATGTAAAAAGTCACTCTTCCTCCTGTTTATAGGTTCCCTTTAAGTACTGGAAGGCCGCAATGAGGTCTCCCCAGAGCCTTCTCTTCTCCAAGCTGAACAAACCCAGTTGCCTGAACCTTTCTTTGTAAGAAAGGTGCTCCAGCCCCCTGATCATCTTCGTGGCCCTCCTCTGGACCAGCTCCAGCAGCTCCACATCCTTCTTGTGCTGGGGACCCCAGGCTTTGATGAGACCCCATGAGCTCCAACACTGCTGATGGCCACTGCAGGGGGTGGAGGGCTCCCTGTGAAAGCACTGAAGAATCTGGTCCCTGCTGCAAAGCCACACAAGCTCACACAAAAATCACAGCCACTCTTCTAGAAGGTGAAAGCCTGACTGCCAAACACCAGAGCATTTCCCTTACCTGCCAGCACGGAGTTTCATGTATCTGGAAACGTGGTTGCAAACTGAAAGCTAGAAAAGAAAGCCTTTTTTCCCCCGAAATCCTCCGGGATGCTGAATGACTAACAACATTTATGTGCTCCTACTTCCTTCATCGCTTTAGACTCTTCCCATCTGGTTTTGCATTTGGTCGCTGCTGCAGTTTGATACCTGCCTGCTGAACTACCCAGCTTCTTCGAAAGCAAACCTCACCACACAGAAACGCAGCTGAATAATATTCTTGCTCAATAGCTGGTATCCAGGCCGGCATTTTCAAGGGCTTTGATCCATTTCAAATAAGGCAATGAGCTTAGCCCTTGATTAAATACATAGCATAATCCACCTAAATCTTGTTAGCCGAGAAGCAAGTCGCTCATCTCACTAGTTGTGGGTGGCATTGTGTTTCACTGCCAGGCAAGCAGCGCTGCCTGCAGTGTGAAGGTGCCCCTCGAGGGCACGTCCCAGGCAGGCAGAAGCACTGGGGCAGCTGGTGACCGCAGCAAGAAGACACACCACTTGCCACAGCCGCTATAGCAAGGCCATACAGATCCAAGGCGCAGACATTCATGGGATCCTTCTGCAAAGGTCCCTCTCATAACAGGCAAAAGCCACCCATGGAAAGAGCTTGCCCCCTCCCTGCTGGAGGGCACAGGGAGTGTGCCTCTGGGCTTGCCCCTGTGGCCAGGGCAGTGGGCACCCAACAGCTAGCAAAGCCCTAAAAAAAAAAAAAATCCACAGCAAGAGAAATTACTGACCCTGAGCAAGGGAGCCAGGCTGCAGCACAGAAGGAGGATGCACTGCAGCTGTAGGGGAGTTTCACACCCTATCAGCCATGCCTCCACTTCCTCGGGAGGAATGAATCAGTAGCACATTTGTAGAGCCTCAGCAGAACGGCCTGGGTGCCGCGCGAGAAGCACGCCATTGCTGCTGCCAGACAGGCAAGAGCCTGGCTCTGAGCAAGATGGAGGTGTTCAGCCAGGGTCAGCCTCACACACACACCCCCCCACCCCACTCCCAAGGGCAGCGTTGTCCTCTGGCAGCTCCGGTCAGCTCTCGCCAACTGTGACAAGGAAAAGCAGCACCACACCGCTCCTGGGTCCCAGGCTGCATCCCTCCACTCCTCCGCACTTCCCAGCGCAGACGGCAGCGCGGGTGCACACGTGCTGGTGCCATCCCCTACAGCGGGATACAGGGGGACAAGGCAGTTTGGGAAGTCCAGCAAAAAGAAATCCTCTTTTCACTGGGCAAGCCTCTCTCCTCTTCTGCTTGGCTCTGGGATAATTGCATAAATTTACAGGTGAGTCTTTCAAAGCACAGAGGCAGAACACCCGAGCAGGGAAAGGCTATGAGGGTGCTGTTTCCCTGCCCCGAGGATGCTCTTTCCCAGCCTGGGACGGGAGGCAGTGTGACCCCACTCCCCACCAGTGACTCCCCCTGCAGCCACTCCCACCCAAATGGAAAATCGTGCTAGGATGTGGGACAGGAGAGATCTGCTCCCAAGATTACAGCATATTTATTACTTGAGTCACTAGAAGACAAATTCCCTGAAAAGCACTATTGCTCCCTATTTCCCTCTGGGTTTCGGACCCAGCAGGTGGGGACCGGCTCTGCAGGGAGGTGACCCCCCCTGGGGGCTGATCCCATCCCAGAGGCAGGAGGCCTGCAAATCCCTGCTCCATGCTGCATTAGCAGCTCCGAGGCTTCCCGCAGCAGCCAGGCTCACTTCAACAGCCACTGGAAGGATTTTAAGTTAATTTAACCATGTTAACATGTTATGTGGCTTTTGTCATCTCAATTACCTTAAAAAGCCCAGGCACAGATCTCAAGGCAAGTACCGGGAAGAAGAAAAAAAACCTGATTTAAGAATTAGTAAGGAGGGAGGAAAAAAAAAGAAAAAAAAAGGTGTTGGGCACAATCCCAAAAGAGTCTCAGGCAGATCAGGGAAAAAAAAACTTCACAGGATTTCAAAATGAAAAAAAAAAAAAGCAGCCAACAGAGGCAATATCCGCTTTAACCAAATACTAACCAGGAAGGCTCAGCAGAGCACATCTCACCAGTCACCAGCTGGCACAGCAGGAATCATCAGCCTTTTGGCATGGGTATCCTCACCCAGAGCCAGGCAAGGGACAGGGCTGCTCACGCAGGAGCCGGGATGATAAACGACAGCCGTTGAGCATTGCAGGGGCATTTCACCACTTCAGAGGTTGCTGCTATAACAATCTTCTCTGACTCAGCAGCTGAAAGGGACGCCGGGAAGGAAGCACCATAAAAAAAAAAAAAAAGTCATGCATTATTAATATGGACCCTGGCAGCAAGACATGAGTCGGAAAAAACACTGTTGGGGGGGGAATATGACTGCAGAAGAAGAGCAAGCTGCATGTGTGGAAGCATTTCACACTCCTGCGGGTGCTGGCTGCGCTCGCAGGGCTGCCGCGGCCAGGGGCCACCCTGCACCCCTCTGCAGGGACCCCGGCTCCAAAGGAACCCTGCTCTTGCCTATCAAAGGAACTTGATATCCACTATTTTCTTCCCGGAAGCAGGTTGCTGCAGCCCTAGTGCAGAAAACACGACATGCCTTGGGCATGGACCGCACCGGTTTCCCGCTATGATAGCTCTGGGCTTCCCTGCCATGGAATACAGCCATTTTAGTCGATTTACCTGTGGTCTGTGCATCGCCGACTCCCAGCAGCTTCCCCCCTTTTGCCTCCTGCCCCACGCAGCCCCCCAGCCCTGCCCCAGCAGAGCCCCGGCCACGCCGCCGGGTGTTTCAGCAAGAGCGGCCGTTGCACAACGCACCCGAGGCTCCCCACACCACGGCCTGCAGCCTCTTGCCAGCGTGCCCGCTGACGCAGAGGGCATGAAAGGCAGGAACGGGACTGAAATGCTTTCCTTTTCCTGCCACGTAGGCGAGGGAAAAAAAAATACCAGTTAGCGCTTGACTACCTGGTGCACTGCAGTGTTTGCTTTCCTCTTTTATGCTGTACGCTTTGTACATTTTTTAGAGGTACTTTATGAACATTAGCATTCACGTAGTCATCTACACCACTTCCCATGCAAAGTCCTTGCTCAAGACACAGCCTCTCCCAACTGCTGCTGAGGGGAGACACCACAAATTAAGAGTACACGCTCCCCTACCACAGGCATCACAGACCTCCACCTGCTTGTCCTCCTCCTTGCAGGGTAACCCTCTGATCCCTGCACAGGAGCTTTTTGGCAGCGTATCAGCATATTTAAAGTTTCAGCACAGCTTGGTGCTCTCCAAAGCAAAGGAGGTGGCTAATGGCAGTGCCAGGATTCAAGAGGTTCCTTTGATCCTTTGTGTGGCAACAGCATTCAAGTAAAACTGATCAATTATTTTGCCATAAAATTCCCTAGATATGTAAACAAACACTGGCTGGAGACTGCTTACATCACAGTCCAACCTGCAGCTGTGCAACAGGGGGGTTTGCCTGTATTTGCTTTCTTCCATTACACGTGCAGTGGCATCCTCCATACAGAAATATTTCCCAACCTTTACCTTCCAGATTAGAAAGGCACAGGGAGGGAACAGCTTTGCAGGTGCCGTCTCACAGGCAACCCTCCCGCAGCAGGCTGAGAGCACGCAGCCCAAGCAAGCATTGCACAGGCACACACACGCTCACCGGGGCAGGAAAATAGCGGTTTTCTGACGCAGCAAGCTCCCACCGAGCAGGGAAACCGAGGCACACCTGGAGGAAAAAATCCATGGTGCTATCTGAACCCACATTGCCTGGAAACAGCCTCTCCCCTGCAACAAGAGCCAGGGGACAGGGACAGGTGCCCTAGCCAGGGTCCCCTCCAGTGCAAGGGGCACTGGCCAGCACCCCCCTCAGCATCTTCGGATGGGCTCAGGGACAAGACTTGCACAGGGCGAGGGCTCCAGAGGGCTTCGTGCCAGCCTGGGAACACCACACAAAACCACAGGCTTGCAAATGGAACAGCCCTTTGGTGTCACATCTCAAAACCAAAAACCTAGAAAAATGAGCTTTAGGAAGTCACACACACGGCCACGCACTTTCAGCTAGAGCCCAGCCCAAGCAAATGCTAGCCCCCCCTTGCCTCCCCTGTGTAGCTGGGAGTGAGGAAGGAGATCAAACTGAGCTTCTTGCACCCCTGAAGTAGTATTTACATGTCTTGGAAAAACAAAATGTCAAATAAGGTGCACTAAAGCTTGTGGCTTTATACAAAATACCTGCAGTCACTACAGAGCACAAGGGATCCCCCAAACCTGCCTGCCCCCAGGCACAGCCGCCTGCCTCTCCACTTCAGGTCTGAGCAAGACCAGCAAGCCCCAGAAAATTCCTCTTGTAATGGAGAAAGGGCATCACCGCCCTGCCCATCACACCCCACACCATGGCTGCACCCACGAGGGTGCCTCCCACCAGGACGGGGGTTACACATGCTGTCCTTCCGTCACCCCTGGGACCATTCCAAGTAGCAGATAAGGATGGCCAGAGAGCAGTTTTCCTGCCAGGCACTGACATCACCCCTCAGCTTTTCAGTCTACCTTTCCTTTCAAAATAATAGCAGCTCTGGAGTAACGCTAAAAGCCCTGGCATTTTTAACGTGCTCACTTCCATGTTCTCCAAAAAACACACCCACAAACATCTTAAATTTCTGATTTGGGGGGGTTGGGTTTTTTTTTTTTTTTTTTTTTGCGTTTCAACAGCACAGTCCACTATACACTTTCTGCTCCATCTCTCAAAACAGGACTAATACCCATAGTATTTAGAGCAGGTGCAAGAAAACCTTCAAACATATTAACCATCCTAATGCACCAGTGTTCAAAACGCTGTCAGACAAAACCACGGTCACAACAACAGTCCAAATGCAAAGGATAAGGAAGAGCCAATATGAAAATAAACTTTACCAAAATAACTCAGCAAAGGTTTTGTCAAAGAAAACACACATTTTATTGTAACAATGATGCTTTAAAAATAAAGCTGTTCAGGGAAAGATTTTTCTCGCTCCGTATAGCCGTGTATCAGTTTCCCTTCCAGACTATTCATCCCTTGGTGCTGCCACAGGGAGAGCAGAGGGCTCTGCAGGGCCTTACCCAGCCGACACCACATTGGCCCCAGCCAGCACCACCGGTGCCACCCTTGTGAGGTTTCCCAGAAGTTTCAATAAAATTAAGCACGTAAAGACTCCATGCACTGCTTGGATATTAAAATCCACCAACAGCAACAGCATTCAAATAGGAACAAGTGCAAACATCCAGCTCCCCACGTTGCTCATCTCCATTCCCTGCAGTGGTCCCCGGGGGTGTTCATCATACCCTGCAGAGCAGATGCTGCCTGAATTAATGCAATTAATGAGTCCACCTGGAAGAGAGGCAGACACTTATCAGCTCAGGAAACAAAGCAGCAGTGTCAGAGCCCTTATCTCCACCAGAGCCGGCAGCCACCTGAAGTGACCGAGCACCTGCTGAAGCCCTGGCCTTCCACAGCTTCGTGATCCCATGAAGATCAGGTCTCCTGGAAGTCTGGGCTGACAGCACTAATGGTTTTGCAGCTCATTGAAGTTCTGAAGCATTTAATTTGCAGGAATGAACCAGCACATGGAAGCTTTTGTGACTGCTGATCAGCTTCCAGAAGCCAGGCCTTCCAAGAGATAGATGGATGAAACGTGAACTCTTCACATACTCTCTGCACCTGCAATACCCAGTAAGCCACCAGCACAATAACCCAAACCAGACACACCTGACAGACAACACATGCTCACAGGCAAAGAAAACCCAGTAATTCACCTGCCCTCAAAGAAACCTTGTAATGTGTTAGCCTTGACCAAAAGGTGGTCTCCAGTCAATGCTCTGCACCACCGGCACCGTGGATGCATTGGGACAGGAGCAGCTCTGTGCAAGCAGGGCTGCAGCCGCTCTCCTGTCTGCACATGCCTTTTAGGAGACGGAGTGCTGGAAGAAAGCAGCGCTACCAAAGGAGCTATTTCCCACAGCCATCGCCAGTCTCCTTCCACACGTAGCACAGGAGATCCTGAGCTCAAGTTCTTTTATCAAGGAGCGCTCGAGGACTTCTTACTACCCCCAGCCACTGTTGGATCCAATGACTGCAAAAACCTCAGTGGGATACACTGAGGATCTGGGCTGTTCCTTCCTCAGGTTTTGAAATGCTGCTTGGCAGAGCCTTCAGGGAGAGGAGAGTGAAGGAGGGCAGCGCTGCCGGTGTTTTCATAGTAAGATACCACACTCCCTTATACTGCAGAGGGAAGACCTAGAAGATGAAATCCAGGACTACAACAGCACAAACCTCGTTTCGTTGTTCTGAGCTGCACCTTCGCCTTCTGTCCCTGCTCAGGCAGCACCCAGCCACCCAGCAAGCTGCCAGCAAACCCAGAAGGGCACCTGCACCCAACCTCTGCCTGGCTGAGCCAAGGCCACCGCAGCCCACCAGTGTGGGTCTCGGATGAGCTGGGCACCAGCACCCTGCCACAGCCAGCATCCCCTGCCCCCTCGCTTGGGAGTCTGCGCTGCCATCCCCCTTCTGCCTTTCTCCCCACCAGCCACCGAGCCTAACCAGGCTCCTTCTGCTGACATCCCCACGAGAAGTGGACAGAAGGCAGCAGCTACCCACTCCCCCACACAACCTCCCTGCTCCCCTCGTCCAGACTCACCAGTCCCAGCTCCATGTCCACACAGTGCCGTACCCCTTCACAGGACCGCAGCCACCCCTCTTCCTCTGTTCCTCACCACCGAGGGCAACTCAGCCACCTCCGACAGTACCATTGTCCCCTCAACCTGGTGCAAGCCAGCAGTAGCAAAATCTTTTGCCATTTTCACCCCTGGAACTCCTATATGCTAAGATTTGCCAGGCTGATGCATTAAATAACTGAACTGGATCAGCCACATTCGGCCACGTAATATTCTTGCAAGGGACTAAAGCAGCAAACGAACTGTACAAAGGAAGCTATCGGTCTCCACAGTACTGCTCTGCTGTCCACCAAAATGCAGCATGAAGGAACAGCATTTCAAAGCACTCCTGCCTATCAAAATCAAGTTCTTGCACCATAAATGTAACTTGGCGCTCACACTGCTACCTCATGCCCTGGACGACCGGTCAGGAGCAATTCCTGATAAGTTTTGAGGAAGTAAAGCCAGAGTGAATTACAGCCCTCTCACAAAGGTAACAATCTCTCACCCAGTAATTTAAATTCTCTGCATTATTTTCCTACATCAGATCCCACCAAGTTTAAATTCTCTGCATTATTTTCCTACATCAGATCCCACCAAGTAAGACTCCTGTGCAAACCTAAATTTAAAACAATACAATAAAATGGCTCCAACATCTGGAGGGACAACAAGGGAAAAGCCAAGAGCAGCTACCTGGGCACCAGGGAAGGCCCCTGACCTCTCTCCTCCCAGCCACGCAGCAGCCACCCTCTCCATGAGGACCAAGTCCAAGGTCTGAGAAATTCCTACTGTTGCAGTGAGAGTTATCAAGATGAAGCAGCAACTTGCAGCGCAAGCAGCTTGTAAAAGCACTGCTGTTTTCAATGGAATTCCTTCCTGCAACTGATTTCCCAGGCCCCGTTAGAAAAAAGCACAAAACCAGCAAGACAAGACATTTTCAGGGACTGCAGCATAGCTCCTTGGAAGACCCTTGCTCCAACATCAGGGTCTGGGCACGGACAGAATAACTCTGGCAAGCCCATTCCTGCACATCCCCTATGGAGAAGCGAGGGGCACACAGGGCAGTTGTCCCAGGAGGGCAAGAGCCCCAGTGCCAGGAACGAGCCTTGCAAAAAAACCTGCCAAGTCGTACAGTAGATTCTGGAGCAGCACAAAACAGTTCGTCCCATGCCAAGCTCCGCTTATTCTAAAGACAAGACCAGTGCAATTGCACATAATTAAAGCAGAGTCTGCCTCGCAGCCCTTTACCCTGCTGCCGCTGCTCACAAGACCTCCGAACAAGGCAGTGAGCAAAAATGACCTCTGCACCTGTACAAGCATCGCCTCATACCTGCTGCCTCGCAGGGCTTCCCTGGCAGGCAGCGGGGACCCATGCAGACACGAGAGCATCTCCTGGAGCTTCCAGCCACTGCATCTCCCACCAGCCCCGCCGTGCCCTGGCCCCAGCTCACCGTGGAGCAGAACAATCGGCTGCCTCATCCAGCGCACAATGGCCACGATGAGACAGACCCACATAATCACCCCAGCCACGGCAGGGACAAAAGCAAGCGGGCGCTGGGGAACAGCCTCAAATAAAAGGGGAGCCTGCTGTATTCGTGCCATCAGCTGCATCTCTAGCAATTTACTTTCCAAAGCAGCTTTGGGAGCCCAGGGATGTGAATTGTTAGGCTGGTGCATGGGGAGGACTCATGGGTATTAGATGCAAGCACAGGGAAGGAGGCAGCACTGGCTGTTTACATTGGATCACTCTGCACAAACTTGAGGCCACAAGAAAATACCAGTTCCATAGGAGGAAACCTTGGTGAAGGACAAAAGCAAGGAGCTACCCCAGGCATCACATAAACCAAGGCACAATGCAAACATAAGCCCCAAAAGCTCTGGGTTCCCTGTGGGTACCAAGCGTGGCTATTTGCTCACAGTAAACATTAGTTTCTTCCAGCATTTCTGTATTGAGCAGACCGAGGGCACGCTGGTGTTACCTGGGCTGCAAGGAGCCAAACACAACGGCCAGCCGGGTGACAGGCCAGTGCGGGGGCAGGCAACACAGAGCCCAGGCTGGGCTCCTCTTCCCTATCTCCAAAGGGCACCAGGAGCAGTTTTCCAGCTTTTCCAGCCAGCAAGCATGCCAGCTCCACACCAATGCGCTGAGACAGCACCCAGAAGTGCAACTGTCCCAGTTTTCTCCCGTCACTGGCGCACAACTGCTTGAACACACATGACAGGCCTCAGCAACGTCAATGAATTTTTTCCCCTCAAACCAGGGACTCAGGGACAGGCTCGGCCCAGCTCTGCCCTCCACCATGGTGACAGCACACCCCACCACAGGGATGCCCGGATCCTCGCTGCCGTCCCACCTCAGGGCCATTCCGAACCCAGAGGGGCTGACGCTGCCCAGGCAGGCCAGGCTGGCTCCAGCCCTGGCACTGCCAGCTGCTGACCCCCAGGAGCGGAGGTTCGCTGTAGCAGACCCTTCCCAGCAGCCTGTAGCACCGAGTAGATGAAAGCCCTTCCAGGCCCAGGCTCCAGCTGGTTCAAGCTTGCTTGCAGCTTCAAATCCCATTTATTTGGATTTTTTTCTTTTCAATTGAGGTACGATCAAGGAAGGCATTAATCACTCCTCTGCCCATGGTTTAGCCGATGGGCTGCAAGTCCTTCTTCAGCCACTTCCCCGACACGTCCTGCAAGGGACGGTTTTAGGGCAGAGGCTTCTCCAGGCCCTTCACTGGCTGGAAAAAAACAGCCCCACTCTACCCCACCGCACCAAGGCAGCGGTGGGCAGGTCAAAGGCCCACAGAACACCCCGCTGTCGGCATCTCTCCATCACACGCCACACTGCTGATTTATTAAAATCCCCAGCTCTGCTCATGTCCTATGTCACTTGCTCTTCTTCCAAGCTTCTCGTTACCATTCTGGCCTGAAAACAAACTCCCTCCAAGTGTCAGGAGGATGAGCCCAGCCGCCTCGGGAATACTGGACTGGATTTTCATGACGGAACATTTTTGGCTGGAAGAGGGAGGGGGAAAAAAAAAAGGAAGCAGATCTTCTGTCACCTGATGGGGAGATGACTCAGAACATCACCGACATCCACAGGCGGGTGGGGACAGGGACCACCTTCACCCCTCTGCCTCCTCTTCCAGCACCGCAGTTAGCAAGAACACAGGGTGGGATGTGACCGTGTTATCTGAGGTCCGCGTAGGGAGAGGTCTCTGTGCAGAGAGCTGGTTTTAAACAGCGTCTCATACCCTACAGCATCTCCATCCTCTAGGACAGGTGACCATGCGGAAGTGGCACAAAATTAATTACAGAACTCTAAAAAAAGGTATAAAAACATCCTTATAAGTTTCCTCCTTAAACTGTACAGCTATGCCCTTTGGGCCCGGGGAAGCAAAGCCCATCCACAGCCACGCCAGGGCTCTTGGGGAAGACATCCCCTGCACCCGCCCCACAAAGGGCTGCAGGATGCATCTGATAAAACAACTGCCAGCCCCACGGCAGCACGTGAACGGAACGAGTCAGGCTGTGAGGGAGCAGGCAGCGGCTGCGCCACCCGTTAGCACCAGCGTGAAACTGTCCTCCAATGGATGCAAGAGAACGGTTCAGCAGCTCCAAGGCCAGCCTGCAGGACAGAAGCCAGGAGCTCAGTGGCATGCCCATTGGGACAGCAAAGCCCTGGGCCACCACCGGGAGGCCCAGGATGCGTATCCTCACTCAGGCTGTGCCCAGGACATGAGCAGGGCTTCGCACACCAGCCAACCCCTACCTAGCCCCGGGAAGTGCTCCCAAAGCCCAGTGGCAGCCATGGGACATCATCTGTAAATAAAAACCCGCAGAAGTCACCTTGAAAAGCACACAGAAGTCTCCTTGGGATGTCCACGCTAGGAATGGCATGAGCAATACCAATGACATTTCA
The DNA here is from genome assembly GCA_034782735.1 of Sagittarius serpentarius. Lineage (NCBI taxonomy): Eukaryota > Metazoa > Chordata > Aves > Accipitriformes > Sagittariidae > Sagittarius > Sagittarius serpentarius. The sequence continues at coordinate 22,955,551 of JAVKLA010000010.1, forward strand.
AGGAGAAACTCCCATTTGCAACATTTTTTTTGAAACGGTTGTTTTTACAGAAATCAATTGTTGCCAAAGTTCAGTTGAAGGCCAAACCACAAGCCTTGGCTCCCTGCAGAAATGAGATACGCTGTATGAAGATAACAGCTGCCTTCCCAGCCACAAGTCTTCCCGTATCTCACGGGAGACAGGCGCACTGCCCCACTGGCACCAGCACTAGCTGCTAGCCATTTTGGCACACGGCTACTCCAGTCCCCTGTGAAGCACACTATGAAAAAGAAGATAGGAACAAGTACGCTCTCCTTCTAAAATACACACTTCTCATCTTCCCACTTGACAAAAGGAGTAGGATTGCCTCCAGAAAGCGAGTTTAGACCACAAGCACTTGGACAACACTCCACTTCTTCAAAACAAACTCTCCGGCAGGCAGGCGGCAGGCAGGCAGCAGGCAGGCAGGAGGCTCGCTGCCGCCCTGCTCGGCCCCGCCAGCCCGGGGAAGCCCCGCGGGGAGCGCGGCCGGCACCTCCCGCGGCCCCTCCACCCCGGCGGGTGCCCGCCCCAAGGGGCGCAAGTGGGCACCGGGCACACGCACGGGCACACTCACCGCCGGGGAAAGCCCCCTCCCCACACCCCGGGCTGCGGGCTCTCCTCAGAGCCGGCGGGAGGCGAGGACGGGCTGCCCAGCGCCGAGCCCCGGGGCACCGCGGAGCCGCAAGCCAGAGGCGCC
>JAVKLA010000010.1:22956774-22976258 GCA_034782735.1 Sagittarius serpentarius
TCCTCGGCAGAAACCGCCCCGCCCCGCCCCGCCGCGCTCCCCGGGGCGGCCGGCTGCGGCCCTGCGGCGCCGCTGGTGGTCCTGGGGCACCGGGCCGTGGACCTGGGGCACCACTGATGGCCCCGGGACACCGGGCAGTGACCCGGAGACACCTGGCCATGGTCTCAGGATGCTCGCCAATGGTCCCGGAACACCCAGCAATGACATTAGGACACTCGGCCGTGGTCCAGGGGTACCACTGATGGCCCTGCAATGGCCCCAGGGCACCCAGCAATAGTCCAGGGACACTTGGCCGTGTTCCTGGAACACCCAGCGATGGCTCAAGGCGCATGGCCATGGCCCTGGGACACCCAGTAATGAAACTGGGACACCCAGCACCAGGAGAACAAGGGCTGACCCCCCTCCCCCAGCCAACCAGGCAGCAGGGGTCTGTTTGGACAAGTGCTGGGTGCCCCCCAGACATGGCGTGGGAGGAGGCGTAGCCTGAGAGGAGGTGATGGGCGCAGATGGGTGGAAGTGAAGAGGGGGCGAAGTCAATGCAATAATCAGCACTAGCAGCAATCAGCAACCCAGTCAGTTAAAGAGTAATTAAGTAGTTTTGCACATGTTTGTGGGCAGTTCCTCCATTGTGTGTAGGAGGAGTTGGAAGGAGAAATGGAGATGCCTGAAAATGAAAAACTGGGAGAGAAGAAACGCCATCCCCATCACGAGAGCCAGGAGAAGTAGCTGTGGAGCAGATGGGGCCCACTCCAGCCCACAGAGCTGTGTTTTTTGCCTCATTTATGATTGCAGGATCTGTGCAACTCAGACTTTGTTCGGGGGAGGCTGAAGAGAGAGGTAATTCCTTATTTCCCCAATAGACAGAGCTGAGAAAACCAAGCCCGGGCTCCAGGCCCAGGGCGGGAAGCTGGGCTGCGGACCAGGCGCATAGGCGGGGGCCGGCTGCCTCCACCCAGGGTGGGCAGCGAAGGCAGCAGCACCTCCAGGAATGATGGGCTGTGGGGTGGGAGATGGGGACAGACCATCTGCTAGGACATGCCCGGTGTGTCCCCAACTGCCTCTGCACGCCGGGGGTGCTCTCACTGGCAGGGAACGAGGCATTGCTCAACCCAAACTTCCGACTGCCCAGCCAGATGGTGACTGCCTGGCTGCAGGCTGGGGGGTGCCCAGCACCAGCCCCACGTCAGCCCGGGGCCAGACGCTGGGACAGAGGATTCTGCAGGTACAGCTGTGTATCACAGTAATCCCGGGAAGGATTAGCCCCTCTTCCAGCCTGGATGCAGTAAGGACAAATAAAGAAAACAGTTCCCAAATTTGACGAACGGGAGACAAACACGCTCCTGTTAGATGCATAGATTCTCAGAGGAGGGAGGAGATAAAAATGAAGATAAAGCAAAAAGGGGATTAGTGGAAACTTAGAAATCTCTCTTTAAAAGGTAAGGCATTAATTTTCTTAATGTGCCAAGGCGCAGAAGGATCTTGAGGACAGGGGATGGCACAGAAGGATCTTGAGGACAGGGGATCCTCAAGAGCTGGGAGGCTGAGGAGGAAAGCAGGGATTTCCCTGGAGAGGCTGCATGAGCTTCATTAACTTCAGGAACAAGGAAACTAGTACTCATTCTTGTTTTCCAGGATTGCCACTCCACCACCACCTTCACTGAAATAAATTAAATCCTGAGCCCTATTAATTTCTAGGAGCCCGCAGTACTCCAGCAGAACTGCATGGCCAAGTGGTGGCTGGATTTGCTGTTTGCAAAATAGCTTTTATCCAACTCCTAAGAGGATGCCTTGGGCAAGGAAACCCAAGAAGATTTCTTGCTTGGTTTATGATTTGTTTGATGCAGACATGGTCAAAGGTGAGACATGATTGCAACCAGTAATCTAACCTTTTGAATATATTTAATTAGCAATGACATTGCTGGGGGAGCCACCCAGAAACTCACTCCCAGGCCCAAGCTGCCACAATGGGGACTGTCACAGAGGAGTGAAGTCAGGGAAGCCCTGGAGCCATGCTGGGGCATGCCTGCCCTGCTGCCCCAGCTCTGACTCACCTCCCCTCTCCCTCTCCCCCAGGGCTCAGCTCAGCCCCAGTCAACCCACTTCACTTCCCCCCACTTTTTTTTTTGCTTACTCTCTCTTCCCCTCTTCTCTCTGCCCTGCCTCTCTGCTGCATCCCAGCTAAGGGATTAGAAACACCAGCCAAAGCCATACTCCCTCTCTTTGCCCTCTTCCAATAAAATAAAATGAAATTAAACAGGAAGACAGGTTTAAAAGTCTTGGATCATTCCATAAGGCCAGGTTAGGACTTCAGGGTGGGAGCATTTCCAAGCAGGGCTGTTGCAGGGAGCGCGCAGGTGACTCTGCCCCACCACCTTCCTCTGCCTGCCGTGCTCCAGCCTGTACCAGCTATTCCAGCCCTCCCAGCCTGGGGTGGGTAAGCAAAGTCCCACTTTCTGCAGAGTTTAACGTACGGATGGTGCCTGAGACACTTTAAGGAGGGCTTGGGTGAGCAGCTTTGCCGGCAGCCTGAAGGGGAAGGTAAGGTCTGTTGGTGCATGGCCATGAGCAGGAATGGAGGGACAGGTCCTGCCAGTGCACCTACATTCACAAGAAGATGTAGCTGCACCCTTAGAGCACGTCTCCACATAAAAGGCGTTCTGCATCACTGGAGGGAGAGCTCTGTTTTGATGGCTCGGGGGTGCCCCGGCGTAAGCGCGGTGCTCAGAGGGAGGGTACTGACACTATTGCACCACACGCAGTCTGGAGAGGTTGGAACTGCATATTCACAGTGGCACCAATGCAGTTGCTCAGCTGCTGTGTGTGGGAGACCAACCTGGCAGCCATCATTGCTCACTCCTGATGAATGCTGGCACGGCCAGGCTGAGCAGACATCTGGCAGGCCAAATCCTGCATCCAGCCGTGAAAGCGCCGGAGCTGCCACAGGAGAGGGCGGCCAGGGGCTGCCTCGCACCCTGCAAGGAGCAAACCCACCTGTCCAGGAAGTGCCCCGAAGTCTCAGACCTTGGAGAGGCAGTGCCACGTGCTCCCGAGGGCCAGCGGGGAGCAGGCAGGGCTGGGGAGTGATGCCCGGCAGGATTAGCAGCAGAGCCTTACGCAGGAGCTGACCCCAGAGAAGGCAGCTGGGTAAAAGGGCTGCTGTGGGGAACATAATCCTCAGTTTTGGGGTTTGAAACGGTCATTACAGGGCTGCTCCACTCTGACTGCACATCTCTTATTGTCACTTTATGCAGAGGCTCGACATGGACTATCTAATCTGGGAGGATAATCTTTGTTCTGCCACTCCGGCAAAGGACAGATTGCAGCAAGGATGTGACAGCCCTCGCTAGCATTTTGCAGTCTTTGTCACGGTCTCTGGAGCTTCTGGCACCTTCAGCCCCAATGGTAGAGACTTTCCAGAATAGACTCCATCCTGTGATTAGGAAAATGCCTCCATTTATAAAGGTGAGGACAGTCAGCATTGCACCGTGTCAGCCCTCCAGCTGCTCAGCAATGCTTTTGCTTTGGATCTTCCCTGGAGTTTCTGCTGCCAGATGGTTTGTGCGTGAAGTGGGAACCTGAGCTGTATTGCTCAGAGAGAGACGGAGACTTGGGGTGGACTGGATGCTGACCAGCTCTCGGCTTTGCAAAAGCAATGTGCTCCCTCTATTTTCCACTAAGAGTCTCTTCGCAACATGGGGCTTGCTCTAGCTCCAAAGCCAACACAGTGTCATCACCAGCTTTGAGCAGGACCAGGATACAGAGGATGCACGCATAGTAGGAATGTAAATATTTTCTACATGTACACCCACAGACACAGCATATGCAATAAATACTCACTCAGCATATCGTTTGCTGTGTGCCAGATCATAGACATAATTATTGATGCAGCAGGTTTGCAGAAAGACACAACAGGGTGTGTACTTAATTTGGCAATAAGAGCACACCTAAATGGCCCTGGCATTTTCAGCTGGGTATTAGACCACTGCCACCCACGGGCGCTGCTATTTTATCTCACATTGACATGTCGGCTGTAACAGAAACAAAACCAAAGGCAGATATTTGTTATTGAGATGGAAAAACTCCACCAAATGCTGCAAGGTGCTCCTTGCAAGCAGGACTGCTGCAGACCAGCTCTCAGATTATGCCACCCACTACACTTTCTAACAAGCCTATTAGGGCTCTGATCTTAATAGGACCTGTACACGTGCCTAACCATAAGGATGGCTCATTCTGCTACAGTCAACAGATGCATCATAGCTCCCAAAAGGAGGCAATATCAACAGAAATTATTTTGCAGAGCTCCATGTTCTCTTGGGAGGCGGCTGTCATCAGAAAAATAGGCTAAAACATTAAGCTTGTCATGGCACTTTGCAGAGATTCAATTGATTTCGTTGCTTCTGTTTGCGTCAGCCCACCTCTGAAGGCTGATGATCTATCCCAGTCAAAGTGGACTTGCGCAAAGGCTCGTAAACTGCCTTTGAGATCTAAATATTCTGTCAAGGGAATACATCAGGCTGTACTTTCCAAAATTTCACAAGGAAGGAAACTTTGGCAGAAAAAAGTTAAAATTATTGTGTAATTTAGTATAAGTCATTTATCCAGATTTTAAAATATCACTTAACAAAGTCCCTCTCAAAAAGCTGAGATGATGGCTGGGCTGAAATACTGCCAAACAGCCCAAACTGTGTGAGAGTCAGAAATTAAACAGGGCATTTTCAGCACAGGAGGTCAAGATGGGGATGCCAGGAAATTCTCCACTGGGGCCAGCCTTATTTGAGGATGGTGTTGAAGAGTGCTGCTCTTCCCTGGTCCGTGAGTGATTACAAGGACGTCAGGCGAAACCAGATGAAAGGGCGGTGCAGGCAGAGGTGAAATCCTGCCTAACTCCTGCCAGGTGACAGGGACGGAAAAGAAACATCTGGGCTATTCAGGCACACAGCTGGATTTCAAAACTAACAGCAGAGGCAAGAAAGTGGGATGAAATTCCGCCCTTATTGAAGCCACCTGTAAAAAACACTTCAGGACTTCACACCATGTAGAAATGTGACTGCTTTCCAGAAATCTGGGGGCAAGGACAACCAGGAACAAAAGAACATTTCAGAGGAAATTGCTTTCTATTAACTCATAATTACATAATGCAAAATTAACTCGCAAAGGCCAACAGCTTAATTGGACTCCCAAGAGGGGAAGACAGTTGTGTGGTGAATAAGAACCTTCCACAGCTACATGAAATATGGTGTTTCAAATACAGAATATAAATTCTTCTGCTGTGCAGCAAAAAATGCCCATTACCTTCAACAGCTACAACCATGGTGCTTTTAACCATTTCCGCTCAATCGCTGACCAGTGCCAAACTACCCAGGTGACCCTATGAAACGACTCCATTCTGGATGCCTCCTTGCACTTCCAGCCACACAACTGAATCCTAATTAATCCTGTGAATGTATTTGGATATTTTGCTGGAGTAAAGTATAAAGGCTTCCAGTCATCGTAACCTTCTTCCTAGCTTGGATTTTGATTAACTGGAATAAATACTTAATTAGAAAGGCAAAGAGCTGAACCTCTTGACCACCCAGGCATTGCCTCTGTAGTCATTGCCCTTTGATGTACAAGGAAAGGGCTTGTAGGACTTTCTTAAAACATGTGCAGCCTTTCATTTCTCTTAAAATCATAGCAAGGTCGGGCTCTGTTTTGGGGTTCGTCGCTCAGAAGCAGTGTGGTGAACATTGCACAAAGTGATAGCTGCTCATCTTGGTCTGATGAGGGGAGGGGAGACTTTCTTTGCCCTCCACAGGCAACAGGAGCTTGGGCATTTGTTTTCCAGGTCCCCATGTAACTCATGTCCCCATGAAAACCATAGGACTGAAAAACTGGCCCTGCTGTCCCACGCTTGCCTGTATGCTGCCGGCTGCCGCAGCAATCCCCAAGCAGCGACTGCCTGGCTAAATGTTTGCTGTGATGAGCTGTAACGTAGCTGCAGGAATTGCTCCTCCTGGTCTTGCCCACTGCACAGCTCTGTGGGAGCTGCCAGTTGCAGCGTGATGGGTACCAGGCAGGACCAGACTCTGGACATTTTCCTCCTGTGTAGAGCACTGATGTGGTGCTGACACGAGGCAGGTAGCATTGACACACTGCGTGTTGGGCTGCTTATGGGTGACGGCGCTGGGTGAGAGAGGTCCTCGGTTCAGCCATGCGCCCTTTCCCCTCCCTGTAACCTGCAATTCAACAGCACTCAAATACCTGCTTAAAAGTCACCGACTTCAGCAGGGCTTAGGCATGTGCTCAATCAAGGCTTAGGAAGCAGCTCAGCCCATGAAAGCAATCTGGTAGAACCATCAACGCCGCTTTTCGGATTGCCTCTTCTCTAGGCTTAATTACCGCCTGCTTTTGGCACTGGCACCATTTGCGCCGTATGCTTTTATTTTTCCCCAAAGGAGCATTTGCACCTTTACTGTATTTATTTTATTCTGAGGAAATCCTAATGATTTTCTTTCCTGCTTGATTTTGTTCCTGTTTGCAGTGGGACTCCTGCTATCGCTCTATAAATATCTGACTCTGAAATCTTTGCAGGAGCAAGCGTGACTGAGAGCAGAAAAGGTGAAGTCAAGCTAAAGAGACCTTTACCAGCTCTAAAAACAGCTGCTGCTCTTGCTGCTGCAACTGATTCATACCTCATCTGGAGAACAACAGTTCAGAGCCCAGAATCGTTGTCTCCAATGATTTATTTGGCTGTGCTGGAGTTTGGCGATGTGCTGCATAATGTTTTTTGCATGGAAGTGTCACTCTGAGGGAGGTTTAATTGCTTTCAACATGGATGGTGATGAGAACGCCTTGGAAAAGCTATTTGCATACGTTTTGTCGAATGCCAAATGTGTAACTTCCTCCACGCTCAGGCAGTCTAAGGCTGATTCCCTGCATTACTCAGCTTTGCTGGGTGCCTCTGAAAAATTAGCAACCAGAAATTCCCCAGCATGGAGCAGAAAGTGAAACTCGGGGCCAGTTGGTTTGAATGTAGGATTATTTGTAACAGCTAAAACAGCAGGACTCTGAATATGGGGTTGCTATAAACATAGACTGCCCCAGGCCCCCGGCATTCAGGGCTTTATGGCTGACGCTGCTTGCAGAAGTCCAGGGCGAAGCAAGGGCAAGGGCTCGGCACAGCCTGTTCCCAGGGTATTGGCTTGACTTGCTGAGTGAAAGAAAGTAAATGAGTGATTTCAACAGTACAGGGCCAGTGTCAAAGAGCTGAGCTGCCACCAAGGGCAGGGCACACACCTGCACAACGCAGCACCCGCGCCACCACTCACACACCGTCTTTGCAGTACTGATTCTGGAAAACTCTCACCAGAGTCATCCCTCTGACAACCTTCATGCGAGGCCATGAGGTGCCATGCACAAATCCCTTGTCCTTCTTTCTCCACATAATTCAAGGGCAAAGTATCTCTCGAGTGGCCTCAGAGGTTTACACAGCATCAGTCACAACAATCCAGTCTAAATAGATCTTTACTCCACTGCATATCTCACTCTACAGGGCATTTCATTTTTGTAATTACTTAATGCTTTGAAGCATCAGCTCTTGCCATAAGCAGGACCCTGCCTATAGGAGTGAGATAGGTATTGATTTAATTCCCTCAGTGCAAGGGATCCTAAGGTACCTGGAAGCGACTTATTTCAGAACTGCAGCCATCCCTATAGGCGTGCTCGCTGCCTGGCTGCATTTCCCCAGATACATGCTCTTTTTCAGCCTAGATGTTGTACCTGGAAAGAAGAGAAGAGTTATTTACAGCAGTCTGGGATTTGCAGGCTGGTTGGCAGCGCTGTACAGCAGCCCCAGCTGTGCTGCCACACATAGCAAAAATCAGGAAGAAGTAGTACAGCATTTTTCTGTCCGTCACACAGTGAATGTGCTGCAAGACCAACACCTTCTGGAAGCATCAGATTTGTTGTAGAGGTGCTGTGCAGTTGCGTACATGTGTGTGATGGATCAGCACCTTTCGGGCATGATGGATTTGCTGAGCGTGTACAAACCATCTGCCCACGAAAGCCACAAAGAAAGGCACCAGTCCTGGTCTCCCACACAGGACGGCAGTGGTCCTGTTTGCCCACAAGGACAGACAGCAGTCACGTCAGGGTGGACCTTGAAAGAGGCAGAGCATTTCCTGATGGACACCACATTTCTGGTGTGATAGGCTTGTTTGTGCCAACCTGGATACCACGACATGGCACTCTTCGTGCTGCCAGCCAAATTTGGGGTTGGTTTGGCTTGGTTTTACACATGTGGCTCTGTGTACGCTGCGTATCCATCTGAACAACAGGAACAAGGGCTGTGATCCACGATCAGGCTGAGCCTGCTCCGATCCTCCAAGGAGCTCAAGATCTCAGCCCAAGCCCATGCCAGGCGCTGTAGCTGGCAGTGCAGAATGACCCTGGAAGGCAGGGCGGGCAGGGCAGGAAAGGCAGAGCATCACCAGCTTGTACAGAAACAGCGGAAACTGTAGCAAAGTGGAATACAATCATCTGAACTGGAATTTAATCAAGACACCAGGGCTCATATTTGCTTATTATGAACAGCCTGAGTGACTACATGACGTAACAGCAGCCAGAAGCATTCCAAATAAAAATCAGGCTGAATTTCGTAAAAGCAAAGGTGAAAGTGGCAGTTTCTTTATTTCTGTCACCCACTTAAGGCAGTGCAATTTTGTGGAATTTATGTGTCAGCCACTCATCCTGCCTTCCTGAAACACAAGCTATGGGTTCATTACAGGGTTTTACAGATGGTACTACATGGCCTGTGATAGAGGTGGCCAGCTGCGATGACCTAATGGGTCTGCTGGCTGTAACTGCCCTGTGTCCCCAAACAAATACCACCTCATGATTCATAGGGAAAAGAAGTACTCCCTGCATTACCAGCGTGACAGCTGGTTTCAGCCAGGTTCGCAGAGTTTCTCATCTTATGCAACCACCATTAGTTATTCACAACAGCTGACTGCGGCTAGCAGGCCAGTTTGCTAAGAACGGTGCCTAGTTACAACAACAAACCAGGTCTGAGTTTGCCATGGGCATGTTTTTCTCAGATAAACCAAGAAAAAAAATTTTACAGCGTGCAGTTCATTGTACACAACCTGGATTTAAGCTGTTTAGTTTGTAAGGGTATTTTAAACTAAACAAACAGCTTTTTGTTAACATTTTCACTAGCGCTGCAGATTTCTAGCTTTAGAATAGCACTGATCACTTTGAGCCAGTACCGCTTTGCTGGGATGGAGGAATGAAATGTTATACATCCTAGTCAAAACTCTGAGACCATGCAAGCATTTTTCTGGCAGTGTTCCTGAAATTAATTGGAGTAATTATCAGCCGAAGGCCTGACCCTCAGGCTTTCCCTTGGATTTCAGAGCAGGGGAAGTTGCTGGGTTACCGCTTCATCTCAGCCCACAGCCAGGGAGAGACGTGGGCAGCAGCACTGTGGCAATGGGCAAGGCACCCACTTCAACCCATGTGCCACGGCTGGATGGATGTGGAAGAGAGGAGCGGCTGGACCTACCGGAAGAGTCATTGCAGGGGTGAAAGGAGGCTGCCAGAGCTGATGTCTTCTTGGAAAGAGAGGAGGATCCACGGAGAATGGCCTTGCCAAAGAAAGAAATAATTCCTTTGCCCGCAGCTCTTGCTCCTTTTTCAGCAGGCTCTCCTCCTCTAGCACTGCCGGACTGGGTCTGGCTGGAGAAGCACGAGTTTCTTCAGAGGCACTGGTTGGGTGCTGTGCTTTGGATTTGTGACTAAACCAATGTTGATAACACCCCAGTGTTTTACCTAACGCTGATCAGGGCTGGCACAGCATCAAGACCTCTCCTTTTTCCCACTCTGTCCCCTCAGTGAGGAGGCTGGGGGGGGTGAGAAGCTGTGGGGAACACACAGCTGGGACAGCTGCCCCCACTGACCAAAGGGATATTCTGTGCCACAGGATGTTGTGCTCAGCAATCAGACCTCAGGCACAGGAGGAGGAAAGGGGGATGTTTGAGGTTATGGTGATTGTCTTCCCCAGTAACGCCTATGCGCTTCCCTAGGAATGGCTGAACGCCTGCCTGCCGATGGGAAGCAGTGAATGAATTCCTTATTTTGCTTTGCTTGCTCGTGCAGCTTTGCTTCACTTATTAAACTGTCTTTATCTCAACCCACCAGTCCCGCATCCCACTGGAGGGGAGCAAGGAACTGGGTGGGTGCTTACCAGCCCACCACAGCTAGATCGGTTTACTTCATTCATCCTTTCTGTTTCTTTTGTTATATATCCCCTCTTTCCTATAAGATAGTTACCACTCTTGTCAGCGTTAAATCTTTGTTACTGTTGCTTTTTCATTTTACCTCTCTTAAATCTGTACTTCTCCCTTTATCTCTGCTGCAGGCTGCAGGAGCAATGTTGCTCTATCCAGGGCAAGACAGGCCATGTGGCCATGGGAAGCGATGCCCCTCTCTGTGATATGGGGCCTGTGTGTTGTGTGTCAAAAGCGGTTTGTGGAGTAGGTGTGAACAGGAGCTGTGTTTTATCAGCAAAGCAATTGCTGTCCTGATAAGGGATTACAGAGGTAACAGAAGAAGCAGAACATTCTTCTAGGGAGACACTTCAGAGGAGTGCCCATGAAAACCACCACCAGCTGCCTCTGGTGGAAAGAAGACATGAGAGAAAGTGTGGCCTACGAGTCAGAGCAGGAGTCAGCACATTCAGATTATTATTTTTCTCTCTGCTATCGCTTTGCTGGATACTGAACGGGATATCTGCATCATTTCAGCTGTGAAACTTCTCTCTCCCAGCAGAGGCACCATGGACAGGGTAATGGAGCCTACCAAAAAATCTAGGTCGTACCACTTGGATTCCCAGCGATCTGCTAAACAGCACTGGGCAGAGATCTCCACCTTTCTGGCTACAATAGGGCTACTGAGCAGAAGCAGGTTGGAGGCTGGGAAGACCCAGTTGGTGGGAAATGTGTGCACACTATCATTAAATCACACTTTGGAGTGCCCACCCCAGGTGTCTCCCTGTGTCCCAGCTGCCTTAGCCACGCCATCCCATCACTGGCAAAGGGCAGAGAAGACTGGCATCCTTCTTGGAAGGGCCCTGCATTGCCTTCTGCAAGGGCTGGCAGGTTTCAGAGGTAGCTCGAGAGCAGGCTGCTCACGTCAGCATGAGGCGACAAGTCCTGGGAGTGCCCAGCAGCTCCAGGCTACCACCATGAGCAAAAAATGCAGTTGTTTGTACAGTTGTTCATTTTTACCATTGCCATTTGTTTGTAGACATGTCACAGCAGATGCTTCTCAGCCGTACAACGGATACTTGGACTCATTTGGGGCTGGTACCAGTAACTGTAATCCAGCTAACAAAATGCTCTGTTTATCAGAGCCGTCACAAGGCTTTGTTAATTCCCACAGACAGAAGGGCTTTCAGGATAGTCTGTAATAAGGAAGGAGGAAAAACTTTTAATTTATATGCCAAAAAGAATGTAATCCAGAGACTACCTAAACACTGCCCTCAACAAAAAGGTATTCAGCATTAAAAACAAACCCTGGCAGAGGGGCAGGCAGTGAAGGACTGCTGTGGGAGGGAGGAAAGCAGGGGACAGGCAAGGCCAAGATTCCTGAAGCTGATATTCGGGTTTCACCTCCCAGGTGATGAATGGCTTCTGTCCAGGAAGCAGCTGCCGCCTGGCCACCGAGGGCGAAGGCAGACACAGCACTCATGGTCACTCCCAGAGCATGGACCCACATCCAAGGAAGCTGGTGGCAGCCAGGTCCGGAACAGGAAAGGAGGTTGCTCTGCTCACAGCCCGATGCAAACACGGGACTGGCTGCCAGAGGAAGCTGCAGATACTATACGTTTCCACTATTTCAATATACTGAAGAGTAGCTGGAGAGGCTATCGGGAGCAAGACTGCATCTGCTTGCCCTGCTCTTTGTCTCTCGAGATGTCTGCTTATGGCCTCTGCTGGCTTTTTGTAGGGGAAAGGGGGGTGTTGTTTTTTTAAATTCTAATTCTCTCCTGACCGTAATTGATTTTTCTATTCTTGGTTATTTTGTTTGTTTTTCTTAATTTATAAATGGTGGTTTCTACTGCTGACATCTTCTTTGCCTGTCATGCCCTCTACACACACACACACACACACACACACACACGTGCAAAGTGTCACCAAATTTTGGGATGGATACACATGCACCTAATATATAGATACACTCCAGAAATCGCACCTGTGGCAGGGTGCAGGAGGCTTGAACTTGCAATGCTTGTTTGAAATTAAGCATTAAACAGCCCTTTAAAGAAGAAACTAGATTGACTTGAGGAAGACATTCAGGAAGAAATGGAAAAGGGCGGTACTTTGTCATCACTGCCTTCTCTTGCCTCATTTTCTGAGTGTGCAGAAGCATTTGGAGGCCACTGCTGGAAAGAAGACCCAGGGCCTGCAGGACCTGCTGGCCTGACACTGTGGCTACATTTCTGGGCCTGGCAGAAGACATGACCGTGGAGCTGCATCACGCTGGGCTCCAGCCTGTGGTGCAGTCAGCCTGTGTGTCTGGTTGCCTGCAGTGGCCAGAAAGGTCAGATAAGTAAGTGGCGTTAGTGAAAGCCATCTGTGCTGGTAAACAAACAGAAACTAGTTTACTGGGAGATTAAGGTGAAAAAGTGGGAGCAGATTTCCCCAGTCTTCGTGGGTCTCAAGATAAAGTGTTTGTCAGAGGGCAGGTGGTAGGGGACCCTGTGAGATGTGCTTCCCAGCTCACCCCTCGACTTGCTGTCCATTTCAGGGCTGTTTCTCCAGCCTCTCTGTACCTCAGTGTAGGCATTTGTAAAATAGCAACTGCCTCCTGCCGAAGCCTGTCACCAAGCAGAACCCATTCACGCTGGGAGAGTCACATCTTGAGACAGAAGGGCCATCACACACTGCTGCAAGAGCAGACTTGGATGAGTCATGACACACAAGCACAGCACCAGCTCTGAAACACATAAAATGCCTGAGTTCTCAGTCCAAAAAAATTCACTGTTTAAAAGCAAAACCGAGGCAGGACAATTCTTCTGTGTCCTGTCTCTGGGGCAGCACCTCCTGGCCCCACTTGACAGTGTTTGAACCATTCACCCAGCAGACCCTGTCTGTTGGGAAGCCAGCGAGCTCTGTGGATGGGGACAGTCCTCCGTGTCTGCATACCCGGCAGAGCGGTTGGTGGTGCGTGGCAGGGCACAAGCCAGCATGAACAAGCATCCGGTGCAGAAAAAGAGGAAATGAGATTGGGGTCTGGGGTGCTGCATTTCCCTGAAGGGCAAACAGGGCTGGAGGAGTCAGCCGTCACTTCTCAACAAGGTACTCCTCACACTGTCCCCATGTCCAAGGCAAGGGTGGAGTTTGGTCTCCTCAGCCCATGTATTCAGCCACTTGACTAGCAGCGCCAGCAGATGACATAACAGTATCATTGGGAACATTCCCTCCCGGTGCCCTTTTGGGTCCCTGTTTCCAAGGGCTGATCCCATTTGTTTGCATTTCAGATAGATCACCACCTTTGGTGACTGGCTACAGCAGCACATCTTGCTGGGCACTGACTACAGCCATGCGATGTGCTTCCCTCTGTCACTGCTTCCTCCTGGGCAAACTCCAGATTTAGCATGTCAAAACCAAAAAAAAAATGAAATGAAAAGCAAACAAACCAAGCATCCAGTAGTTTCAAACAACAAATACCAAAGCAACAGGAGAGACATTATCTGCTGAGAACTCGTGCCTGGAATTTGCCTCTCTATGTATTTGTTTATATTTATACATACAAGTGTGTATATATGTATGCACACAGGCATATGCCTACTGCATATATCTAGAGAACAAGAGAATAAGATGCTATATATACTGAGATACATTAAGAAGATATAAAAACAAATCTATATAGTGAAGGGTTTAAAGCAATTTTCAGCATTTCATCAGTCAGCCTGAGAGAATCCTTCCCATCTGCCCAAAAGCAATAAAGCAAGCAAATTACATGGCTGACTCTTTCTCTACCTTCTTAGCGGCATGCCTAAGCTTCGCCTGTATAACAAATAAATGTCCTGAGTTTGATAACAAAGATCATTCATCCTTCCTTTTAAAGTACCATCACATCTCTCTTTCTCAGTCTCATACTGGACTGCAGTAAAATCGAGAGAAGGAAGTAGGAGGAGATGGTCTTTCTGCACAGAGGTTGTTTTCAGGCCAATGCAGCTTCCCGGCGTTCACATCTCAGCCTGCCAACATCTTCAGGAGCTGTGATGGGACTGATCCTGGGGGATGATGAAGCCCACAAAAGGCAGGTCTTTTGTAAGCAATAGGTGCCCTGTTGGCACTTTGGTGCCATAGCCATAGGCATTTCCTCACATGCAGCCTACAGATACTGACATTTTAAGGCCACTGCTGACTTTAGTATTGTTGATATTGCTGGTTTTGTCTTACGTCTTTGAAACCGCAGGATCATCCTGTTGTTTGGCCTATACCATATTCCATGCTAGAATCTGAATCTGCCTTCAGGTCAGCTTAGAGCTGAACCCCTCTCTGTACCCCAGGAAATATTTTATTTTTACTATAAAGCCAAGCTATGAAGGTGATTGGCATATTTAAATACTTGTAGGATAGTTCTACAGTAAATCTAGGTGAAGCACTTCCACCTTCCCTACAACATCGGGCAGCCTCCTCTCACTGTCTAACTACACAATTCCACAGAAGGACATTCAGTGCTCTCTATTTCAAAAAGACTTGAATCAAGGGTGACTTTGAGATCCCTCAGATCACCATGTTTGTAGGTAATCTAAAAGGTTAACTTGGATGTCTCCAAGGCCAAAGACTGCCATAACTGCTAAACCAACTCCCTAGAGTAAATCTGGCATGCCCTTGCTCTTTGGAGCCCACAGCCTCCACTTGTAAGAAAGAACAAAGTCCTGTGCTTGTAAATTAGTGCCTTCCCCTACGTTTCCAGTTACAGCTGGTCACTTACTCATCTGTGCCTGCCCTCAGTGTTCCACATAGCTATCTATTTAGGCTGCTCTGTATAATTTAAGAATTAAAACTAAACACTATATTACCTACAGCCACATCATCTTAGATGAGCTTAAATGACTGTGAAATTCCTGGGATCTATTAAAAGCAACATTCAGCGCACACATTAATCAACAGATGCTCAGTAGCTGTGTATCAGAAAACCACAAGTGAGAAGCAGGCTGAAAGGCCTCCTGCCAAAATGATTACTTTCTGTTGCAACCAAGTCCTCAGAAAACCACCTGTACAGTGATGCTAGACCGGTGTTAGTTATCTCAGTGGTAGTAATTCTGACTTTTACCCCTTCTCAGTGGCAACAACATGTCAAGCAAGCAGTGGCATTTCCTGCTGATGAGTCAGAGATGAGACATGAAAATACCACCTCTTCATACTGAACATTTTAGACGTTGTAATTTGGTATCACCTGTGGTTACTTTACCATAGTGCGCTGCTCTGAGGAATGATACTTCATTTCAGTGGAAATATGACAGTTCACAGGAGCTGCATCTCCTGGTACCTGTGGCTTCTTGTTCTCACTCAGTCGCTTGACCCAGCAGCCCTTGATGCCTCCAGCCGCTCTGATGCTCCCCCCGCTACAGGGGTCCCTGGGATCCTTGTCCTCTTTCTACCTTTTCCCTTTTTCTTCTTTTTTTTTCCCTTCAGATCCTGGGTTTTGTGAGGTTCAGTCCTGGGTTTGTGTTTCTCTAAGCTCCCAGGCCTCTGCTTTCCTGGCTCAATCCTTCCTTCCACGTCTCTCCCTGAACCCTTCCCATGGCTTCCAACACCCATCTGTGGTTCCCCTTTGGCCAGGGCCAGCAGGCACAGTGAGCAGAAGGTCAGCTCACATCCTGAAGAATTACATATGCAGTCATCCCTTTTCTACATCAGTCTCTCATGATTAAAAGCACATGACAGCTACAAGGCCAGTAAAATAAAACAAGCATGGAGTTTCCTGATCATGACAGTTGAAAGATCTAAGGAACAAAAACAACCAAAAAAACGAGGCCGAGGCCGAGGCCGAGGCCAAGGCCAAAACCAAAAAACCCCAAAACAAAAGGAAAGAAAAAGCAAAGAGAAAGTAAAACGGCTGAAATTTCTGGCTTTCATTCTTAGGCCAGATGACCTGCTCTTCACGCCAAGAAAAACTCAAGTGACTATGAAAGATAAGTTTTAAGATTTTCTTTATTCTGCACCAGCCTGGTACAGAATTGAACACTGCTCTGGTGACAACTGCAAGAGCCCATTGCAAGAGGTGAAGTTTACATGGGACTCTAGCCATGCCCTTTTCCCTGACCGACACTGCTGCAATGGCTCTACATCTTCCACCATTTGCTGATTTGCTTTTAAGAAACCTTGCCCTTGCAGACAGATGCAGCTACTGCTTTTAACCCAGAGCAGCACAGGCACAGCTATAAGATATGGAGGAAGGGGGGCTACAGGGAGGAGGCGTAGACTTCAGTCAGAGCTGCAGAACAGAAGAGGAACCAGTTACTAAGTGCAACAAGGGGCCTTCTGGCTGCACAGCAGGGAAAACGTTCTTCACCCTGACCGTGGTGCAGCATGGGGACAGCTCTCCCAGAACAGCTGGGCACTCTCCACCCTGAGAGATTTTCAGAACTTCTCTGGACAAGCCCCTGAGCAACCTCCTCTAACTTTGAAGTCGGTCCTGCTTTGAGCAGGAGGTTGGATCAGAGCTCTCCAGAGATGCCTTTCAATGATTCTTTTCTCTGATTTCTAGGTGGGCAGGATAAGGACTGCGCAAGGAGGGCTGGGCTGCACAGCAGGGGAGCTTCTTCCTGGCTGTGACCCAGAGCACAAGCCATACAGCAGGGAAGCGAGATGCATATGGCCCCCACTGTCCTTCTCTGCCACGTTCCCACCTGTTCTCCCTCAAACCCTTTCAATTTAACTTACTGCATTTTCACTGGGCTTCCCAGAAAAGTAAAAGAAAAACCGCAAAAGTTACTGTGACCTAAAATCATGCAAATTTGCAGAAGACAATTTCTTTTTAGAGGTGTTCTCAAGGGAAACAGTGACAATTCACATTTTAGTGACCAGCTACTTCCAGCCATCTAGAGTGACCTGCACCAGTCTGTTCATACTGAAGTGACCCTCCATACCCCTCTGGTGCTTTGACACAGCACATTTGAAGCACGTCACAAATACTAAAATTGGCCAACGCATGGCAAACTTTGAATTTTAATTTTTGCAAAAAAAAAGGAAGACACCATTCATAAGGAAATTTCCTGTGTTTCATCAGCTGAAGTGTAGCACATTCTGGATCAAGCTTCATTATTTATGGATGAAGTGGTGTTCATAATCTCCACTCCAGAGCAGCAAGAAAACAGATCACAGAGCAGAGGCGCCTGAGCCTCTGACGTGTTGGAGGCCTACAGTCCCCCCAGTTTCCAAATGGAGTAAGATGTGCACATCACCTCTAGAAATCAGCTTGCACCACCCTGCAAAGTGCCATCATCATTTTTCACTGGCACCAGTGAGCTTTAAGTGAGCCACATGACACGTGCCTAAGCTGAGGTCATACACTCTACGCTGTCCCAAACAGTACTGAGATGGAGAGAATGAGTTAAAGCAGATGGGTATTAGCAAACTGCAGATTGTCGGAAATTAGCCAGTGTGGAAAAAAAATTTTTGTTATAACTGTAGTAAGGCTATCTAAGTAGGTCACCACAAAACCACATCAGAAGATGAGAGCAAAGGAGGTGTGGGTTCAGTCTCACTGCAGGAAACCAGACGTTCTCCAGCTCTGCCCCGCCTGTGACAAAAAGAGAAAAACAGCTGCTGCCCAAATCTCACTGTTTTTTAAAACTCTTGCACGTTCATACCTATGTGAGTGGCTTTCACTTTTATGTAAACAGATCACGAGCATCAGTGTGTCTGTGCCCTAAATCTACCATTTCATTTTGATTAAAGTGTACAGCTGATACTCTAATGTGCCTTCAAAACGACCTGAGGTATACAAACCAATATGTCTGTTTGTACAAACCCCCTTTTCTTCCCTGAGGAAGCCAAACCAGAAATGAACAGAAATTCATGTGATGCTGTTTTACTATTTGTTTCCATAGTGCCCATCATCCCAGCATCTCAGGCTTTCACAGACTGGATGTATGTACGTCCATGACCAGCTTTGTAAGCTGGGAGGTGCTAATCAGCCCCATTTTCTAGGTAAGAACATGGGAGAGCTTAGAGACCCAGGTCACAGCAGCAGCCTGTGTCAGACGAGGGCATTTGAAACTTACACCAGATAAAGCTGACAACTTGATGATATTTTAATTCAAGATTATTTTGACACGGATTTTGTGGCAGTGGCTTTCTGATGCAGGTTGACGGTAACTGGATAAATGCTAATTTGACACTTCCTTTTCACTGTAAGGCTAGGTTCTCAGCCTGTGGCCGAGCAGTGAAAGCTGACCGTGCATCAGCTGTGCACTTACTCAGGTCTGCTCGGCCAGCAGGAAAGGGTCAGGGGAGTTGCAGGTTGAACACGTCTTATTTAAAAAGTCAGGATCCCTTTCCTGCTTTTAGGCACCACACAATATTTTGACGCGATGCTTCAGCACACTTCTGCAGCCATTGTACCCAGGTTTCCAGCGCACCCCCTGAAACAATAACCCTGTGCCACCATGACCTCAGTCTCTGTTTAAGCACGAGGGGTTACTTAGGAGCTTGGGTGATGGCGGTTGAAGGACAAGGAGCCACCAGGCAATGACAGTGGAGGGACAAGATGCTGCTAGGCAACGGCGGCTCTGAAGGGAAAGGAGCCAGGCAATAGCGTCGGGGAAGGAGCTGCCAGGTAACAACAACTGAGGGACAAGGAGCCGCTGGGCGATGGCGTCTCTGAGGGACGTGATGCCAGACAGCAATGGCGACCGAGGGACAAGGAGCCGCTGGGCGATGGCGGCTGAAGGCCCGTCCCCAGCGCGAGCCGCCGCCAGGGCAGGGCGCAGGGTGGGACCCTGCGGGCAGGACGCCCCCGCTGGGCAGCGCGGGAAGGGTGACATCACACCGCAGCACCAGGCCATGACGACGCCGCGTCGCCACGCAACGCCAGGACAGCTCGCGGCCCGGCGCGCGCGCGCACCCGCCCCCGCTCTCACGTGACACACACCCTCCCCGATCACGCGCCCGCTTGACGCCGGCGGCAAGCAGCCGCCGTGCACGCATGCGCGCTCTCCCACCTCCACGACCCTCCCGGTCCTATCATAGAGATTGAGGACGCGCCCGCTAGAGTGTCGCCCAGGAGCCCCGGAAGTGGCTGCGTGCGGGGAGGCCCCGCAGGAGTGCGGTGGGAGGTTTAAGCCGGCGGCAGGCAAGATGGCGGAGTGAGTGTGGTGGCGGTCGGGACGCGGGCGGCAGGAGGGGTCGGGCCTCTCCCCCGGGCCCTGCTGGCGGGAAAGCGTCGCCTCCGGGGCAGGGCCTCGCTGCTGTGTGCCCGACGGA
>JAVKLA010000010.1:22976303-22996913 GCA_034782735.1 Sagittarius serpentarius
GGAGGAGGGGGAAGTGTCTCCAGCGCCTCTGTGCCGGCCCCTCCGCTCAGCACGGTGCCTGGGGCCGAGGGCTGCGGGGGCGGCCCGATGGGCTGCGCCTATTCCTAGGCTGCGGGCTGCAGCGCGGGCCCCTGGGGAGGGTCCGGGAGCATCCCGCCCACGGGAGGGGGAGGCCGGCTCTGAAGCGGCCCTGCGCGGTGGGGAGGCCTATAAAAGCTGGCAAGTGCAGTCCCTGTGGGTGCCGTTGATCTGGCACAGCGGGTTTGTTACACTCGACAGGCTAAGTGGGCTAGTTCGTTCTCTCTGTGTCAAGCTTTCACCTCCATCCCAAGCTGCAGTGCAGAATATTTGGTGTCTGCTGTGCATGAAGGAACTCGGGAACAATCAGCTTCATGAATCTGAGCTTCCAGTATTTGTCTGTGATCAGAGACCACTTTTAAAAAGCAACCTTAGTGTGTTGGTCACTAGTATAAATTCAGTATGATCTGGTGGTTGTTTAATGTGTGGCTGTCTTTACTAGGCTGTCTTGATCATGCTGCTCCCATCCAGTATAATCACATATTATGTTATCCTGACAGGTCTGCAAATGCCACCCATGAAGTCATCAATGTCACCCTCCACGCTACGCTGGCTGCTACTACCAAATTGGTTGTACCTACACCTGCTAAACCTATCCTTCCAGTTCAGACTGGAGTTCAAGCACAGCAAGAGGAGCAATCTAGTGGCATGACAATTTTTTTTAGTCTTCTTGTTTTAGGTGAATGATGAACTGAAAAGTCTTTTAGTTTCTGTTAATCATACTCTGTATCTGAGGACATAGGCCAGCTTCCAAAATCATAGGATTTTATTTCTCCTCTGGTTTTCTCTCTATGAAGTGGAATATTGTACAGGCACAGGGATTTAGAAAGTTGGGTATATAACTGCCGGAACCTCCCAAACCTGTGGAAAGCTGAGGACCATTGCAGACCTTTTCACCATGATCTCAAAGTGCAAACAACCTGTTTAATTGTTTTCGCCTTCTTTATCAAGCACATGGCATGTGTTCATGTATGAAAAAGACACTGTCAGAATACTCCATGGAGCTTGCAGCTGTCTTTGAGGACAGTGTACTAGATAAATGTCAATTTAACTACTTCTAGCACTTCTGGACAGCCCTCAGATACTCTGTTATATAAGCCAGTAGAATGGAGTCAGATTTACATGCACAAGTACTCAAGTTCAGTATCTATTTTTCTGGCTTTCCTTACTTTCTTACGTTCCTGCCAGAGTGCGATAATAACATGCAGGTTGCCATAATTATATTAACGTTGTTGTACATGTATAGGTGTTTTGAATGGCAGATGCATGCCCAACTTTTCTATAAGTCTAGGCTGTTATCTTTCTTTAATAGACTATAGTTACCTCTCACTGTCTGCTTAGAGCAATGCTGTAGTCAAAACTGTAACAATAACAAAACTTTCATGGGGGGTTAAGGGTTTGTCCGTTTTCCTTTGTATGTTTGTGTGTTTGGTTCCTCCAAAGCAAGCTAAACTGAGAGACTTTTCTGTGACAGATGGGTCACCTAGTCTTCTAAGTGGTTATTCTTTCCAGTAGTAAATGGAGAAAATAATAGGTATGGAGTTGACAGCAATGCAGAAACTTCTGCAAATTATTTGGGTTTAGAAAAGAAAAATTTTTTCTCCTATAAATATTAAGTGCAGCAAAAAGTAGAAGGCTTCTGCTTATTTCTAAAGTATCTGTTTGTCTTCAAAGAGGGTTAATGTTTTCCCAGAGGTCAATGGCATATTAGAATTTGAACAGAAATGAAAGACCAAAGCAAAATGCAGTAGATCAGAAGACTTCTAAGATTAAAATAAAGTTTCTGAATATGTGTGTCTCATGGATTTTAAAAGGACCATTCATGGTAAAATTGTATTCCTAGGACTTAAGAACAGAGCTATGATTTTTTTGGCTGTGTTCCAGCCTATTTAAGCCAGTCTGATAACTTAATGGATCTTAAAACATCACCCTTAGGACAGAGGAGTTCCCTGAACAAAGTAAAGCCAGTATAAAAACTTATTGTTCATAGGTTTTCCCATTCATAATCTCTGATTTAAGAGTGTAGGAAGGGTGAAAATGAATGTGTATACCATACTCTTAAATCTGGATGTCATGAGCTGTAAAATGACCTTTAGAATGTTCTACACTGGAACAGACCCAGAAGCAGATCCGTTCTAGCTGTGTTGTGTCAAAGGCAAGCCCCAAATTTAAAGTGACTGAAGTAGCATGAGTTAGTCTCTGACCCCAAATTTCTCGTTTATCTGTTCAAACACCACTTCACTTTCAAAGTCATACCTCTAGTCTGCCATGTTCATGTGATCCATGAAATCCCTTCTGTTATATGCTTTTACTGGGCTTTTCCTTAAGGGGACACTCAAATTTTCTTTTAGCCTGTCCAGAACAGTGTTTTTTCCAGCCTCTTGCCTGATACGTGCAAGTGCCTAAAGCACATCATATGCTGCCAGATACAAACTGAGCAGTCTTACGCAAGGAATGGGTGACCAAGAGCTAAAGAATATACCAGGCTGCTGTAATATTTATGGTGGTGGGAGTTACTTCTTCGACTATGGTAGGTTTTTGTTTTATGCCAAAGCAAAGTAGTCAAAAGCTGGTAGAAAGGAGATGATTAGATGTGCTAAATAGGAACCATGTTTGTGCTTGCATTGGAGTTTGCTGGAAATCCGTAATGTCCAGATGTCTTTATGGATCTGTTCCAAAGCGCAGTATAGAATGCTTTTAACACAGTAATCCTAGATGTCTTTAGTGGATGTGTATTTTTCATGTTTAACAGGCAGGAAATTGATATGAAACTCAGTAATACTGATTGACAGGTGAATAAAAACTTTGCTTGGGATATCAAAGATTGGTGGAGTGGAAGTGGGGTAAATATGTGGGGAAGGGAGCCCTGACAGTCTTCATGAATGGAGCCATCCCTGCTCATCACTCCAAACCCAGAGCTTTGGCCCTGAACAAATTGCATGCCAGTAATTGAGCAAATATTACTGTTTTTCATGAGTCCTTGCTCAGTGCATAAGCCCATCCATCTATTCATGTGCACATTAATGAAAGGCTCACCATGTTGTGTATGAACTGGGTGTACGAGATAACAAGTGGGGGAATGCAGGCATCAGTGTGATACCCATTCCTTGGCACTGTACTGGGGAGTAGGACGATGAAAAATGGTATTTGTATTTATGAGGTTTGTACTTCCTTTTTTGTGACTCTGTAGAGTAAATACAGATCATGTTGTAAACCTCAGTAGTTCACAGGTGGTGTGATCCAGCAAACCATGCCAGTGCTCAGAACTGCCTGTGGACCATTTTGCA
Source organism: Sagittarius serpentarius (assembly GCA_034782735.1). Classification (NCBI taxonomy): domain Eukaryota; kingdom Metazoa; phylum Chordata; class Aves; order Accipitriformes; family Sagittariidae; genus Sagittarius; species Sagittarius serpentarius. The sequence continues at coordinate 22,979,669 of JAVKLA010000010.1, forward strand.
TCTTTTCAGGGTGTAAATTGAAAGCGTTCTTCTGAACCATCTGTGAGTGGCTGTTTGGCTTTTAGTTAACTAGAAGGAGCTGTTAAACCAAATCACTAAGAGCAGTTCTGAGAAGCTAGTTCATTCCCAAGTTCAAAATGTGTGCTGTTGTAGTGTGGCCTGGCACTGTGCTGCCCACACTGAAATAGGGTGAGAGTCACAGACACTTAAAAGGCACAGAGTAAGGAGAATGAAGATTCCCATTGCAGTTATGACTAGGTTTGCTAAGTACACAGTTTAAAACACTCTCTGCTGCGATTCACAGGCCACAGTTTGATTCCAGTGTATAAAACGTTACTGACTTTGCTTGAGCTTTAGTTGCTCTCTGACAAAGCACAAGCAGTAATACTGCTTATATCCCAGGCCACTGCAGAATGATTTGTTAGCGAATAGAGCAAAATACTGTATTACAGACGTGCAGGCCAGATGTTGTTTCTTTGTCTGACCCTTTGTTGAGCTAAATTAAGATGGGAGAATTGTGGTACTTTCAATGCAGGGAACATACAGATCAAAATTGTTAGGAATTTAATAATCCAGGCTTATTTGATTCTCATAGATAAGTTTCCTGTCTGCAGTAGTTCCAAAAGTATCAAGTGGTGTATTCCAACCATATCCACGGATGGTACCCAGATCTGCTATAGATGCTTTGTAGTTTGCCTTTACCATTGGCATAGAGGTTGTGATGGGATTTTCATATTGCTGTAACCTTCGTTTTTGTTGTGAGACACAGACTTCCTCCCTACTGGGTGAAATACATTACTACAGTACAAAATTGAGTTTTTAAAAACAATAAGTGAATGCTGCATCAGACTTAAATTCTAATTTTTTTTTAACTTCAAGCCATATCTGTTTTGTGTTTTTCTACACCAGTCCTTTCCCCTTACTGGTTTAAATTTTAGCAATGCTCAGCAATAAATGCCTCTTGCTGATTTGGGTAAGAATTTGGCTGATGCTTGTTATGAGAACCAGGATATTTAAATGGTTACCCATTCTGCAACCTCATAGCCCCACTGAATGGGGGTTGCAGAGGGTAAGGAGCTAGACCCTTCTGAGGTGCACAAAAGAACAAGAAGCACCAGTCACAACTTTCAACAAGGGAAATGTGGATTTGAGAGAAGAGGAAAATTCTTCACCGTGAGACTTAAGCACTGGAACTGGGGTTGAGAGAGGTTGTGACTTCTTTATCTTCAGAGATTATTAAACTTGACTGGATGAGGCCCTGGGCAACCTTCTTCGACTTTGAAGTTAGCCCTGCTTTAAGCAGGAAGTTGGACTAGATGACCTCAAGAGATCCCTTCCAATGTAATTTTTCTGATTCTGTGATTATCCAGAGGGACTCAGATGTGAAAGTGTGTAGCTTTGAAATTTTAATTTGAGGCCATGTGTATGTGTATGCTTTATTTCAAAACTATGAAATGTTTACTAAAAACTTCTATTAAAACAGTATATTCTGTATAACTGACATTTTTTACAGCTACTGCTCAGATAAGGTTTTCTTGTAAGCTGACTCAGGCTCTAAAAGTAGTAATACTGGTGTTTTTAGAAGATAATTTTAAGTCCTAAAATTTGCCTTAGTTATTTTCTGTCATTTGTAGATCCATTTACATGCTTCAGTGAGAATTAGGTTTGAACTAAAATTTGGTTACTTGCATTGGTGGGTTTCTGGTAAATCATTAGGTGAAGTTTTGCTGCATGTATTTTAGAAATACTACTTAAAAGTATATTTTATTGTCTTTCAGCAGTTCTAAATCTACAATTTAATTTTTTTTCCTTCACAGCTATCTGCATCATATTGGTGCATTTACTGATAAAATACCGACTTCATTTTTTACCAGAGAGTGTGGCTGTTGTTTCTTTAGGTGAGTAACCACCACATTTTTATATTGAATTTGTGTTAATTCAGGGACTCTCAGTAGTGTGTGTGTGAAATAATGCTCTGTTCTGTGTTAACCATCACTAGAAAGATGCAGCAAATTGGATGCAGTAAATTCATAGAATTAAATTCATGGAAGAAGCATGGGGCATATGTGCAGAGACGGGCCCAGTAAAATGACACATATAGGCACTATAGCGGTGTCACTACATAAGTACCTTGGCAGCTTCCTCTGTTTTTGCATCTGCACTGTAGGACAAGATATTGCAGCACTCCCTGGCAGTGAGACTCTGGCCTTCCCTTTGAAGTGGTACATGTGTTTGTATTAGTTTCAATGGAATTCTGTCTGTATATATGATTTTAATCTAGCTGGGGACTGTAATTGCATCCTGAAAACTTGCCTGTACTGCTGGATACTTGACTATCCCTGTAGCACCATGACAAGAGCTCTTCCTATGACTTGAGCTATAAGAATGCTGCCCTTGATGAAGATCAAGTGCTTACTTAATTTGAATTAAATTTGGAGTATTCCTAAGCCTGTAGTTTTATGTTAGGGTAATTTCATTTATTTGTATGCTGTTGCTCCTGATTTAGAAATGTGTAAATGAGGAAGAAATCAGGCCAAATACATTTATTATTTTCAGTACATGCTGTCTAACACAGTGTTTAAAGAACTTGGTCTAACTAATCCCAGCAACAGTTTTCCAGCTGTCTCTGTAACTTGCTTATGAGAATCTGTGATATTTTTGCTTCTATTACTGGTGATAATTTCACTGACAGCAATTCTAAAAATACAACAAAAAGAGAAAGAAGCTTAGCTGTAATCCTAACGTAGTATGGAGGAGTGTAATACTTGTTGAGCAGGTAGATTTTTGTCTTTTTCCTGGGCTTTGCCCGCTGTACTTTCTGGTACCTTCTTCTGTCATCTCTTAACTGTATTTTCACACAATTTTGCAGTGGGAGGAAATAAGCTTTCTGGTGCTTGTCAGTACCTTATGCTTTCTGAAAAACAGGAATCTTCTTGCATCTTGGGTGCTAGATTGAGGAGATCTTAAGAGCTGTTACTTAGCAGAAAGAAAAACATATTTTCCTACAGGCATGACTCCCTTAATTTTTAGGTAACTTATCTAATGCAGACCATGTCACATTACTAGCATAGTAGAAAGTGTTGAAGCTTGAAGCGACATTCACTTGCAAAGTCATATTTGAGTTTTAATGTTTCTGTGTAACTGAAAAACAAATAGACCTGTAAGAATCTGTCATAGTGCTGGTATGGATTTCCTGGGTATTGCACGCACACCTCATCTTTATAGGAGCACCATCCATCAGACTATTGTGTGTTTATGCTTCTGTCTACTATAGTATGACACAGAAAGATCAGAGCTGCTGCAGATCATCCTGACTTGCTTTGTCATCCCCACAGAAACCATGCAGTGTTTGATTGCCTATTGACACACTACTGTTTCCTTCCCTTTCTTACATTATTGCCATGGACAGGTGAGATGTCTTGTGTGGTATATCTTCCAGTGTCTTGAAAGGTTCCAAAAGGACATTACTATCCCTTCAGTATCCTTCCTTTTTGTACACAAAAATCCAGGTGAAAGGTGTTAATTCTGCTTCTAATCAGGTTAGTTACCATTGTTATTGACTCGCTAATCTAAATTTAAGTATAGTCCACGATTTAAAATGCATCAGTATGTTGGCTCTTGCTGGCCTAGTTTTGGGTTTTCTTTACTATTACTCCTTATATTCTGCCCCAAGTCAACTACTGGGCAGTGCTGAGCTGAGGTGTTCGGCAAGCTTGCATCACTGCTCCTGCTGAGCTTTGCAAAGAGCAGCAGAGGCACAGATACTCTTCTCTTTCTGTTTCTTGTTCTTGGCATCTCAGCAGCAGGACAAGGATTTTAGCCGTGCTGGTATGTTCTGTGCTCCTGTCAGTCCCAACAAAAGCTGGTTCATGAAACTGGTAAGTTTTCTTGCTGGGGCTGCCACTGCTACTCAAGATGGGTAAGAAGGAGCAGAGGGCACATAGTAAACTTGCACAGTTTGGTTTTCAGTGTGAACCACAGCATAGCTGTAGTCTATCTCCCAAACCAGATGAGATGATACCAGCAAATGCAATTCCACTAAGTCAAGAGAGTGTTATACCTGGTAGCCTTATTTATTTAGTTTATTGACTCAGTCATGTTTAAACTACTGTCAGCTCTGTTGACAGGACATGGCATCTGTATAATCACTGGAATTGCCAGCTGATTGCTGGTCAGTGAACCTCTGTTACTGGTAATGATCTACACAGCTGTGAGAGCACAGCTTGAGTTTCAGGTATCCAGTTTTGCTAGCAGTGCCAGAAGTGAGGCGTGTCCTATTTTGACTTGTAAATTAAGCAGATATTCTCAGAAAGTTATTGAAGGCTAATAAAAATGGCAGCAGAGAATCTAAGTATGATTTTCACAGCTGTTTTTCCTCCCATTGTCTAAGCTACTCAGAAGCTTCTGTTCTACAGTGTCTAGGGCATGTTACTCTACTGGTGGACAGGGTGGCCAGTGCATTCTCTAAGGCTGGATTTTGATTTTTGTCCTTAAAAGTTACCAGAATTTTGTTGGTAAAAATAGTTGCCAGAAAAGTTTTTCTCTTCTATTTGTTACTGAGTTTTAATATGTTTTCAGGAAAAATAAAGGTTGGTTGTAATAAGAAAATTCCTATAACATTTTCAAAAGAATGAGACTTAGATTAACTTTTACAGACTTAGCTTTCCAATTAGCCCCGTGACAAAACTTATCTACCTGATTTAATAGGTGGAACCACCTAACAAAAACTGTGTTCATTAATCTAGTAATAAAAGAAGAGTAGTTTGTAAAGATGTGTGGGACAGGTTTAAAAAGCAGCATCAAAGTTTGATTCTGCTGCTATTAAACCCTCTTGGTGGTGCATTATTTTGTGCGGCTCTTCTTCATAACTTTGCTTAGTGTAATCTAAGTTTAGTAGGATTGTTGTGTGTAATATGCAGCTAGAAATAACTTGTGCTATATAAAGGTGTAAGTTGTATGATTCAAACTCCTCCTTTTCCCTTAACCTCTGCAGTTGCCTTACATTTATATTGTTGTTCATTTAACTTTTGATATCATGAAAGGAATTCGTGTGTCCGTGACACTGTTGTTAGGGTCAGTTTGTGACTAGCTCTTCCTGTAAAAAAGAGATTGAGACTGGCCTTTTACTTAAGCCTCTTGAGCTCATAGGATAGGGATGTCCAGCTTGTAGCCCACAGGCCATGGTTGGCCCACTCACAGGGATCCAATTTCACAAAGTCGCACTGGAGCCCTTTCACTTCAGCAGAAGTGAGAAGGGATTCTCTTTTCTTTTAAATCCCCTCTAAACATAGTTTTATGTGAGGGCTGTCAATACTAATTCATAACATACTGAAAGCTTGTTCAGGAAGCATACTTCCTGAGGTCCGTGCCTTCAGCTGTATAGACTCTGCTTGTCGTGGTTTGTTTTTTCCCCACATAAACTTCTTGTTAAGTAATTCAAGTACTGCCCGTGCCAGTTGAAAACAATGTTGTTGCTTTGCAAAAATTAGAAATGTTCTAGTCCTTGGCTTCTGACACTGCCTCCATCCCAGAATGGAAGGACTGACTGTTAGTACCGAGACCTGTGTTTATATGGCATGTGAGTGGCTATATCTGCATTCTGTCCTCCTTCAAAGAACAGCAGACCTTTGATGTTCCTTCATTAATGTTTTGCTCTTCCTTTCCATATAAACCATTTCATGGAACAATTATTTCTACCCTCTGGGACCAATGCCTTCACATACTTTTGTATGAAAGAAGGCTTAAGCCTCACGGCTTTGTGTGCATGACACATTTATCAGGAGTAGTCCATGTGATGCTATTTGTAAGACTCTTTTGATAGCTACAGCGTGAGAGGATAAAAACATATGAGTTATGTGAAAGCATACTTTAAGCTTCTTAGCCACTTTTTACCTTTCATTCAGTCTATTTCACTTCTACATCCCAGTGTTTGAAGTCTCCATTCTGTAAATAATAAAACACAACTATACAGAAACACAGACCTGAAATCTGATTAAAGAGAAATTCCTCATAACTCCTTGAAAGCAATTAATAACAGTTCATGAATTTTCTTCCTGACTTCCAGAAGAAATCTTGTTAGTTTGGAGTTTTCTGTATTATCTGTTTCAAGATGTATAGAAGGAAAGAGCATGATAACCTTTAATCATTGATTTTGCAGCACCCTTGATAAAATTCTTCTATACTCAAATTAGTATTTCTACATGATTTACAAGATGTGTAATTCATTTGGGAAATAGTTCTGACAGTGTCTCCACCCTGATCAGAATTTGTTGCCTACTCCATTGCCAGTAAGTGCTATGATTTCATTGAGACAAAATTCACTTCTGTGGAGAAGACTGATTTCACTTAAGCTGTGTTAACACTGCAAATAGCATTGAAGTGACATGAAGGTTTTGTGCTGTCCCACAGATACCTAACTCATAACTTCCTGATTCTTTAGCAAGAAAGGTGGAGTTTTATTTGAATGCAGTTTGGATGAGAAGCGTTTTTGAGTAGTTAAACCTGTTACCTTTATGAACCAATGAACACAGCACTCTAAATATGCGTGTTCAGTATTTGGATATCCCAAGTGACAATCTTTTGTGTAGGGAAGCTGTGTAATTATGTAATGTATTGGGAACCATCATCTATCGGACTGAAAACCACTTTGTGTTTTTGTCATTTGGGAATGAAAGACTTCCTGCTTCATGTTTTGCTTTGTTTTCACTTTTAAAACTTTGTTGACTGAGAGTCGGTAAACAGTTAATGGAAAGTGATGCATTTTGTGAATGTTTCAGAATGTTATCTCATTCTTTCCTAGGTATCCTTATGGGAGCTTTTATAAAAATCATAGAGGCTCAAAAGCTGGCCAACTGGAAGGTATATTTGAAGCAATTAATTTTTAATTGTAGAACAATCCTTAAATGTTTAAAATAAGACTGTTTGTAATATTAGTTTCTTTAGATGTAATTTCCAAAAACTTATGTACATTATACTTGATGCCAAATTTTGGGTTTTTTTTAATACTAAGACCACCAATTTGAGGTCCTGATCGTGCTGAACATTTTCTACACAATATTTTTTTCCTTGACTCATTCTTTTTACGGTACGAAATCTGTTCCTATTAGATACATGGTAGAAGAAGGTACTGGGCATCTTTGGGATCAGTTACAATAAAAAATACAGCAATTCAGTTATTTGTCTTGTATACTTTTTGACTGTATTTTGTCCTCTTCCTCCTTTTGGAGTTAATTTTGTAGGTGTTTTCATAGAAAAAAACGTGTTTTCATAGGTTGTAAAGTCACATGTTTTACCTGAAGATGTTAACATAGATTTCGCAGAGGCAAAAAGGAGCACTTCTTCAGAATAGCTGTGCTAAAAGACATGTTATTTGCTTATTTTATGTATTTACACTTAAAACTGCAACAAATTGTGGTGCTAAGAATAGACAGTTCACAAAGCAATCCATTCAGCATGGCACATTTCTTGGGTACTCCATTGCTTCTTGTGGAAAGACTACTGAAACCAGTGTGCCTGACGCAGCAGCATTTTTCATGCTGGCTGAGACAATGGAAACATGATTTGAACTTTATTTCCAGCAGAAAATACAGGCAAAGCTTCTGCGCTGAAGGTTGGCTTTGTCCTGGTGCCCAGTGCTTTACGAACTTAGATACTAGGAAGAAAATGTTAACAGTGATGGCAACCAAACATAGGAACATGTGACCAGAGAGATTGTGGGAATCTCCATCCACAAAGATATTCAAAACTTGGCTGGATAAAGCCCTGAGAAGCTGAAGTTGCTCTGAGTTGGCTGTGCTTTAAGCAGGGGCTTGAATCAGACAGCTCCAGAGGTCCCCTTCAACCTGAATTAGTCTGTGATGCTATGAAATCTTACCTGTGCATGTGCGGAGTTACAGAGGCTTGCCCAGGGAGGGAGAATCCTGGCAGAAGTGTCTCCGAGAGGTGGTGTCTACAGTGAAGCATGGATTTTGCCTACTACAGTTTATCCACATTATCAAAGCAATGAGCTCTTCACTATTCCTGCTTTAATTTAAAATCTTGCAGTATTTAAATTGTGATTTTGTTTCATAGGATCAAACAATTATTAGGATTATGTCAGTGAACTGATTGAAATCACGGTGATTTGAATTGCCAGTTTTAAACAGGATTTATATTAGCAATCTGAAAATCTTGGTCTGAGTAGTGGATTTTAATCCTAGCTTGCAGCTTAATATTTCTTGGCAGTTATTTCCCTAAAGGAAATTTTTTTTTCTCCTTAGTTGAAACACATTAAACCGCGTAGATTTTCAATCAGATGTAGCTTTTTAATTACATATTATACTTCCTTTTTTGTCAACTAACTGTGTACGTTCATTTAAGCAATTACATAGTTCAAGAGTCATGTTGTGCTACTTCATTTTTACATATTTACTTATTAGAAAGAGTGGGTAGTGCACTAGTTAGTATTTTTTCATTCCTGATTTGTGTCAGCTGGATTTGACTTAAAATTGAAAGTTAAACAGCCACAAAATCAGTATTTTAAAATAGCTTCTTATTGGTTACATAAAATAATCTGAAGAAGATCATGTATGTAGGAAGAAAAAAGAAAGCTTAAAGTATGCTCTGATTTGAGCACTGATTCTATAAACACAGGAAATATTGATCGTAGCTAGTGAATTATGTAGTTTATTTCTGGTAAGTGTTGGTCAAATCTTGGGAGGAACTGGGGGTGCTGTGTCTCCTTGCTCACATTATCAGCTGAGGTAAAGGGTCACAGATACCACATTATTACTTGCTTATTTAAGTTACTTTCACTGTATTAAAGCTTAGGTTTTAACATAGGCCATCATAATTTCAGATGTGATAATTATTATGTACTTTATAAAATGGTTTTAAATGGTTTTAAATTGTTTTAAATTTACTACAGAATTTTTGTTTATCTGGTATGGAAAAAAAATAGAATATTTAACTGCAGGCTATATCTGTGTACAAAGCAAATCTTCCATCATATCCCTGCGTTAAGAACTTTGTAAAGTAATTTCTTGCAGTTGTGCCTTACTAAGTCTTCAGTGGACCTTGTACTTGCTGGTGATTCTTGCTGGCTAGCATGGCTGATAATTACAGTCCTCATGTTTTACTTTCCTGGTCTGTGCTTCAATGCAGCACAAATGCAGTCCTTCTTTTTCATTATTTCTCGCCTCCTTGTCCAGCTCTGCTTTCAGGGGCTTTTAAACAGTGTAATTAATCAGATATGTGGGGTTTTTGTTCTAGCACAGTTACTGTATCGACAGAAACTAGGTAGTGTTAGCCATCAACGTGTGGAACTGTGCACGCAGAATAATGGGCTAGAGCATTTCAGTATAAAGGATGAGTTTTATTTTCTAAGTCCCCCAAATCCTTTAAGATGATTATTGCTGGTACAGACAGGAATGAGATTTTAAAGAGATGAGCACTGCTTTTTTGAAAGGTGGTGTTTTAACAGAATAGTCAATCAGCTGTTTAACCTGGATTTAAACAAATTAATTGTTGCTTCCAAAGGTGACAAGTTCTGCTGTATTCAGAACTGTGGGGACCAGGAGGGAGCCTGGTGGGTAAAGAGAGAGAGGCACATTCAGCCGTTATTAATAGTCTGCCAGCAGAAAAAAACAGGGTGCCAGTTTGGGGCTACAACTCCATAAAGCGGTGTTAGCCAAGTGATGAGACAGGTGACAAAGAGTAAGGTCACCAAAAAATAACATCTTACTACACGGTAGATTTCATTTATATCACTCTGATGGTAATAAGGAAACATCAGAATAGTACCATTAAATTACAGGCATAAATTACATTTGCCAAGAAGAATCAAGCCTCAGACTCTTAACAGTGGTATATGTATTGAGCCTGTTCATTTGCAAGTGTACTAAGATGATGAACTGATTTCTTTTTGTCAGGTGATGAGTTTTCTAGTGAAAGTGTACTTGTCACAGTTAATCTAGATTATATTCAAACCAGTGGCCAAGAGGTCACCGTTCCTTGACAGTCCTTACAGATTTTGAGACTGTGAGATAAAATGGAAATACTTTTTGTGTAAACAGAAAGACTTTTCCTTTGCCATAAATAACCTGTTTTCTGTGCAGCTTATTTGGAGACAGTAGTTTAAAATACGTAATGCCTAGAGTTCTATCACTGGATTTAAAAAAAACAATAGAAGTAGCAGCCCTGGAGTATTTTACTATTCTTTAGTCTTCTATTTTGTGATGAGAAGAGAGAAAGATTAATGCCATTTTCATTTTCCAACTTTTTTAATAATTTCCCTTTTGGAAGATTTGGTGTTATTTCAATAATTATGGTATCCTTGAAATTATATTTCATTTTTGTTTTGCAGGAAGAAGAAATGTTTCGTCCAAATATGTTTTTTCTGCTTTTGCTTCCACCTATTATATTTGAATCTGGATATTCACTGCACAAGGTTAGCCCCTGCTAGACACTCATTTTACATGTTGAGGTTTTGTTTGCTTTTCAATATTTTCATGAAGTTTAGAGTAATTGCATTAAATTCCTTCATATTAATCATCAGGGAATTCAGAATGCTAAATTTAAAGCTCTTCAACCCAGAATGCAGGGGATGTAGCTTGTTACTGTTAACTGGGTGTTGGCAGGGTGTTAGGTACTGCGCAGAGGTTGTTTTCCTTGGTTGGAGAGGTTTCTTACGCTATCAGAGCTGTGCAAGGGCTGATGTGAAGAAGGCAAAATGGGAAGGAGTAGGATTAGAAGTGAGAAAGGTGGGGTCACTCTGTAGCTACAGAAGAGGAAAATGTTTGCAAGCATTTTAACCCTTTGCCTGGGAGCCTGTGTTTCCATGGACATTTCTAACAGCACTAGGCCCGGCTGAAGTGGTTCTGGTCCTCCCTGTGTGCTGTCTTTCTACTTGAGCAGTGCTGCAGGGGAGGGAGTGAGCAGTGGGTGATGGTAATATCATGAATTGGTACCAACACTGAAGATTTTTTTCGTACAAAATCACAACCTAAGAAATGGACTAGCAACTGGGAAGTTTACAAGCCTTTTTCACATGCCCTGTTTACAACACATGGATTAATTTACAGTTCTGTCAGGTGGGGAATATGTCAGAGTGCTGGTGAATATCCAGCTGTTTGTCTGAGGATTGGTTTGTTGTTAGGGTACCAGACTGACATCCTGTCCTGGGTATCAGAGAGATTTGCTGTTGTCTTCAAGAGAGCAGGCTCTTTAGGCAGATGGTGTGGATGTACATCCTGGGGTACCTGGAACCCAACTAATGAACCTTTATTATCGGAAACCCAGTTGTGAATCAGAATCTAATTTAGATGCAAACCCAAACATGAGTTTTCTCTCAGATCATTTTCACTAGTTTACTTACTTTATTATTGTGTTCCAGGGTAATTTTTTTCAGAACATCGGTTCCATCACTCTGTTTTCTGTATTTGGCACTGCAATATCAGCTTTCATTGTAGGTGGAGGAATTTATTTCCTGGGCCAGGTAAGAATAACTGCTTTGAAGCACTTAAGTTTATGCGGCTTGCTCTTTGAAAGTCCATTTTTCAAGAGCAGACAGACATAGTGAAAGTGAATTCCTGGATCACAAAGTCCCATTCTCTGCTGTCACAAGGGCAATGTTATGTAACCCCTTCTATAGATAACAGCATACTCCATCTTAAAAGCAATTAAGACTTGACTTGAGTTTTACTTTTTTACACTTACTCAATCTTCTTATCGGAAGGCTGTTCCAAAACCTGTATTCTCTAGAGCCTCTTCTAATTTCCATTATTAAACTTATTTGTTCTTCTGTCAATAGTTTTTTTAGCTTCTCTGCTTTGGTGTTTCCCCATTGATGATATATAGACATAGATAATTATATTTTCCTCTCAGACTTCATACTGGTAGGCCAAACAGTCCATACTTTCCTCTTTGCCTCTCAGATTTCCACTCCTTTGAATGCCTAAGGTACTCTGCTCACCTCTATCTGTTCTAGTTTCATCTGGTCTTCCCTGCTTTTGGGTGACCAGAATTGTAGCACTAGATCACTGTTGGAGGGCAGTGTTAGACTGGGTAACATCGCTACTGTGACTTTTTTTCATTATAATGAACATAGGATTTGATGAATAGTTTCGTTTTTAAAAACAGCAGAAAAACACAGTTGATTATGATATTTTTTATGTTTTACCTGTTCTTTCAGGCTGATGTAATTTATAAACTCAACATGACAGACAGGTAAGCTCTTGGGGAAATGGTGTAGTATATGAAATGAAGCATTCTTCAAGATAACTGTATATGGGAAATGCACTGTAGTTGGCCAGCTCTTGCAGTTATTATTTAGATTGCTTAGATTCAACATGGTGTATGAAGCTAGTAAATAGATAGAACACTTCTAAACCCTATTTATTACACCCTTATTTCCAAATAGTATTCTGTGCTCAGTGATTTTTCTAGACAGGAAAAATAGTGGGTTTTTTAACCAACCTTTAAAGTTAAAATATGTAAACTTTGATTAGTTGGTGGTATTAATATATACGATAAAGGCGTAACTTCCTTGTCCAAATCTTCTCTTAAAAGACAGAATGAGTTTTTCGGTATCAATAATGCAGATTTTTCAAGAGCTTGGCAAAGGATCTAAACAGTTTTTTAGGAGTACAGCACCCTACCATTAAATAAAGTTTGTTCCTGTTTATTTGGGATTTTTGTTTGTTTATCTTATAGCCAGTACAGCAGTTTTCCGTTAAAATCCATAAATAAATTGGGGGGCAAACAAGAAACATAACAAGTAAAACATGCATGAACAGCAAAAATCCTCCTTACTTAGTTCCAGTGTTTGACTTTACACAGCTGAGTAGTCCTGTTACCTCTGTATTGTCTATCTTTGGATTCCAAAGTACTGCAGTTTTAGCAGTTCCCTTTAAATGTTCCTCTTTAGTACTCCTGAACAGGTAACATGATGCATGTATGATACATGGTTTGGGCTGTGTCTGTAAAGTTGTTTGGTTTCCCATTCCTCTAGTTTTTTTCTTGTTTAGCTGGAGTAAGACACTGATACTGTTGTTGAGAGCTGGGAGACAGGTATTACTCCACCAACATCTCTTCCAGCTGGACAACAACTTTTCTCTTTGGCATATCAGTAAATGAAAAAACAAAAACTTTCCTTGTCACTTCATGTTCTTCTGAATGGGAAGAAAGCATAACTTTTCACTGTGTAGAAACTGTAACACATAATGTCTTTGTTACTAGTTGTTCGTATAAGTTTACTAGGTACATATTTTTCTTTCATCTAGTTTTCTTTTTTGTTTTGTGTTCTCCCAGTTTTGCATTCGGCTCTTTAATATCTGCAGTTGACCCTGTGGCTACTATTGCCATTTTCAATGCCCTCAATGTGGATCCTGTACTTAACATGTTGGTTTTTGGAGAAAGCATTCTCAATGATGCAGTCTCTATTGTCTTGACCAAGTAAGTGCATTTGAACTACACGTGTTTATGGAAACATCAACCACATTATTTTCGGTTAATTAGTTAATTCAGATACATAGTAATTCTTCAATCTCCATTTGGAACAAATGGTGTATTTCTGGTGTAAAGGTCAATTTTCTATGATCTTTGTTAAAAGCAATCCATAACGTAAACTGCATAGGCAGAAGACAGTAAATGGATGTCTTATTACCACTATCTCAGTGCCTTATGTCATTGACCACTGATAATTGATTGCTTTCTAAGTCCATGCGTTTACCAACTCTCTTTCCATTTGAGGGACAACAGAAAACCAACATGTGTCTTTTCAGGCTTGCATAAAATATTTACCTTGCCGAATATGCAGCTGTGTCCCCTGTATCATTGGCTTATACCCAGAGTCACGTTTCAGTTGGCGGGGTGGGGGGATACATCAACATCCATGTAATAGTTTTATATTTATGTTGGAGTATCACAGGGAAGAAGAACATCCAATATTGTTATCCTTTGCCCATGATAATTCTTTGAGGCTGAAAGAGTAAAAAAAATCTGTATATACCTTCATGTTATTGCTGACATCAATAGATACGACTATGAACGTATAGAAGGAGTAGATATACTAAGAAGGTAGTGAAGTTAGAGTCATTTTTCAGTGACCTAATTGCTTTTAATACAGTCATGGTTCTTTTATGGAAGACCATGAAGGCTAACAGCAGTCAAAAGGAACACTGGTTAGAATCTGTGTCTTCTTCACATGGAAATCTATGAAATACATTCCTGAAATTCAAAGAGATTTCTCCCCTTGCCTCGTAAGAGCTGCTTTGTTTTTCTTCAGTGACCTTCTTGTCTCTCATCCACACCTGAATATTTAATGAGAGGTCTTCCTGTTCATTTGTTGCTCCCTGAGGATCATATGATCCATCTCTTTCTTTTTCATGCTGTGAGTTTTTACCACTGCAAAATGGGTTTCCTTTTCAAAGTTTGAAAATTGTTTTGTAATACTGGGCATTATCATAGCCTATTTACGCCGTTCTTGGGATTCTTCAGAAGAGCAGTGCTGGATTTCCAGATTTTTAGCAGAATTAGGTTTCCCTTTGGGGGTTACACGAAGACTTGATTTAACATCTTTTGACAATTCTCTTGTTATATATGTCACAGTAAAAGCCTTTTAAGAAGCAACAAAGAAATGGAAGTCTTTGTTGTTGTTGTTGTTGTTGTCAAAAGATGTTTGGTATTTTTGGATCCATGCTTAGAATTTATAACCATTTCTTTTTATTCTTTTTTTAATTATATCTAGCACAGCAGAAGGTTTGACAAGAGAAAATATGTCAGATGTAAGTGGATGGCAAACCTTTCTACAGGCTCTGGGATACTTTCTTAAGATGTTCTTTGGCTCTGCAGCACTTGGCACACTTACTGGTCTTATTTCTGCATTAATATCCTTTTTTAATTTTGGTGGTACACATGTATAAATTGGTGAACTTCAACATTGTAATACTATTTTTCTTTCCTATCTTCTCCAGCATTTCTTAGGGGATATTTCTTATTAGACATTATTTTGTTGGCTGAGGATTTTCTCATGCTCATTTTGGTTTTATGTTAGTGTGCACAAGTGTATATTAAAAAGTTGCATCAAATTTTTATGAACATAATTAAGGTCTGAAATGCTGTATAGTAGCTTATATTATGTGCATTGGAACATTATAAAATATGGTAATTGTTTTGTAAATTCAAAATATATTAATTCCATTTCAATACTGATGCATTTTACAAGTGCATGGCTCCTTTTTTACATACATAAACCAGTTGATTAAAAAGAAAAAAAAAAGCTACTTTTCCCGAGGGCTTTTGAGTCAAACTAGCTCATTTGTCCCTATGTGTCATATTCAGGCAGCTGAATACAGATACTGTTCTATTTGGGTTTACGTTGAGTTATATTTTGCCTCTTCCACTTCCATGAATTGGTTGCTAAACAACCCAGAAGCTTCTCTGCTGAGATAAGGAAGGGTGTTTGTTGTAAGTCAGACACCTCTGTTACTTTTCAGAGCTTGTTTAATGTCAACACTGACTTCGCTGTAGGTAATCTTTTGTGCTAGGTTTGTACAGCAGTTACTCATGTCATCTGGGACATCTGTTAAGCACTTTGTTTGTAAATAACAAGAACAGAGTGTTTGATTAAATATAGAAATATTTCCTCTCTTGGTTCATTAGCCTGATTGCATGAACTTTTAAATTATTCCATACATCACAACAAAAGAGGGAGACAGACGTTCAACACTTCTTTCACTGATATCTAAATGATATTAAGACAAGGAGAAAAGCAGCTTATTTGTCCTATTACAGTTATTTGTGCCTCAGAGTGTACTGGATTTACCCTAAGCATGCAAAATTTCAGTGCAGCAAAGGATACCTCTTATTAGTTGCCAGCAGATAAATATAGGTGAAGGTTGTTGCTGGTTCATGACCCAGGAAGAATGTGAACTTCCATGTCACAAGCATCTAATCCTCTGAATTTTAACAAAGATGGTAGGTGGAGTATTTTAAGCATTAAGGCAAGGATGTGATTGAGGGAATGTTCCTCACAGTTAGTATTACTGCGAATCTGTCATACCCATTTGAAAGTAACTAAGAAGACTAGTGACTGAACAGAGGAGATTGCTCGCATGCTTAGTGTGGCAAATAACGATGTCTGAGGCAAAAATCTGCTTGTACTTGGCAGCCGTGCTGCAGAACTGTGCATGAGATGCAAAGCAGAACTTGCGGCCCTTGACAGGTGTCCACGTTTATGACTACAAATGTCAAGTAAGTTTTAAGTATCTTGAGTATCAAAAGGACATTATTTTTGTTAAAATATAAATGAGAGCTATTTTACTTTTAATTTGCTGTTTCATAGCTCTCCCCTATTTTTAGAGAAGCCTTTACTATTTAATGATTCTCTGTGGATTTTCTGCAGCAGTTTTGGAGCAGAGATTTCAATGACTGAACGTGTAGGGAAACGGCCCTTCTAGCTCCAAACAGTTTGGCATGTTGTTACCAGTATTGCATAGGTACATCAGTAGCAGATCTTTTCTGTCTCTAGGTTTGTCCATTCTGATAGACTTCTACCAGCAGTAGCTTCTATAAGAAACATTCCTCGTAAGAAGTTACTAATCTTTCCATACTTGAGTCAAAGGTCAATGTGTAGACTTTATTAGCTATTCAGTAGGCAAGTACATAAAGAATAATCATTGTTTTGTAATGGAATGACACAGATTTAAATTTTTCTTTGGATTTTTTTAATTTACTTTTTCCATAACGTTTTCATGTGTACGTGCTAAAGCACATTGATTTAAGGAAGACACCCTCCCTAGAGTTTGGGATGATGATTATCTTTGCTTACCTTCCTTATGGACTTGCTGAAGGTATCTCACTCTCAGGTGAGTAGCAAAATGAGTATGCGCAAGTTTCTTTGATAAATTTAGGGAGTAGGTATTATGTGTGTCTAAGAGGGCCCTGATTTTTTATGTGTTTTCTCCTTTAACCTGTGCTCTTACTTTTAACTTTGACTTACTTTAAAGAAACACTTATTCTCTACTTCATGTTACAAAAGTATAGAAAAGGTAATTGCATTTTTCATAAGCATTAGTTAGCCAATGTAAACACTAGTATTCTCCCCAGTTACCTCTGCCTAACTGTTGTGGTTTAACCCCAGCCAGCAACTAAGCACCACGCAGCCACTCACTCACTCACTTCGCCCCCACCCAGTGGGATGGGGGAGAGAATTGGAAAAAAGGTAAAGCTCGTGGGTTGAGATAAGAACAGTTTAATAGAACAGAAA
>JAVKLA010000010.1:22997013-23030746 GCA_034782735.1 Sagittarius serpentarius
CCAACTTTCTTGTGCCCCTCCAGCCTTCTTGCTGGCTGGGCCTGAGAAGCTGAAAAGTCCTTGACTTGGTCTAAACATGACTTGGCAACAACCAAAAACATCAGGGTGTTATCAGCATTCTTCTCATCCTAAACCCAAAACAGCGCTGTACCAGCTACTAGGAACATAATGAACTCTATCCCAGCTGAAACCAGGACACTAACACAGAATTAAAATTTTAGCTGCAAGCTGTAGATCTCGGCCATGTCAGCTAACTTGGATAATGTCCAGCCTACTACCCTCTAGCTGTTTTTATGCCTGTCCTTCAGTGCCTTTGACCACTGAGTGTTGTATATATCTCTGTGTACTTGGTAGAAGTTTTGCTGAAGGCCACGAGAAGAGGCTTACAGGTGAACTTCTTGTATCATTCTGTAGAATCAAGTACAAAGACAGGGTCCAGTTCTGCTGGATGTACGATGTCTCTGACCTTTGCTGATATAAGTAGCTTTTCAAGGCAATCAGCTTCCTGCCTTATTTCTCAAAGGAAAGTGGAAGGGATGCAACAGTTAATATAATTCAAATAGCTAGGGAATCTGGGAATCTGCTTGGTTCCTTTTTTCTTTTTTCTTTTTTTTTTTTAAATAAGTTTTGAGTGCATTAAAAGATATATTTGCTCTACAACTTGGACTAGATAAGCATGTTGCAAGTTTGTGAGGAGTAGTAGCAGGACTAGATTTCTTGTAAATGAGCTGCAGATATGAAATCAGACTTTCTGAAAATGTGCATGTAAGCTAATGTGAGTATTTCTCGAATGAATCTGTAGCAGTGTGTATCAGCATACCTTCACTGATGTCAGTGGAGTTGTATTTTTTAATACGTATGAAGATGTGGCCTATAATCATGGTAGTTACACAATCAAGATGTATAATCCTAATGCAAACATTCCATTTGCTCACTTGCATCCAGAACTACTCTGTATATATGTATAGGCCAATACATATGTAGGGGAATGAAATTACATGAAACCTGAGCAAGTAGTTTGATATGTTAAAATATTTGTATTGCTGTAAAAACCAAGTTTTGCCATGTGAGAAAATTATTCTGGAGGGTCTCAGCACGTGGCCTTTCCTATTTCTAATGTATATTGCTTATTAATATAAAATTATAATAAAATATTACAGAATTACAGTGCCATGTCATTATATAACTAACACATCTGTATGTTGGTATACAATGAAAAAGAATTTACAGTAAAATTCCTAGTTAGTTACTCTCAGGATGATAGAGGTTCTTTGTCGTTTTATTTGTAAATACAACCTCTCTAATTTGCTCAAGTGCCTTCAAGAATGACTTCTCAAGAAATACAAACTTTGAATGACCTTATTTGGGTCACCTCTGTGTTTCAAACAAAGGATTCTTTTGACTGCACCTCGGCTATTCTAATCCTTCCAGTTGTGTTCATCAGGGACACTCCTGGGCATGTAGCTAGGAGCCTAGTTTTTTAGTCTAGTCTTCTAGTCTTTTAAACTTCCCTTGTTTTGGGCAAAACAGGCATACTCCCACATGTCATCCTGTCCTCTTGAGATCTGCATTGCAATTGATTTCTTCATGGTTTTGTTGTCAATTTTGGTCAGTTATTTCCTCACAAGGAGTACTGTAGTTGTTCTTCAAGTGAACTGCTAAATTTTTCCACAATCCTACCCATCATTTCAAATTACATCCTTTGCAGGTGTAAGTCTATGCAGCAGCCGTGGAAATGCTTAAAACTTCCTTTAAGATACCCGGCTCCTTATGAACAGTGAACAACTGACCGCATCTGTGATATGTCTTGAGCAGTTAGTGAAGTAGGCTGAAATTCAGATTCTTCCCATAAGTAACCAAGAGCTGGGAAGCAAGATAGATGGAAAAAATCCCTAGCACAAATCAAAGATTTCTGAAATACAGTGAAATCTAAGGTAGCTGTTCTGGCCTGTGATATCAGTTCTGTACCTGTCCAAGCTGTACATGTCATTAGGGCAGCTGAACTCTGTAATGGAAAATTTGGTGGCGCTTCCCATGGTTGGTAGCTGAGATTAATCTCTGTAGTAACTTAGAGCAGATGGTTTAGTGACTGTTTCTGCTGGTGGCAAGGAACATTCCGCACAGTAGCATTCCTTGCAGGCCTTATGTATCAGGCTGTGCCTTCCTTACAGTTGAACTCGATGATCTTAAAGGTCTTTTCCAACATAAATGATTCTGTAATTCCTACAAAGGTAATTTTTGCCCTGAATTCTCAAGTCTCAATAGCTTTCTGATTCTCAGATTGATAGAAAAATGGGGTACACCTGTGTGTGCTATTCCTTCTTAATTTTTTATAGTATTAGATGTGGTGCACCATACTGGAGTGGATTCACATCCATGCCCTGTTGGTCTCATTCTGCTTCTGGTGGAGTGATTGAGCCTGGCTGATCACCAGGTAGGAAAGAATGATACACTTTGTGGGAGAACTGAATCATACAGTTCTCTAGCCCTGCTATTCTCAAATTGTTTTTATTCTTCTTTTGATTTCACCTCTGTACCTGTTGGGAGAGTGAAAAGCAGGAAAAACACTCAAGAACTGGCTTTTTATTTCCCTCACTTTTATGGGAAAACGTGACATAACAGGGATTTATTCTAGCTTGCAAGTGACCTGTACTGGACCTCCTAGTATTTAATATGAGCAGTGGAATGAGACCAGTATGAATAACCATGGTAATAGAAACCTCACTTATTGTTTCATAAGCTTTTGCATCAGTAGAGACTATAAACAGAAATATTTGCAGAGTGCAAGCTGTTCTTTTGTTGACTGCCACATTTTTATCTACAGGTATCATGGCAATCCTCTTCTCTGGCATTGTGATGTCTCACTATACGCACCATAACTTGTCCCCAGTTACACAGATTTTAATGCAGCAGACGCTGAGAACTGTTGCTTTCATGTGTGGTAGGTGTTACCTACTATTAATATCTGCTATTAATAGCTTAAAATTTTAGTTGCCTGAAATGGTGATTCTGATGGGAGCAGCAGAGGTGTGAATTTTCTTCTAGCCATTTGTACGTCAGTGGTACTTGTCTTTAAGAGAATTCCTAATAGGGGAGGCTGGAAGGCAGTCAAAAGTCATCTTTCCTGCCATACTGGATAAAACATACAGTAAATCTCTCTCACCCGTCCTGCAGGCTCCTGCTAAGATTTGCCACAAGATTGATAACCAAATAGAGATCTCTGACTCCTATATTCTTCTGGTCTATTTTTAGTTTTAGGAGATGGATTTTTAGCAGTATTTTTTAAAACAGTTTTGGATATACAGAGCTACTTGCAAAAATGGTAGCTTCACAAATTGGGAAGAAGTTTTTGGAAGCAGTGATACAAGCGGCTCAGAGCCTTTCCATGTCCTTTTACAAGCCAAATTTGCAAAGAAATGACATGCTTCTGTATTACAAATATATCCCTGTTTTTTAGAGGATGGCATGAATGTGTTCCATATTGTTTGCAGGAAGATGCATTTGGAACATGGTCAGGGAGTGGCCTTGCTGCAAACTAAACTTGACCACTCGTTACCTGAACACCATAGCTCATCAGGGTTTGGTCTTAATCTGTTACAAATGCTAAAAAAGCACGTATTCAGTCAAGTCACTGTAAAGGAGTTACTTGACATAGTGTGCAATTTCATACTTGTTTGCAGCAGGTTTTGAACATGCAAATGTAAGTAGCCAGTACCCAAAGCATGACCAAACAATGTCTTATGCTGCAGTAACTGAGGTATTGAGACTGTCTGTCTAAAACTGTCCTGGTTTTAACTGCCTTTATGATGAGGAATCTACCTTGCTAGGACAGCAGTGAACTGACGAAACATCTTGACTGCGATTCTCTGATGGTAATGGGTTGGTGCTGTGGAAATAAAATGTTTGAATTACTGTAGTCATTGTGCAGTGGTGGTACTATTACAGATTTGCAAACATCACTTCTAGAAGTTATTAAAATATACAAGTGTTGTTAGATCATACAGTACACTATTTTATTACAAAGAAAGCCATGACCTGCTGCTGTTTATAAGAATTTAATGAATTGAATACTTTATAATAGTGTTCAACTTGCAATGTATGAGATTGTGCGTGACATTTCAGTTTTATATAGAATCTGATTCAAAGCTACAGAAGTCATGAGTAGTCACTCCTGTAGCTTGTGTTTTGCAGCTTGTCCTATATTCCTCAAGTAAAAAATTCCTCAGTCTTTAGAACAAGGTTTTGCTAGCTTTGTTCATACTCATCAGTAATTTACAGCTGAAAAAAGCCTACGCACACAGACTAAGGTGCTGCCCGCTGACTGTGAGAGTGGAAGAATCTGGCCTTTTGTGTAATGGCATTTGTGTCTATCTGGTGCATTCAAAAGTCAGGAAATACTATTTTATGTACTGTATGTAGTAACTTATAATAGGAGTAGAAAAAGTTTTATAGAATTGTTTGTTTAAGATGTGATTTCTCTTTTTCAGAAACATGTGTTTTTGCATTTCTTGGCCTGTCAATTTTTAGTTTTCCTCACAAGTTTGAAATGTCCTTTGTCATCTGGTGCATAGTAGGTATTTACTTACTTCCATACTTGTTTAGATGCATTTTTGGTATTGGAGGCGGGGGGGAAGGGGAACACCTTACAGTTAAAATATTTTAGAATAGTTATGGTTTGTAGGTTTTTATGAAAATACTTTCATATTTTTATATATTGCACAAAATTAGCTGTCTCTAAGAGCAAGAAATTATTCTTCTTGTTCTCAGCACTTTGGTGTACAAATACGTCTTCTTTAAGGAATTCCAGTTTGCTGTTATTTTGAAGCCCTTCTGTATAAGATTATTAAAAACAAGGAAAAGAACCTTGCTTGTTTTGACCCTATTAGATTTATTAAAATAAAAGAAATCTCAAAAGATGCTGAGATTATTATACATGCTGCTTTATTCCAGAAGTTATTTTACCAGAAAACAATCCTGAGTTTTTACATATATTTTAGCTTCATATGAACGATTTGTGTGAATAGACAGTTCGTAGAAACTACAGTGCAAACCAGTATCCAACTCTGCTCCATTTCATCTCTCGAGGACTACAGCTTTTGAGTCTTTCTCTCTCATCTGTCATTGCAGTTTGTTTACATAAACCAATTTAGTCCATAAACAGCTGCTTCACTCCAGGCTCACCTTCTTCAGAGGAAGTCCTTACTCAAACCTTCCCCAGTGTGTATTCATTCTTTGACTCCATTCTTCATTCTTTTTCTTTTATTCTGTATTTCAGTGTAGCTTTCTGTAGTGGCACTTGGAATTATATTTCACATGGGGATTACCTACATCTATTGCTATTATAATTGTTTACTATAGACATGAAAAGTATGGTCTCTTGCAGAGTCAAAGGAGGGAAATAGTAATCCATTTCCAGTTGCGTACAGGAAAGTATACTAGCACATTTTAGTCTGTGGGTCAAGGGAAGAATTGTTATCTACAATTTACAGATAGTGATATCAGGAACTGCTCTCACTGCGTTACACCCAACTTCCTTATCTAATATATATCTAAGGTGTGACACTTCCTTCTATGTAGCATTGCCCTCACAGGTGTAATGCAAATTGCATAATTTGGGGGTGATTCATAAAGGAAAACAGCACAGCCCTTCAAGGATCCTGCTGACTAATTCTAGGATGTTTACCTTATCAAGGTCTGTTTGTGGAGGAACTTAAAAAGCAATGCCATTGTGAAAACCTTTGCTTTTCTGAGTTAAAGTTTTCACTGTATTTGTTAATCATCTGCCATTAAATTAATAGTATAGGGTTTTTTCCCTCTCAAAATGTTGCTTCAATGTGTGGTATATTTTATAACCATACCCAGGGAAGTGTTGAGGAACCAGATTACAAGCTATTTGGCTTCTGGCCTTTTTCACTGAGGGACTGGTCCATGGGGAGACAGTAGAAAGATCTTACTGCCTCTTAGCTGCTGTGCCAAGGGAATGATTAAAGGAGCTGAACAGACTGAACTGAGGAGAACTTTTACCCAAAGTAATTCTTGGTCTCCCTGGAATGCCTCTTGGGTTTCATTTATTTATTATAAGTAAAGTAGTGTCTGGTCTCTGTCAGTGACAAGTCTGGTTTAGTTCCAGTTAAGCAGACAAAATGTTTAAAAGGTCAAATTCCACACTGACCTATGCTGAGGAATTTCTTTACACTAGTTAGTTTAGCAGCACACCTACTTGCAAGGCTTGTGAGTGAAAAAAGCATATTCACCTTACCCTGTACAAAGCAGATGCAGCTGGGGCCTGCATGAATGTAACACATCAAATGGTCTTTTGCTTTTATTTCTGTTTTTCAGGTACTCGTTCTGTTTGGTAGAGCAGTGAATATTTTCCCACTTTCCTACCTACTCAACTTTTTCCGTGATCATAAAATCACCCCCAAAATGATGTTTATCATGTGGTTTAGTGGTAAGTTAAAGTTCAAAGTATGGAGAACTGGAAAAAATGGTTTATTTTTTTCATTGTGGGCTACTCTGGGAAGAACTGATTTTCCATCTGTGGAGCAAAATGCAACTGAACATTTGCACTGTTCTCAAACCCAAGTGCATTAAATACGTTCTCCTTCCCCTTTGTGCTAGAGGACTATGCAGTGATGATCCCCACTAACGCTTTTCTGCAGAGTCTGCTTTTCTTTCTAGGTCTAGCAACTTCACAGTTTGAACAACAGTATCTGAAGAGCTCACATTCATTTTAGGGGTGTAACCAAATGATAGATAAATGGACATGGTATAGGACTGTAAAAATCTTATAGAGATGGAGAATTCCTGTTGAGTTATCAGGGTGCTGAGGAGCAATGTAGCTGTTGATTTACTCTTCACTGATCGACTGTTTTCTCTGATAAGGTTTACGTGGTGCAATTCCCTATGCCCTCAGCCTCCATTTGGGCTTGGAACCAATAGAGAAGCGGCAGCTCATTGGGACAACAACAATCATCATAGTACTGTTCACGATTTTGCTGCTGGGAGGAGGAACCATGCCCCTCATCAGACTGATTGACATTGAGGACTCCAAAGCACGCAAGAGGAACAAGAAGGACATTAATCTTAGCAAGACAGAGAAGATGGTTTGTTTGGGTTTTCTATTCAGAGGATCACTGATTTATTTTTTTAAAATTTTTGTATTTTCCAGGACTAGTACATTATTTCCTAAAAGGTAAAATGAAAGCAATGGAAAGTGCCAAGGTGGTAGGAAAAAGCCAAGCGATACAATTTTACTGTATCCCAAAGACAGAGCTTGGTTAGTGTTTACACAAAATAACTGTTTAGACAAAGGGAGAAGAAATAGTCTCTTAATGTAATTATAAATTGATCCATACAAATTAAAGTAACCCCTGCAGAAGCATAGAGCAGATGATACAGGATTGAGTCATATACAGAGGGAAAGTAGCTAGTACAGCGTGAGTCATGAATTAATCATAAAAGGCAGATGGGAATTATTTTGAAAAAGTCAAAGCAAAGGTCGTGAGAAGGTGGTAACAACAGCACCCCTCTGACTGGGTTTTATTTTAAAGCAGTTTCTGGCTAAGCAAGAGTACTGAAGAAAGCTAACAGCCAGTCTGAAACCTCATGTGCAAAAGGCTGGAGTACATAAAGTATCCCAGAGCATTTGCCTGGTTTTCCCCAGATCATTGAACAATACATGCAGGGTATTGTTTTGTAGGATCTGAAGAACAGCATCTCTTGGCATGAGGTTTCAAAAAGCTTGTAGTCTTCAGAATTATCTTACTCTGTCCACATAGGGAGGTGTGTATAAGAAGAGCACAGGGATAGGGTGTATTCTGATACAGGGCTTGTTTTCAGTGAGACAATGACATTAGCATTGCTCGCTGGATAAAATCATTGTCCAGCTCACAAGAGAAAACCAGCACACTAGAAATCTGTTCTCAGCAATAGTAATAATACAAAATATGGAACATTTGAGGTCTTTTACCTTTCAGCATGAAAAGGGAAGCTAAGTGGCTCTGGGAATCAACAGCTGGACAGATTCATAGAGCCATAAACCCTGGTAGGCTGGGGTGATAATTTCCATATTGTTCCAGCACAGGAATCTGTTGTGAGAAGGGAAGGCACAGAGGAGGGGGCTGAAGGAAGCTGGAGGGATGACTGCTACATTTCTCAGGTTATTCCAATATTTGTTACCTTTCTAGGGAAATACCATAGAATCCGAACATTTATCAGAACTCACAGAGGAGGAATATGAAGCCCAGTACATCAAACGCCAGGACCTCAAAGGGTTTATGTGGTTTGATGCCAAGTATTTGAATCCTTTCTTCACCAGAAGACTCACACAAGAAGTAAGTCTTTCTTGTTTTCTTGAAGAAAAGAAACTGTGGTAGAGTTGGTTGTCATTTCACTCCATACCATTCCAGGCTCATAGTGTAGCCATGCAACTTCTACTTTAGGAACAGTGAGCCATCTAATATATTACCTGTGCATATGTAGAGCAGCTGTAATGAATAGCTGGACTGTAAAATTGCAGGTTGGATTAAATGAGCATCTCTCAGGGCTACCACAATTAAACTTTAAAAGATGTATGGATTTATTGAACTAGCCTTTAATCTTACAGAGTACCAAAGAGACACCAAAGTGTCAGGAGTTACTAGTTGTTATTGTTGCTAGAAAAAGCTGCTGCTACTCATGCCTCATGCAGAGTTTTTGAAGTGCTATCACACAAAGTTCCTGCCTCTTACTGTACATGATCCTGTGAATTCTGGAGCTGTGATTTTTCTGCAGAGTGCAGTTTTTATCTGGAAAATATGCACCAGCATTGCAGCCTTCACTTTTAAGACTTCTTCACTGGGAGACCATGACTTTGAAACTGTAAATGTGAAGTGACACCTGACTGAACCTGTAACTTAACACTGAGTGGCTCCAAGAGGTGTAAATACTATGCCATTTTCACTCCCATGCCTCAGAAACCCAAGACTGCTTAGCCATGTAATTCACTGTTTTTCCAATTTGCCATAGAATTAAGCATTTTTGTTGTGGAGTTGATAATTTTGTGTAAAGTATGCACCTTCCATCTTCCTAGCCTGCTCAACTGTACTGTTTTTCCTCTTACTTTGTGCCCTGCTTTTCAAAAGAATGCTTTCGGCACTTTCCCACAAAAGCTAAAGGTTTTTTTTGCAAAACCAAAAAGGAATCAAGAAACCAGAGTAAGCATCTGATTTGTAGTTGATAGCCAAAAGCACAGGCTGCCATTCAGATTACAACCAAAGGCTAGAAAAATAAGTATGTGAATCACCAAAGCAGGCCACAAGCTTCCTACTGTCCCTGGGAACACATAGAGAGGAGTCAGATTCAAAGCCAGGCCGTCCAGACAGCATTAGATTGTTGAAACCCACAGAGCAGGACTGTCTAGAAGACACAGGTAAAAATACCCATCATCAAAAATACCATCCGTGGAAATAATTACTGACTGAACACTTGATAAATATTTTCTGGTAGGAAACAGAATTGCTTTGCATGCTTTAGGGACCAGGAGTGGATTATTTCCTAAGGAATATGTTAAACTAGTCTTTCTCTTTTGCTCTATCACACAAGTAGTGTTGTAGCTAAGTAACAAACTGTTCTGGGTTGCTTTTGCCTTAGGACTTGCATAACGGGCGCATACAGATGAAAACCCTCACAAACAAATGGTATGAGGAGGTACGGCAAGGACCCTCAGGATCTGAAGATGATGAGCAAGAGCTGCTATAGCAGACTGGGGCAGAGTGCAATGAGTTTATCATTAGACCATTAGAAAGAGGATTTAAGTATCAAGAGTCTGACTGCACAAAAGCTGGAAAGCTAAGAATGAGCTTTCTGATTTCAGGCATGTCTTGTGCTGCATGTTTAGGTATAAAACCACAGATCTACTGTGCTTGATATGTCAGTGATGGAAACCCACTAAGTGTCAGACACTGCACTGAAGAACCTTTTGTTCAGATTTTACAGCATAGCAAATTTCATGCAGCCTACTGAAAAGCAGAAACATCTGCCATGAAATGATGACATTGTTTAATGCGGGGGGTCTTCTTCCTATTATGAAATCTGCTGTAAACATATACTGAAGTACAGAGCCATTGTATGACTCTGCAAAACAGAATGAATTGCACTTTATTTTTTTTTTTAATACATGTTCATTCACAGCATGGAGAGTCTTGACAGTTTATACTGTGAATTTGTTTCAGCACTAGTAAGGGAATCGGACTGGAATAAATCTATAATTTGTGGGATTTGCACCTTATGAATCTGGAGAAGAAGCATACCTTGACAAAAAGCAGATGTTGCACAGAAAAGGAAACACCTCTGAAAACTGTTGGTTTTGTCAGTTAAGAAATTCTCAATTTCTATTTTATGGGATTATTTTTCTTTTTATATTGAGGTTTCTAATCCACAGTACTGATTATAGCACAGTTTGGGGGAGTGGGGAATTGTATGACACAGTACAGAACTGCATTTGAAATTGTAGTTTTAATGTATTTTTTTCTTTGGCTAAAGCCAGTTGCACTTGGGTTTCTGTAATTGGCAGTTGCTCCTTGCTGGCACTTTGGCTACAGATCTTAAAAGACAGGAGCTTTTCTTTTGCCTAATTCATGAAGTGTCCCTAACACTCCAGAATTCGCTAGTGGAATTTTTAAGTTCTAGTGGAAGCAGAAGCAGCATGTACATGAGAGAGAAGAGTCTACAAAATCTAATCTGGGTACAGAAAGGTTAATATTGCACATTGCTGAGGCAGCCTCAGTTGGGAAGTGCCAAACAGCTTTCATTAAGCTGTCCTGTTTGTTAATATGATTTTTCTCTTCTTTTTACCTTGTTTCAAAATCAGCAGTATCATTTCACTTTTTCTGTGTGGCCAAGTCCATTTGCTCAAAAGTGCATACACCTAAACGGACACACAGTGGTTGTTGCACATTTGCCATGGTTACACATGCAGCAGTTTGCTCTCACTTCCTATCCAAATTCCTCATTAGTCATTTGCATATTCGCTGTTGAAATGTGAATTGTAGTTCTGCACATAAATCTGACATGCAAGTGCACGTTTGTTTCTGAAAGTGTGAGACTTATATTTTTGGTCTGGTTTTGCTACTAAGGTTTTTAATCAACCGCTTACATGCTGGGAGGAATAAAAGTTCAAGAATGTATTTAGAATCCTAAACCTGTGTTGTCTGAGCAGTTTTTCAAAATAACACATCTTGCTAGAGCAGTCCCTTCTCCCCTTTCCCTGCCCCATTAGTTTGAAGAACTTCTCTGCTAATCCCAGAGCTGAAACATGCACGGGAGGGAGTCTGAATGGGGCACAAACTCGGCTTCTGGTGTTGACCGGAAGGCCATCAGTCCTTGCTTTATGCTTAGGAGAGGATCTGTGTAAAAATACCAGACTTTTTCTTCACCCTCTAGACAACAGTAGACAATTACATTTTAGTTACCCATCAGCCTTACTAGGTTTCTCAACTTGACCGTTGAAGCCCAGGAGCTGGCTGGAAGGTCTCTGGGAGCTTCTCTTGTCACCGGAAGGTGTACATTGATCTAGGTGCTATTACACTGGGCTTAGTTTTATGGCTTAGTCATACCGAAATATAAAATAGCCTCTAATTTCTATTGTTACTGTGGTGAAATAGGTCACCTGTGAAATAAATGGAGGTACATGCCGCCTTTTGATAACTTCCATCAAGACAAATTGATCGTTTCGTGCCCTCTGCTGGCAAGTAGTGATAATGCTCTGACATCTAATGAGAATCATTCGGGAATAATTTTACACATTAAATTGAAGCAATTAACTGATATAGCTAGAACTAATGAAATCACTTTAAAGCAATTAAAGTGAAGAAAATTTGGATGGTTTAATTTAAAAGCAGCCATTCTAAAAGTTAAGAAAATACTACATTTATCAAAACTTGGAATTGAGACAACTTTCTTCTCCCTCAAAATATGCACTAACTTCCTTATTTTGGGACCAATAGAAGAAGTTTTTTTACCATTATTTCAGTGACCAACTTTCATATTCATTTACCAATACAGTGACTTTTCTGTGACAGTCATTTCACAGTTTGGATTTCTTCAATTAATTTTTCTTTTCTAAGCATATTGCTTTATCTGTCTCCTTATTGACTTGCCTTGCAGTTATTTTAGGTCATTTCCTATTTTATCAGGCCAATACTAAACTCTAGTTCTCTTTCCACAAGTACTAGCAGCCCCATCCTAACTTGGTGTCATCTGCAAATCTGTGCAAGAGTAAACTTCATTTTTTTTCTGCTCTCTTAAATATGGAACCACCAGGAAGTACAATGCAAATGTTACTAATTGCAGAGGCCCTGAAGTTCTGCCAGGCCGCAAGGCCAGTGGCTGTTTATCTTGACAGCTAAGGAGCCGTGCAAAGGAGAGGCCAGAGGAACCCAGAGCACAGCTTTTGGCAGCTCAGAGACTCCCAGAAGTTATTTTTCCCTCCCATCAGCCCGTCCCACAGCCCTGTGTTAGCCCGCGACAAGGTGCCTTGGCTGCTGATGGCAAAACCCATCATCCACAGCGGGGAACAGCAACGGCACGCAGAAGCTGCCACTGCGGGGCAGGGCTGACCCCAGCCCCGGTTCCCCGTTTCTGTGCCAGTGATGTGGCCACAGGCACAGCGTTGGCTCAGGAGTGAGGGGAGAGGCTGAAAGTCCTCAGCCGTGCCCGGGGTGCTGGCACAGAGCAGGGGTTTCCCCAAGGTCAGCAGCCCTGCCTGATTAAGGGTGCAACAGAGCTGCTCACGGAAAACAAGAGAAAGGTGTTTTCAGCAGTGGCTCTCCTCCCATCAGTTAGTGCACGGCCAGGCAAGGTCCCCAAGGAACGGCTGTGACATGGCCAGTCCACAGCAGGGGCTGCAGGGAGCAGACCCCCTTTCCCTCCCGGCAGGCTGTGGAAGGAGGCAGCAGCGATCCCTGCACCGGGAGGAGACGACCCAGCCGGCCACCTCACCCAGCAGATGCCCGCTGACACCACCATGCCATGGGAAAGAAGGCAGGACACCCTGCGGAGCCTCCTCCCCAGGACAACAGGGGCTTTCACTGCATTTTCACTCCGCTGCTCAGGAGGATAGCAAACCTACTCTGCCTTCTCACCGCTGCCAGCTCACATGCCTGCTCTGTGCCTCAGTTTCCCCACTAGCCAAAATCCCCCTTGCAAAGCCCCCTCTGAGCTTCTTGACTCTTGGGGCTACTAAAACTACGGTCAGACTGGCCAGCCTGACAGCAACCCCAGTGCCAGGCAGGGAGGGGATGCCCCTGCCTGCCCCACTCCCTCACATCCACTGGGACGGCTGCACTGAGCACGGTCATGCCACCGGGCTTGGGACAGCACCCGCCCGCCCCCCTCCCTGGGCAGGGCTGCCACGCGGCCACCAGCCAACACTCAGCCAGGGAGAGGTCCCAGGTGTCACCCATAAGACACGACAGAGCACGTAATGGGGCTCCAGCCTCTCCTTCCTGCAGATGCACCATTGGCACTCCCGTCCCCTACAGAGCGATGTGTCTGCGGGCACCTGGCATCCCGAGACAGCCGCACGACAGTCACGGGTGAAGTGATCGTTGCCGTAGGGTCTTGATTTACGTTCACCCTGCGCCGTCTTTGAGCCCCACCTCTGCCCTGGGTGCCCAAGAGCCAGACCCCAGCCCCAGCCCCCTCATGACTCACCAGCCGAATGCAAGCAAACACCTCCAGCTTTCCCTGCCTTGGTTTCATCATGATCAAAATGTTATTTTTAATTCAACCACACCAAGAGACACTCTTATTTTAAACATTAAAGCACCTACAGGCCATTTCTACAGCCTAATCTAAAAGCTGCCATAAAAGGACCGAAAGCAATAGTCGTTATCTGCCCTTCAGGAGTTTAACCTTCAGAAAGAAAGACCAGGGCTCTGAGCTTTGCTTGTTAAACACCCTTTGCCTTTTCCCAGCAACTGTGCAGACTGCAGATGGGGTCACCCACCCCAGAGAGGAGGTTTCTGCCCATGGGGCTGCACTTAAAGGTCAGCGGCACCGACTGCAGCTGAGGGCTGCCCGACCTTTGAGAAGAACGGGGCCACAGGAGGTGACACAGCCAGAGCAGAGACACCAGAGGGGAACGTGCACCGTCAGCTTTGTGCAACTGCTGATTTTGGAGGTACAAAGGGTCGAGATGCAAGGGGTCGCTGGCCATTACTTGCAATAGCGGTGCGAGCTGAGGGAAGCTCTGATTTGAGCTGATGGGTCCCTCCATCAGTGATTCCCACTTTAAATTTGAACAGGAGTTGGATGAACTTGTGTGGGACCTGCTGGGAAGGCTGGTCCTGCTCCCAGTCCAGCTGGTGGGGAGACCAACAGCAGCACAACAGCTGAGAGCCAACGGCTGGGAGGGTTTTATACATTCAATTAACCACCACAGCCAGAAGTAATGAAGTAAGTGAAGCAATTAAGCTGGAGGAATGTTGGGTGGGGTGAGGGGGTTTGTGGTGTGTTATTTAGAAAGCAACTGCGCTAAAACTTCAGAAGGCGCCTGCTACACTTGTCACAGCTTGGACTTCAGACTTTGTTTTGCCTCAAACTACATGTTAACCTCCATAGTCTGGAACCACTGGAAGAAGTTTCTACTGTTACGTCAGTGACTGATTTTCACATTCATTTATAATTTTGCTGACTTTCATTGACAGTCACCTGATTCCCCATTTTTCCTTTCCTAGGAGACGTGGTTTCCCTGCCACCCTGGAGCGTGTTGCTGCGCCCTCAGACCCCCAGGCAATCCCGGTTTTGTGGGACACAGCTCACAGCGGGCCCCAGGGACGTTTGGATTGCTGTGCCCTGGCTAAGGGGCGCCTCCAGTTGTTACAAGCTTTTCCGTCCGTAGCAAACTGAAAACGAAGCAGAATGGTAGATCGTGTCTCTGCTGTCTCAGAGCAGCTCTGAGGGGAGCACGGCAGGCACCAGTCACCTCATTTAAGGTGAAGCTGTCCTTGCAGAGCCAGTTCACAGAACCAGCATTAATAGAAATTAAACTCAAAGGGCAGATTTTTTTTTCGAAAGGTTCATATTTGTACACAATCTAACTGCTGCTACCCTTAGCTGAGCAGCGTGAGACAGGAGCAGAGAGGAAATTTGCAGAATGATATTTGCTTTCAGCTTCACTTATGTAAAAATCACATTTTACTGGCCACGACTGCTGTGAAACGTGGCCCTAGAGATTGCTCCTGGGTCTGGAGGGACAGCCTTTGGGTGAAGCCGTTCGTTTGATAAATTAAGGCATAGGCTCAAATCACACACCACCCATTTTGCCAGTGCTCTCACTCGGCCAGCTGCAGGATGCTGCATTGCTCCAGGGTCTGGCCCCAGGCGCAGCCGAGATCTGTGGGACACGACAGCAATTTGAGGAGCGGGCCCGTGTCCCCAGGATGAGTGGGCAGGCTGGGTGGACACGCACTGGCTGCTTTAGTTCACCCTTAAATTCTCTTTCAAACCTAAACCTCTGCCAGGCTGGGGCTCTCCTGAGAGGAGCAGGAGTTCATCGCTCGCCTGCTTACCTTTCAAGGCAAGGCAGCAAAGGAGAAAGTGTCCTGGAAATGCTGCTGCTTTGCAGGTTATTAACAGATTCACAGTGAGCAAACTGCATATCCCAGAGCCCTACAGTACTGTCGGTGGGAGAACACGGGAATCCCAAGGGTTATTGCCCTATACAATCAGGTTAGTACCAAAGTGATTTTATGACACCGATGGATGTGAAATCATGGGAGATTTGGGCAGAAAATAATCCCAGAACGGGCCAACTACCTTTTGGAACTACCTTACAGGTGTAACTGGCCTCTGCCAGCTTGCCTTTGGGAAGGAATCTCTGCCTGAGAAAGACTTCTTGCTCAGGCTGGGCTTTTGGTAACAATCTATTGCTGGGTGGGAACTCTCTGAAGTCCCTGCTCCGGAGGAAGGATGGGTATTTCCCGGCCGCTGCCCTGGCAGTGGGGCCTCGGCTGCCGGTCCCACCCTGGAAGCAAAGCTGACCGTGCGTGGGGCGGCTGCAATGGGCCGCACGGATCCCGGCACGATTGCCCAAGAAAACGCGGCCATGATCTTGCCCCTAACGTGTTCCCTGAGCATCCCAGAGAGAGGCACAGACGGAGCCACGGGTGCAGGGGCTGCCCTGACCCACACCGGCGCACACCACTGCAGTGCCCGTGCCATGCGAGTGCCAGCTCTTCATATTCATGTCCTCTGGTGGGAAATCAGCCCTTGTCCACCTTTCTGGAGGCTCCTCTCCTCCCAGGGAGGTGATGGGCAGCAGGTACGGCCTGGGCTAGGCCAAGGTGGCAGCTCAAGGGTGCAGCCCAGCCTTCGGGACCGGGTGCCCCAGCACGGAGCAGTGCGGCAGGGCCCTGTCTCCGCCAGCCACACCATCGCTGCTTCACCCCGGCAGGAGGAAGGCTCGGCTGCTGGGGAAGAAAAGGTTTGCTTGCCCCGAGTCCCCGTGCCCCGGCCGATGGGCCGTGCCCTGTTTCCGCAGTCATTCACCCACAGCAGCAAGCCTGCCCCCGCTCTCGCCCCGGCCGCCCACAGCGGCAGGCACAGCAGCGATATTTCCATTCATCCCAGAGCGCGGCCGCTAAGACATAACTGAGCCAAGTCGAACGCCAGTTTTGCATGAGTGAATTTACTTTAAAAGTGTACGATTTCTGGAACACAATGACTAGTCAGCAGAAACACGGAGTGCCTGTGATTCCCTCGTGTGCCAGGGTGCCTGGGACAGGGCACGGGGAGCAGCACCCCAAGCTGCGGGGCGGGAGGGGGCCAAGCAGCCGTGCCCTGGGTGGGCGGTGACTGGCCCCCCCCCCCCAGAAACCTGCACCCACGTTGGAAACTTTGTCCTCTCTCTTCACTGGCTGCCCTGATACTTCTTTGTTTGCAGAGTTTTGCAAATATTGCACATCTTTGGGTTGGGTGGGGTTTTTTGCATAGCAGGAGCAGGAAGCGAAGGCAGGAGTGTCGCTCCCTGTGTGGCCTTTCAGTTATTACTTAGCGCTCGTGCATAAACCCTGCCCTGCCCCAACCGTCTGCACCTGCGGGTATCACACGGGGGCAAACCCATCCCAGGAAGATGCAAGTGCACCCCAGAGGTATTGACGACCCTCTCTTGTCACAGGGAAACTGCTAGTTAAAGTGGCTAAGTGGAAATGACCAAGGGACAAAAGCAAGTGCCACGACTGCCATGCTGTCGTGCGCTAATTAGGGCTGTGCAGCAGCAGCAGCGGGTAACGACGGCACACACGGGGAAAGCAAGGGCAGGACCACCCGTGTCCCAGCACCCTTCGCTGCGTCGCGGGGTGCCTCTGCATGCAGCAACCGCTTTCCCCACTGCAGAGCAAAGCTCACACCGGCCCAGTTGCCACCTATGCTGGAATTGGGCCATAACATCGAGGCCAAAAACCTCAGTGCCTTTAATGCCTAAGTTCAGCGGTACCAAGTTTGCAGCTTAAATGACTGGTGGTGGGTGGGCACCTGCCCTCTCCCCCCGGGGAGCCCACCCGCCCCTCTGTATTTCTGCACAGCCCTGCAGCTAGCGGGTCTTCTATGAAGAGCTGTGTGTCCTCGGAGGAGAGGAGGCTGCTGTATCTGCGCTAAGAAAAGGCAGTGATACATCCCGGCTCTGGGAGCGACCGCTAAAAATAGCAGCATCTGTATCTGGAGAGCGGAGGGAGGAGGGAGAGCTCAGGGTCGGCTCACAGGCAGGGCTGGCAGGCAGAGCTGGCAGGCAGCAACAGCATCGGGGGCAGCGGCCGCTTCCCAGCAGCCGGTGCAGAACACGGTTGGGTTCGCTATTCCTGTTTAGCACGTCCATGGTTTAACGCTGCAGCTCTGGCGATGGGTTGTGGCGCGGGCTTTGTTCGTTAACCAGTGACAACGTAAAGCGCTCCCGTGAGTAACTGGCTGGCCGGGTGCCGGAGGGCAGCACGTTTCCCACCTCTGTTACTGACTCTTCTCATCACCTTGAATGCATCTTTTAATTTTGGGGGGCATAACCAACCTCTCTCAGCACCCTGGCTGTGTTATTCAGCCTCCGCAAAGCAAAACCAGTCCCCGCCGTGCCCGAGGCTGGGCACAGGAGCAGCTCGGTGCTGTGGGTGGGACGGGGACCCCCCGAGCTCAGCCCCAGGGGAGCTTCCCCCCGAGACTGCCAGCACGCTACTGGAGAGAGATGTCTGCAAGCCTGCCCTGCACCTGCCACGGCGGATAACGGGGGGACTTTTCTATCGATGGCTTTGCATCGGGCCCTTCTGCGGCTTCTTGGTCCTTCTCGTCCCAGACTCTTCCCCTGGGTGAAGTGCCCACACTGATCTCCCCATGCCGACTGCAAGCCCGCGGGATGGTGCTGCCCCAGCAGCTGCTCCCCTGCGCAGCAGCGCAGCTGGCGTGAGCTGCCCCATTGTCCCGGCCGCCGGGAGACACCCTGCAGCCACAGCCCTGGCTCCAGGATGGTGCTCGGGCACGGAGTTGCCGTTCCCTGCCTGGAGAGCACGACCTGGGACTGCTATCACTCACACTGGGATTATTTTAACCCCAAACCCTTACCCTAAAGACAAGCCCCCATTTTGATCCATAGGCGGTGGTTGGTTTGCATTCAAATCGAGGGAGCGGGGTAACCCAGCCTGCACAGAGCGCAGTCTCTTGAGAGGTATATAAAGATGCTTCACAATCCCAAGTGAGGTAGCTGAGTGGCATGGTCCCGCTCCCCAGCAGGACAGGACATGGTCAGCGGGGGCCGTAGGAGCTGGTGCTGGAGGTGGGATGCCTCTCGGGGCCTTCTGGCCCCTAGCTCTCCCTGCCAGGCACAGTTTAAGATAACCAAGTTCCTACTTGGTCATCAGAGCACCAGGATGGAAAAACAAAGGCCAAGGGCCCAGGGAGCAAGCCACAGGAGAAACTGCTCCCTGGACTTGCACCCTGGGCAGATTTCAGGCACTGGGTTGGTTTTTGGTTGGTTGGTTGGTTTGTTGGTTGGTTGGTTTTTTTGCAAGTGCAAGGACTAGGCTCAGAGTTGCAGGAGCCAAACCAGAGGGGGAGGCAAGTTTGGTCTTAAATTTTCATGTCACTTCATCTGCAGAACATGCTGGGGACACGTCGGATACATAGGCGAGAGAAATGTTGCGTTCGGGTTTGTCTTCCGGCGCGCTGGTGGGACGCAGCCGGGCACGGCTGGGCTCAGAGAAGGTCTTTCATGATATCTGATGGCAGGGCTTCCCCCGCCACATTCGCAGCACCCAGGTCTGACCTTTTCCGTGTGACAAGCACCATCACCTGCACCGTCCTCTTCAGCCCCGGCTGGCAAGCGGCTCTGTCAGCCAAGACAGCCAGGGGAGCGTGCCTGGGCGAGCTGCCGGGCACCTGGGGGAGTTTGTAGCACTTGGGGTAGTTACTGAAACACTCAAAAGTGTCAGTGCAGTTTCTGCAAGCCCCAGGGTGGTCACCGAAGCCCGGGGACGGGAAGGGCTGGAGTGCGGCACTTGGGCAGCCGCAGCAGAGGAGGGTGCGGATGGCCTGGAGGAGCACCATGTCCTTGGAGAGGAACTTCTGGAAGTTGGGCTTGAAGAGCAGGTACACCAGGGGGTTGTAGAGTGTCGAGGACTTGGCAAAGACGGCCGACAGCACGAAGGCCAATGCTGGCACCTGGCTGGCATCGCCGAGGACTGCCCACAGGGCAACGATGGCGTAAGGGGTCCAGGCAGCCAGAAACCCCAGGCACACGGCAACACTCAGCTGGAACAGAAGGAGATGGAGACGGCGGTGCCGTGAGCCTCCTGCGGCACACGCGGCATGCTGATGTCCCCCCTAAAACCCAGCCACGTGCAACAGGACACTGAGCAGTCGGTCACATCCCCAGGGAAAGGTGCTCAGCCTCCTGGACCCGTCGCACTGGAGCATCGGGGTGTCAGACATCAGGGCAACAACTCAGCACGTCCCAGCGTGGGCACATAAACCTGCACTCGCTTCAGGTGACTCACACCCCGTCCCACCTGGGAAACTCAGGAATTGCCTCAGCCCGCCGCGGCAGATGGGTACGAAGCACCCAGCGACCCGGCTGGGACCAGGCCGGCATCGGGCTCAAGCAGCCTTTTGGCAGCACTCAAAATCCCTCCAGCAACCTGTGTGCCAGCGTGCAGACCGACCAAGAGGCTCTGGAAACAGGTCATGCTCAGACCTCCCTCCTCTAAGCAGACATGAAGGTTTCCTTTGAGGCCAGGCTTGCAAGCTGTTTTCTTTCGTGTTTGGTTTTTTTTAAAGGGTAACCACTTTTTTTTTTGACTTATCCTTGGTAAATTATGGTATTAGCTTGTAGTCTGGGGAACAATGACTCATGCAAGCTCCTTTTATGATCTTTTCCAATGTAATTTAAAATGAAAACTCCTCCACCTGATGGCTTTAAACAAGGAGAAAAGTGTTATTGCCCACGCTGATACAAACACCTGGAGAATTCATCAGGAGCAGCAGACACCCCGGCAGAAGGAGTCCTGCCGTGTTCGCCTGCCCACGGGGCAGTGGGCACCCCGTGACCCCGCAGCACCCCGAGCCCTCCCCTACCTTCACGACCAGGCTGTGCACGCTGCGGGCTCCGCGCTGGGGGGACGTGTGCTGCCTGACGGCTCTCCGGGACACCCGCACCGTCCAGAGGATCAGCGAGTAGGAGATGAGGATGAGGAGGCAGGGGAGAAGGTAGCAGAAGATGAAGAGGGCGAGGATGTAGAGCGTGGCCTCCCTGCTCGATGCCTTCCACATGATGCAGCAGGCTGTCCCGTAGGGCTCGGGGCCGTAGCTGCCCCACTCGGCCAAGGGGGCCGTGGCAAACACCAGGGCGTACGCCCAGACGCACAGCAGCAGCACTCCGGCGTGGCAGGGCGAGAACTTGTTGCCTGTGCCAGAGGGATCAGGGTGAAGATGGTTTCCCATGGGCGAGGGGGAGCAGAGAGAGGGGCTGTGACCCCGAGCTGCCCGCACCTCCAGGCACCGGGGACAAGGCCGGCCACCCTGGGACACGGCCGGGGCCACCCGGGCAGGGCGGGAGCCGCTGCGCACAGCACGGCAGCACTGCGGCCATGGAGCGGGCAGAGCTGCGCCAGCGCTCAGCCCCGGGCCCCAGGACACGCAGGCATCCTCCTGTCCCCTTGGGCGGGCGGCCAGAGCAAGGAGCCAAGAGACATGTAAGGGTTTGCCCCAATTTGGGCAGCGAGTGGCAGGATCAGCAGTGCAGCTTCTCTCGGCTTTGGGAGAATGGCTGGGAAGTCATGGCAGGGACACTGCACCCACGGGGGTACAGCTGCGCCCACGGCCCCCCGGGCAGCCGGGAAGGAGGGAGGCAGGCTGCCCGGCTGCAGCAGCCTCAGCGCTGGGCAGGGAGAGCTGGCTCCAGGACTGCTCAAAGCCATCCCAGACACTTATCATTTGAAGGACCTTTTCTTCTCTGGCAGACTGAAGCACTGGGGAAGGTGGATTTTTTCCTTTTTGTTCCATCCTCCATCAAATCTAAAACTCCCTGATCTTCTAAGAGCTCAGTATAAAGTGCTAAATCTTCAGCCAGACACAGGAGCAACATTTTTCTTTGAAACTAAGCAATTAAAAGCACATCGAGATTAGCCATTTCCTCATGGAATATGGGCCAAGGCGTCACAGGGAGACAAGCTCAGTGTGCCAGGCTGCCAAGCGCTGGCTCCTCTAGAGAGCAGAACCCGCGCAAGGAAAAGCCACCGGTACCTGGGCTGCCGTTTAACAGCCAACTTTTATCTTTATCTTTCCTTCCACCTTTTTAGTGATCTTTTGAGCTCTTGTGCTGGCACACAACCAAGGTGACTCTGCTCCAGCATCGTCCTTGAGGCACTGTCAGCTGCTGGGGACAAAGCATGTTGGCGGTTGGCAACAGCCGCAGGCTCGGGGCAGACAGGCAGCGAGCCATGGGAGAGGGGGTAAGGATGCACCCTGGGGTGCTGGTCTGCAAATCAAACTAAGATCTTGGATTTCCCATTTTATTTCTATTTTTGGTATTTATGCTAGATGGAGGGCTAGCAGCTGAGCTAAGGAAATGAAGCAGCAGCTCCAAATAGGAGGAGCTGTAAGTGTGTAGGGGACGTTCCTGGATCCCCTCGCTTCTCTCAGGTGCTCTCTGCACTGCGTGCCCTCAACAAAGAGCTGGTGCCCGAGTTTATAGCTGCAAACACTCACGTTAGCTCTACAGAGGAAGTCGGGGTGAAAATAGAGCTACAGAAGTGAGCTATAACACTGCACACCCAGCCCTCCTGTATTAATTATTTCAGTCAATTAAATACATTTGGCCTATGGCTCTCCCACCAGGGACAAGGGAAAGCGTCTCTTCCTTGCACTGCCAGAGCTTGTCGCTTCCCAGATGCAGAGTCTGCTCTGGCCTAAGCTCAAGTCTGTGTATGGATGTTCGAAAGCCTGTGACCTGCTGTGATACAGCAGCTGGGACTTCTCTGCAGCAGGAGGACAACCCCCTTGATACTTTTCTGGATGACGCTCCTGAGCCCTAGAGTGAGGCAGGGGATGGCTGAGATGCATGCACAGGGCATAGGCACAGGGTGCTGGGGCTCCACAGCCCCGTGCAGGTGGAGAGGGTGAATACACAAGGAATAAAAGCCTTCAGAGTCTGCTGCACCGGTGTATTAACTGGGAATAGGTTGCCCTGGGGCAAAGCTTTCCCAGAAGAGGTGGATCTTGCCCGTAAGAGAAGGAAGAAAAGGGGTTACGTTAACAGAGAGGGGTGTAAGCATAGATCAGATAACACATCCCAGCACCTACCATATGCTGGGTAACAGACCTTCAGGCAGCAAACCGTGCTGAGCACCGTCAGGCTGGTGAGGCTGCACAGCCCGAACAAGACCCCGCAGAAGGCGTAGAGGGTGCACACCGCCTGGTTGAACAGCCACCTGCGAGGGAAAGCCTGCGGGTAAAGCCAGCCTTCCCCTCCGCCCGGGGCGGCGGGCTGACAGCCCCTGCCACGCGGCTGGGTGGGAACTCTCTCTGAAGTCCCTGCTCCGGAGGAAGGATGGGTATTTCCCGGCCGCTGCCCTGGCAGTGGGGCCTCGGCTGCCGGTCCCACCCTGGAAGCAAAGCTGACCGTGCGTGGGGCGGCTGCAATGGGCCGCACGGATCCCGGCACGATTGCCCAAGAAAACGCGGCCATGATCTTGCCCCTAACGTGTTCCCTGAGCATCCCAGAGAGAGGCACAGACGGAGCCACGGGTGCAGGGGCTGCCCTGACCCACACCGGCGCACACCACTGCAGTGCCCGTGCCATGCGAGTGCCAGCTCGGAAACCCACCACCAAACCCCTTTTACAGCAAGGCTGTTTGATAAACCGGAGGGACAGGGAACAGCAAAGCACCCTGCTGTGGGATGGATGTCTGTGAGGTCATACAGTGCCACCAGACTGACTCCTTGGGTCCCTCTGCACCCCCTGTCAGGGATCTCCCCGTTTCAAGACAAGGTTTGCAAACTGCACCCGGGGCCACTGGCCAGCGCAGAGCCGCTTCCAGAAGGTACCTGTGTGCAAAGAAGGACGAGGTGGCCAAGGGGAAGAGCGTCACCGTCATACTCAGGTCACTGACGGCCAGGTTGACGATGAAGAACTCGGCAGGCTTCAGCATGGACCTCTTCCGATAGGCCACCAGCAGGAGCAGCGAGTTCCCAGAGAGGGACACAATGCCTGTGGAGGAGGCAAGGAACGGTGCCGTATGTAAGTGAGCTGGGAAAGGAGCCAGGATCATCTTGAGATGTTTGGAAGCAAACACCGGAGATGCCTACAGAGGGTGGAAAGGGCTCCAGGCTTCCCTCCCCGGAGCGGGCTGAGCAGGGGAGCCCACGGGACCTGCAGAGCTCTGTGAGCACATCTGGAGCTGCTCTACATTGAATTTGATCCCTTCCCCTTCCTGAGATCCTACAGAGACGTTTGGTAGGAGGGCAGCGATGGGATGAGACTGCGATGGGGTCCGGGTGCAGGACCTGGCCAGAGTCACTTCTTCCAGCTGGAAGGAGCAAGGGAGGCACTTCCTTCCAGCTAGATAAATAACGGGAGCTTTGTGTGATTGCTCTTCTGATGTGAGGCCAAGGAACTGCACCCCTTCGCCTTTTTAATTTCTTCCTGGCAATGTCACTCCTGTGAGTCTGTGTTGTCCAATATCATGGTAACAAAATAAACAAGAAGAAAGGCATTATGAAGATCAAGCAAAATCCAGACTAAACAAAAGAAGGCTCTTTGTTTGCTATTAGTGTATTTAAAACAACAGTGGTGATTAAAATTTTATAACAAGGGCTTTCTCTCTTTTTAAAATTATGTAATTGTGCTTTCGTTGAAAAGAGGTTTCAGTGTCCTCAGAAGGGGAATCTTTGCTGCTCTTGGGGCAGGTTGGGTAGGACGAGCATTTCTCTCTAATGGATTAGGCTGTAAATTAAACACCATGGTAAGAACCAACTTCCAAAGCCTCAACACTAAAGTTCCTCTCAGGAATGGGATTCCCACGCAGGACCTGGCCAAATCCAGAGCTCTGGAGGCTTTGGAGTCGCTGGAAGGTAGAGTACTAAGATGTTTGTCCTTCTTCCCAGCCTCATGAGGTGTTTTTCCCACAGCACCAGTCTCACATCTGTGCTAAGTACATTTTATTAATTTTACTAACTCCTAGGAGCTGTAGGTGCCTATGGGACTGCTAGCAGCCCCGGTGGCGTGAGCATCCCTTGGGTTCCCCATCCTCACAGGCATGAAAAACTCTTCTAGCATTTGGGAGACAACTTGCTCAGGACTCAGAAAATCGGAAGGCTTTCATTTGCCCATCGTTCGCTTCTGGCCCACACCAAGCAGGGCTAGGCCACCTCAG
The DNA here is from genome assembly GCA_034782735.1 of Sagittarius serpentarius. Classification (NCBI taxonomy): domain Eukaryota; kingdom Metazoa; phylum Chordata; class Aves; order Accipitriformes; family Sagittariidae; genus Sagittarius; species Sagittarius serpentarius. The sequence goes on from JAVKLA010000010.1 coordinate 23,021,907, forward strand.
AGCACATCCCAGCCCCTGTTTTGCCTGCTGGCTTTTCAGTCCCACCAACTCCAAATCACAGGGCATTCACCAGCAGCCTCTGCGGAAAGCAAGTGCCAGCTGAAGGTCCAAATCGCCTTCAATAGTCACGAAGCTGGCAATGCTAACAGAGAGTCCCTACCTGTCTCGCATCAGGTGGCTGCAGTAGGACTTACAGCATGTTCCTCAACTTTCCAAATATTAAAAAAACATAACTGGTACTTGCAGTTCCCCTGAGGGGGAATGCAGTCACCAAGCTTTGGCCAGATCATCCGTTTGAGTAACATGGCTAACGTGGGAAGGGCCAGCTTGATTCTTCTGCTAATGTCTGAACACTTCTGGAAGCATCAGTGTCTGCAAAAGGCCTGAACCTCTCTGGCAGGCAGGCATCTGGGCTGCCCGCAGCAGGGAGAGAGGTATAACAGGCTGTCTTTCCTTACCAAAGACTAAATAGAGCGTGCCAAAAATCAGGTCTTCTCTCTCCGATAAGGTGGAGATGAACACCGAGGCGTTGGACACATTTCCCATCTGCAAAGCAAGATACAAATGCAAGTGAGAGTGAAATTTGGCTAACGAAGGAGTGCTCAGTTTCCTCGGTTCCCAAGGAGGACAGCTCTGCGACGTGCTCCTGGCACGGTGCTACAACCAAGCCAGCAGCATGCAACCCCTCGGCCCCACCACTGCGGGAGGTGGCTTCGTGAACGCTGCATGCAGCACTGACCTAACCGGCTGGGCAGGGGGCCGATAATAGGATCAGGCTGGTAATCTCACTTGATTGCCATTTCTTCAATTACAGATTTTGCTGATTAGCATTAGCCTTTGGATCTAAATTTTCTTTGCAAATCTCAGCCGTGTGCTGACTGCAGCAGGCACTGTGCTTTTGGACGTGGGGACCGGAGCTCGGAGCTGGAGGCTTCATGTTTTGCAAAGTCCCCACCTCCTCCAGGCTTGCCCCGTCCTTTGCATGCCTCTACCTGTTCCTGTGTCCACATCAGCAGAGAGACTTGGCCCAAACTCTCTTTGTGAAGCGGCCAAGACCTGGTCGTGTGCCATCCCGGTGGCATATTAATTGCCTCTACTGTGAGATGTGCACTGCGTGTGCTGAGAAGGGCCCACGCAGACAAGGGGACTTGCAGCAAGCTGTTCATCAAACCACAGCCCAGGAGACCACACAGCTGGGGACAGAAAGGAGTTGTCACCCCAGTCATTGCTGCTCCTGGCTGGGACCTTGCTTCTTCAGCTGTAACTAAAACTGATCTGTGCTGCCAGCAGTGCAGGCAGTGAAGAACTTGAGGGTGAACACATGTATTAACAAAAAAAAAAAAAAAAAAAGTAGTAAAAAGTCATTCCCTTTCTCAGGGTGTCTGACTCAGTCATTGAGTTTTATCAGCCTAATTAGTTTCTCTTATTTCATGCAGCTGAGCCAAAGGTTCCCAAGCTCCTAGGAAGTTAATAGGGGGTAGCAGAGCAGAACAGCAGACGTGTTTCAGTATATTCACTCCCTTCACTGATAACAAATAAATGGAAAAATATTTTGTTCAGGTGAAGAAAAAGAAAGAGAGGGGGGGGGGGAGAGAAAATAATGGTTTAATTATGTTTCGATAGCTGTTAGCTCGCTCGCTGGGATATTTAACACATGCAATATTCCTGCCTCCTTCCCCAAGGTCCCTACCTGCACGCTGCGGGAGAACTGAAACCAGCCCGGGCACGGTTTAACCCTGACAAGTGGCAACGGGCTGCCTATTCCTGCCCCGTAGCCTCGTCTTCACAGGGCTGTGCTGCAAGCTGGAACAGGGAACAGATTTGGCCTTATGGGGAGGAGGTAAATAACAGTAATATCCCCAGCACAGACCCCCTACCTGACCTCTAACCGCCGTGAGGTGGCTTGGGAGCTATCGCAAGAGCCGTGGGAGACGGAGCCTTTCTTTCCATGAGTTTTGCTGACACGGCCCTCACAAACAGAGCAACTACCCCTGTTATCCGTACCCAGGTGAAAATGCCCACCTCACACCCAAGGCTTCATTCAGACAGATGGAGCTAATTACTTGAAGTAACGAGTAAATTAGCTTTGAGTGTAAATGTATTTTAAGACACTAATTGGTGTTAAACTGCCAAGAAATCCTGCCAATAGTTCTTCATTCTCTGTGTTACTGGCCCACACAGCCAAATACCAATGGACCATGGTTCCTCTGGCCTACTTCATGGCTTTCTTGGGTTAGGTGGGCACACAACCTGCGGGATGTTTACAGCTCACATAGTCCCACTAGCCACTTTTCAATGAGCCTATCTCAATCATCCGATGTCAAGCAACCAAATATTTTTATGGTCGGTGCCTACATCCCATGAGTATGATGGAGTTGCCTCTGCAGGCCAGGCAGGATGCTGGTTAATTTAGTTAATGGGAGCTGCAATGGTCATCCATGGTTCTCAATTCACTCTGTTGACCTGGCCTCTCTGGATGGTTCCTGCTCCCCTTATGAACAGAGACAGTGGAAAGCAAAAGAACTGGTCTGTGCAAAACAGTCCCAACAAGCGTGTCCTACACCGCAAGAGGTGTCGTGCACCGAAGACAGAAGGAGCAACAGCAAGCCAGGTTTTGGCTTGCTCACTCTAGCAGACGTGGCCAAAGCTCTTGTGCTGCTGGCAGACTCCCACATCCTTGAGACATGTTTTGTCCACGTTACTGGTTTGACAGCTTGATGCAAATGTGATTTTAAATTAAGCTCCATTTACATCATCCTGCTAAACTGACAGAGGCTCTCAGGAAGCTGTGCAGCACACTTGCCTCCTTCCTCAACTCATTTATTGGCTTTTGGTGATGAGAAAGAGGTACCGTACTGTTTTGAAATGCCCCATCCTCCTGCCTGGGTCTGCAAAGCCTGGTCTGTGGCACTGCGTGGACATCATGAAGGCAAACATGGACAGCCAGGAGGTCTAACCACTTCTGTTTGGGTTTCCTAGTACAACCTTTCACTTCAGAGAAATGACCACCGCACCTGGGATTTTTCCAATCTTTTGTTGTGCAAAACAAGGCACATCTAACAACAGCATGTGCTTTACCAAGAAGCTAAACCCTGGCTATTATCTGCCAGCTTAGAAGAGGCTGCTAGCCCTCAGGGTTTGATATGCAAGCACCTACGGGGAAAAGCGCCAAGCAGTGCGCTTGCCCAGGCAGGCTGACAGGCACACAGCTAATTTCCTACTTGAACATATCAAATGTCCTGTCTTGTTACCAGTATGTATAAGTACAGTATGGCAACTTCTCATACATCATTACTTGTATTTATGTACATGCAGTTTTGATGTTTAGTCTTAAAAACTCAACCTTTCTTAGTAATTGCCTGGTAAAATATGTAAGGAAAATATTAACAATTGCATCCTAGAGGCTTCCTCCTTTAAACAACATAGTATTGCTGTCGGAGCAGCAACCTGACTTGGAGGCCTCCTTGCCAGCCCAGCACACACTTTGCAGGTGCACACTCCCCTGACCTGTTTTCCTTATGCTCTCCTGGCTGGTGGAGGTTGCTCTCTCAGTTCTGCTTTGGCACTGGGGTAGCCTCGGACCACTCTAACACATTTGAATGTCCTCATTTGCATGATATAGTTCAGCTGCATCAATCTGCTTTTCTTAGCAAGCATAATTCACAAGGTTCTTGCTTTACACCCCTCCTAGCCTCTCCCTATTCATCTTCCCTGGCCGCAGTGCGGAGGACCAAGCGCTGCCAGCGTGGCCCCACAGCAGCAGATGCTGCTCATGACAAGGTTATGAGAAGTCACTGTAACCTCCATTGGCTCGCTTGGGCTATCTAGCTGCTCTGGGCAGAGTGCAAACTCCCTGGCCATCCCTGTAAATGTCTATACAACGTAATTACCAGGGCATGCAAGGCTGGAGTCTGAGCAGCAATGGGCCAAGACCCACCCTGAGCTCCACCCTGAGCTCTGCTTAGAGGGAAAAGGGATTACGCAGAAAATGGTCCCAGCTAATATTAACTTGGGAAGCCGTACGCCAGTCCTCAGCCCGCACTGGATAACCAGTGAAGCAATTCACTGCCTGATCTTTCTGCACTTGCACCACACTAAAAGCATCCCAGAGTAACTCAGTTTGCTCAGCTTCTCACCTGCTCGCAGGCTTTCACTTACAGGTTTATGGTGAAGGTGACCGTCCCCTCTGTGTGTCTTCAGCATGACTGATGGCACCTGCAGCTCCAGGAAGCTCCTCCCTGCCTGCCTGGCCGAGGCACTGGGATGTGCCGGTGTCCAGCCGAGGTGGCCTTTCGCGTTTGCTCCCTGGGAGCTTGGGGAATCGAATTGACAGGAATTCTGAGTGGAGCCCATGAATCCCAGACAGACGCACCAGCACAGATGTGACACCAGGCAGCTTTAAGCTGTCCCTCCTCACCCCGGTCTGTTCTGGGCCCATCTTTCAGCAGATATTAAAGCAATAGCAAAACTGTCATTACCAGGCTCTGGGAGCTGGGTAGCCCCAGGCCCTGTGACTTCGGTGTGCGCCCTCTGCAAGGGCAGCCTGCAGAAACCAGCCCAACTGCTGCACTCCTGCGAGGGTACACCTCAGTGCAAGCCAGGCTCTGGGCATCGAGCACATGTGGCTTGATTGCAGAGAAACTACAAAATCATTAAGGAGGGGAGCACAGCAGCTCCAGGGGTGGGAGATGATTCTTTTCTCCCTTTACGAGATCAATCATTTCAATAAAAGGGTGTTTCTGGATACGTGGTACTGACCCTGCGACGTGAGCCCCTTGCAAGCTCTCCAAGCACTTTCATTCCCAGGGTTCAAGCTGAATCTTTCCCTTTATGGAATGTCCAGTGGAGACTTAGGTTGTGCCTTGAGATTTTCACTGACAGTCCTGACTTGCTGGACACAAGTGCTGGAAACGCCCAGCAGGAAAAAGGGAAACATTTCCCAGCCTTTCTTTATCTGCCCTCTGCAAATCTTGTCCCTAGCCTCAAATCCTCACCATACTACGCAGTGACTCATAAAGAACAGCAAAATAAATGGGGCTCATCTTGTGCATCATTTTATCTTAGGAAAAAGCAGCAATGGCAAATGTGGGCTTTAGTGGAAGATAGCCGGCTGCAAGACAGGCAACTAGGGGATCTAAGGCTTTAGCTGAAGGGAGCAAGCAGAACTGATGGGACACTGCAGTAAAGTTCTCTGATGAGATTTCTCCATCACAAGAAAGCAGAAAAGGTTGGAGCCCAACTTCTCCCTTTTTCAGGCCACCCTCTAAAAGGTCTGTGAGGAAACGGGCTTTCCTCCTCACCAGCACATGCAGGAACAGGCAGCGCAGGGTGAGAACATCACTCTGATGCATATTTGTAATTGTCAGGGTGAAAAAGCTGCTTCAGAGTATTTAATTTCACAGCTAACGAAAATCCAATCTCAATGTGCTTTCTATGATGAATGTCCTTAGAAGCCCACCTCTCCCTTCCTTGTGTGCCAAAGCATTTTAATTGATGATAAGGTTAAATTTATTAGAAAACCATCAAGTTATTAGACCCACAGTATGACACTGTGGATGTGGAAAAGGAAGGAGGGAGGAGGTTTTGCTACATATTCATCAGCTTCTAAGTTTCTCTTTAGCATTTCTTGACAAAGTGCCTCTTTCACCTTAACCACAAACATGTAAAAAATGGGCAGAGCTCCGCCAGGCACATTTTGGATGTGTGCACCAAGATACGAGCCTATGCCTTTGGGATAAATGCATGCACTGTCGGGCAGTTATAGCTCTGTCTGGGGCACTGAGTTACAGCACTTGTTCATACAAGTGCCTTCAGCATTGCTTGTTGCTGTGACCGTCCCTACATGCAACAGACTGCAAGGAAGGGAGGTGCAGTTTCTGGGGATGGGAGCCCTGCAACGGTGCAAGCTGGGCGAGACCCAGCCGAGGGGTCAGGGTGCTGGAGCGAAGTCCCGGGCTGCAGCGTGGCATCCAGGAATGGGACTGGGAGTCACTCGCCCCGGGAGCAAAGCTCGTGCAGAGGAGAGCGAACCCAGCAGGCGGGGAGGATGTCGAGGTGCTGGAGACTGGCAGCCCCCCTTGTACTATGGGAGGGCAGAAGGACATAGTGCCAGTGGTGAAAGGGGGCTGCTGAGTTCACCTCCTCCACAGGGCGCCTTGGATCCTAAATGCTTCACAGCCCAGTGAAAATAATTCCCCTTACTCTTCTGTGCTCTTTGGAGGGTAAAGAGTGTCCATGTACAGGGAGGGGTGATTTATACCTCCCTGTACCAGACTGAGTGACTCCAGCCATAAGAATGACGTCCTTCATTAACCTAATTGGAAACAACCTTCATTTAGGGCTGAGCAAATCATTCCTGAAATTCTCATAATGCATAGTTCTCCCCTAGGCCATATTTCATTCTTCCTCAAGAGCCCTTGGAAGCAGACATGCTGAACACAGCACACGCACACCGCCTCTCCGAGATGCTTTAGCAAAGCATACGTGTACTAAGAACATGGAGCCTGGGAAAAAGGAGGGACTGTGGTCACACAGCTGCACTGGTGATGAGACAGGGCAAGGCCCAGCATAAACAGTCTGGAAGGAATTGTTCCTGCTGCTCAGCGTGCATGCACACACGCAGCAAAGGAAGGAGAGAACTGGCAAGCTTGCAGGACTTTATTTCCTTCAGATCCCTGGCAGGTCTCCATCCTGCAATACATCAGGGGAGCTACAAGTGTTCCGTGAGATCAAGCTGGCAAAAAGTAACAATAATCCAGGGGAGAGGAACTTCTGTTTCTGACATATTACTTGGGATAGGCCTTATTTTTATGGTTGTGCTTGAGCTATTTGTAAAGCACACATCTCTCACTGTAAGACAGAAAATGATAAAAATGCATCTCTTGCACTGATAGATATGCTGATGTCATTGACACACGGACAATAGATCAGTTTTACGGAAAAGTGGAGTGCTACCATTTTTGTGTCTGAAAGTAAATCATAAACTAGACCCTGTAAACTTACCGTAGCTATGTGCAGCGTACAGGCAAGTGAAGCTAGGATCAGTATAAAAACTATTGCAAAAATCTCGGACTTTCCCCTTCTGCTTTCCCTGGGAGCTTGAAAAGCCTTCCCCCCCACACCCCCGCAATGAATTAGAAGGTGGTGCACTTGTCTGAGCTCCTCTGTGAGAAGGATGCTGGGGCCTCTTCACACCTGGCCCCAAGAGGTGCTTACATGGTCTTTACCTTTGTGGAAACAAGACAGTGAGCAGCCTGCTTCCCTGCCAATTCCCAAACCTGTTCTGGTTCTGCTTGCCTGCTGGAAACCTGCCCAAAGGCCTCCCTCTCGCTGAGCTGCTCCTGCAGGTGAGCGTGTGACAGAGGGGGAAGCTTGCACAAGCCTCCCCCTCTGCTGTCATGTTTAGTGGAGACTCACAAGCTGCAGAAGCATCAGGGCAGGTACTAAACACATTCACACTCATTTCTGACAGAAACAGCTGCTGGAGTTTTCTTCCAGCTCAAAAACATTTCAAAAATGTGACTATGCTCAATCAAGACTAAATCTGTAACTCCTCTGGGAGGGACTTCAGATGAGAATGTCTCATCAGGGGCTACCCAGCCAGCACAATGCAGCCCTTCAAAATCAAACTGCTTGGCCACGTAGTCTTTGGGCGTACAAAGCTGCTGTTGAATTTGATTTAAGCTCCATTGCTCAGACTTTGTTCTGAGAAGAGACAGACTGTGAAAGCTCCTTTCCCCTCAATTTAATCAGACTTCAAAATGAGATGAAGTTTTCCAAGCAGCTGCTGCCACAGGTATATTACCAGGAAACCCTTGTATTCTGCATCCCAGACCCTATTCTTGTGTCCACAGGAAGAACCAAACCTAAACCTACACCCCATGTCCATATCTGGCACCTGGGAGGACACTGGCATGTCTGGACTGGCCTGATCACATGCACTCTGTCTACCTGAAAAACCATACATTTTATTTTGTGTGATTGTTGGTTTTGCCCTTTTCCTCTCCAAACTTGGACAGTTGCTTTTCTTCAGCCAATGTGCGACAAAGGCAGAGCCTTTCTTGGAGAGGAGGAGGAAACCTGATGAGCCTTGAAACTCTGCTGACCTCCAGTCTCTTTCAATAGTAAATAGCAGGAATCGATTTCTGAAATTCCTAGCACAGGGGAAGCCTAGACACTGCTGCCTGCCTAGCAAATAAAGCAAGACTTACAAAGTTCTAGAAGAGCAAAACAGCAATAGTTGAGCAACTGCTCACTATCTGAAGGGCAGATTGCAGTGTAAGAAAAGGCAGCCCTCAGTCCCCTACCTGAAATCACTTTGTAGATTAGAGTTTTCCTGTGCCCGGGCTGCCCATCCCTATCGGTTACAGACAAACCAAGTCTGCCTTCCACCTCCCTGTCAGCCACCCGGGACTCTTGCAAGCCCCTTTGAGAAGGGGTGCAACCCCATGCACAGGCACACCCTAAAGCTCTCCGCGAGATGTGTCACTCGCACACACGCACCGGCTCCCAAGGCTGCCCAGGCAGGGAGCAGAGGTCGCACCCAGGGCCGGCACTGCCGGCCCCCCATGCCCACCCCGGGACATGCGCTGCCCTGGTGCTGTGCTCCATGACCGCCCCCCCCGCCCCCCCCCGCCCCAGCGAGCGTGTCTCTCACAGCCCCGGGGACATAGCTGGTGGGGCTGGGCTCCCTGCCCTCCTGCACCTGGGGACATCCACGGGGGCCGTGTCCTCCCCACACCCAGGGTCGGGGACGCCGGGGGCCACCGTGTCCCTCGCGGGGATGACGAGGGCAGCGCCTCCCCCGCGGCCGGGCCCCCCTTACCTTTCCCGGAGGAGCC